>CAXIVR010000009.1:80864155-81126655 GCA_964035755.1 Teleogryllus oceanicus
AGCTTCAATATGAGCGCATTTCTGGCGAGCGAGCGAGTAGAGTACTACTTTTGCTAGTTGTGGTTTGAAAAAAGAACAGGGGATGTCGGCCCGGTGGCCGAGATCGCTTAGGCAGTAGTGTCTCGGACCGAAGGCTCGTGGGTTCGAGTCCCGCCTCGGGCATGGTTGTACTTGTGTTCGTCCTTTCACCCCTTATCATCACCATCTCGTTTCACCTTAATAGTTACCATAACGTTAATGCCAATAGTGGTCGCTAATGACCTAGATGTTGATTCGACCTTAAATAACAAAAAAAGCAAGGAATATCGTGTGTTGTTTTGGTGGCAATACTTAAGAAACGAATCTGCAGTTCAATTTACCGATGCAAATAATATTTCTCTAAATTGGGGGTGAAAATATCTAGTTTTCAAATGTTGATAACTTTGCTTGTTCATACTTTTATTCATCTTTCAACTATATATGCTAAAAGAGTGAGGGAAAATATTCTAATGTAAAAAACGTGCGCATATGTATACTTCTCCCCAGTAGGTCATAAGGTTTTGGGACAAAAATTGCCGTGACAAAATTCTGAGAGAATCCACTTGTAAGTAGAAAGCTTGATAAGTTCTCGCATTGTAATCACTGGATATAATGAGCGTTCTGAGTTTCTGGAACACAAATTCATTTAAGACAAAAACAAGTCTCTTTTGTAAGAAAAACACTACAAAAAGATTTACGGATTTCATCTCTAATATATTTTAATGCTAGTACGTGAATATTAATATTTTTAATGTTTTGTTCGGTTAATTATAAATTCTGTTGTAGTAACATTGCAAAACGTTGTTGAAAGAACCCAGAATTTTTTGGCACTTTGAAAATTCTGTTTCTAATGAATTCCTCCTTTCATTAGGCATTTCATCTGCGTACTAGATTAAATATTCCTAGAATTTGTCCATAATGCAGAAACAATTGCTGTTCGCACTTAGGCGGTCAAAATTAATTGAACTTGTGCGCCGTGCTTGGAAATCAATTATTAATAAGAATTCACTGGCTCTAATTAACAGCAAAGAACATACATTTTAAACGTTCCACATTGGAGTTTTAATATTTTTGCGTAAAAACCGCGGACGGGCTTCCAGAGAGAAAGGCAACAAGTCTTTCGTAAGCAACTCTTTGGAAGGATTGAAACTGCTTTGAAAAATTGAACTGCTTGCAAAGACGCTTGTGAGATTGCGCTAGCTACTGGAAAGCGGCCACGGATAGAATTTCGTATAGTTAACAATTTCTGAGATTCAGATGCATTTCCAAATAAGAAGTTACGAAACTCAATTGTTTGAGAATCTTCAGTCGAGCGGTTTCACAAAGAATTGTCCCGTCAGTAAAAAGGATAAGTAATTCCCATCTTGGCTACATTGAAAAATTAGATTTTTGACGATTGGTAACGTTCTACCGTACAGCTGAGCAGACTCCGTGAACTGAGTTTTTGGCGAGGAGCCGTTATATTACTATATTACGAATTCCAAAGAAAACAATCTTATTTTCGCCCAGACGAGGTAACAAAGACAACTTCAATACTTAATAATTCTTAATCTGAGGTTAACTAATAGTTCTTAATTTCTTAAATCCTTTCAGAATTTTCCCTTGTGGCAAGGGAAGAAAAGACGGCAGGAATTTTGTTGTCAACCCGAATCATCGACTGTCCCAAATTCAAGCTCTTTTGCAGCCTCAACAATTTCTTTAATAATAATTACACATTTCCTTCATATTAGTTCCTTACTGCAGTTGCACAGGTCTGCCAGCGCATGTAAAGTGGTTGAAACAAATACTGGAAAACGATTTGGATTTCCATTCACATGACATTTAGTCAATTGTCATTGTTCTTTCGGCACTGCCATTTACGTCGTTCAAGAAGCTCTGAATATTTATTTCCTGCAATAACTTTTTTGAAAAATTATCGATTTGATTGACAATACTGATCCCTAAAATAATTATTGTTTGTTGTTTGTTTTTGTGAGACATTTTTGAACCTAACGTTTGAAGTATGCATGAAATATGAGTTATGTATGCTCAGATGATTGTAGAGAATAGCCTGAACACTCCTAAACTCAAATGCTGACATCTGTTAATACTTCAACAGTCATTCTGCCGTCTCCCCTCACAACAACGAGTGATTCAATGATCATGACAAATATTGCTCGGCCGTTCCGCAGATCGTAGTTTTCACTGGAATGTTTCTGCAATTTTATCTGTTTTTTAATTGTCACTTCAATACGACCTTTTTACAAAAACTCAAGAACATTTATGCAATGCATTATCAAAAACTCAAGAATATTTATGCAACAAAGCGCAAAAATAATGTTTGGGCATTGTTGTGTAGACGATGCACTACAATTTATGAACCCGCACAGTCAATAAAACCTGCTTGCCAATCAAACACAACCATTGCCATGAACATGAATTTTGTTCAGAAGTTAAATCAGAAGCGTTACCAATACACAATAGTAAACTACGTTTACTATCCTAAACATTAAAATGAATAAAATTATATTTCAGGAACTTTTTGAGTCCAGTAAACAAGTCTCCGCCAGGAAGGAAACACGAATTACATTCAAGAGACTCTCGGAATATCTGGAATCTCTTTTCCAAAAAACGGTGGAATGTGTATTATGTTCAAAAAAATATTTCAGCGAGTTTTTTGCTCAACGAGTCTGATTAAAGTAAAAAGGATTTCTCGGAAAGGCGAGGCACAAAATATCTGCGCTTTTCATAGATCGCATCAACGCAGAGCAAATGAATGCGAACAAGACCAACGACACAGAGAATGAGAGCCACGGGAGCTGCAAGAGGGCGAGGAGGAGGGGGAGTCAAAAACGAGAGAGGGCCGATTTTAGTTTAGGGCGAGTTTTTCCCGGGCCGTTGCTTGTAGGTCTGGGCTTGGGAGGCGGGACTAGTGGGGACTGAGCAGTTTCTTGGCGGGATTTGGGGATTGGTATAGATAGCATCATAGGCTTTCTAGGCCAGAGTCAATATGAGTAAAGGTTTCCGGGCTGGTAGGCCGTGGTCCAGTTGACATTGAAGAGCCAAACGTTTCGTCCACGTCTGCGGTGGACATCTTCAGTGGCGGCAGGGGCGTTGGGGTAGTCTCCGGGTCGGCGGCTGGCCAGCGACTGACAGATTGGTATAGAGTTTTGGAAACCAGGCAACATGTTAACGGTGTTCTTAGTTGGACTTGGTAGGACGCACGGCAGGTACTGCAAAGTGATGTCGGCGCTTGGTGGCATGGTCTATTGGCGAGGAATGAGAGCGGGGTTTGAGAGGGGCTAAGTAACGGGCTTGGCGGCGGCGGAGTCACTGAACAGTGGGGTAAGATGTGGCGTATGGGACGGAGCTAGTGGGTTTTGGCTTGTGGGTCGGGGCTTGTGGGACGAGGACTGTGGAACGGGACTTGTGAAATGGGACTTGTGGAACGGGACTTGAGGAACGGGACTTGTGGAACGGGACTTGCGGAACGGGACTTGCGGAACGGGACTTGCGGAACGGGACTTGCGGAACAGGACTTGCGGAACAGGACTTGCGGAACAGGACTTGCGGAACAGGACTTGCGGAACGGACTTGCGGAACAGGACTTGCGGAACAGGACTTGCGGAACAGGACTTGCGGAACAGGACTTGCGAACAGGACTTGCGGAACAGGACTTGCGGAACGGACTTGCGGGAACAGGACTTGCGGAACGGACTTGCGGAACAGGACTTGCGGAACAGGACTTGCGGAACAGGACTTGCGGAACAGGACTTGCGGAACAGGACGTGCGGAACGGACTTGTTGCGGAACGGGACTTGCGGAACGGGACTTGCGGAACGGGACTTGCGGAACGGGACTTGCGGAACGGGACTTGCGGAACGGGACTTGCGGAACGGGACTTGCGGAACGGGACTTGCGGAACGGGACTTGCGGAACGGGACTTGCGGAACGGCACTTGCGGAACAGGACTTGCGGAACAGGACTTGCGGAACGGACTTGCGGAACGGACTTGCGGAACAGGGGCTTGCGGAACGGACTTGCGGAACAGGACTTGCGGAACGGACTTGCGGAACAGGACTTGCGGAACGGGACTTGCGGAACAGGACTTGCGGAACAGGACTTGCGGAACAGGACTTGCGGAACAGGACTTGCGGAACGGGACTTGCGGAACGGGACTTGCGGAACGGCACTTGCGGAACGGCACTTGCGGAACGGCACTTGCGGAACAGCACTTGCGGAACGGCACTTGCGGAACGAGCACTTGCGGAACGGCACTTGCGGAACGGCACTTGCGGAACGGCACTTGCGGAACGGGACTTGCGGAACGGACTTGCGGAACGGGACTTGCGGAACGGGACTTGCGGAACGGGACTTGCGGAACGGGACTTGCGGAACGGGACTTGCGGAACGGGACTTCCGGAACGGACTTGCGGAACGGACTTGCAAAACGGACTTGCGGAACAGGACTTGCGGAACAGGACTTGCGGAACAGGACTTGCGGAACAGGACTTGCAGGAACAGGACTTGCGGAACAGGACTTGCGGAACAGGACTTGCGGAACAGGACTTGCGGAACAGGACTTGCGGAACGGGACTTGCGGAACGGGACTTGCGGAACGGGACTTGCGGAACGGGACTTGCGGAACGGGACTTGCGGAACGGGACTTGCGGAACGGGACTTGCGGAACGGGACTTGCGGAACAGGACTTGCGGAACAGGACTTGCGGAACAGGACTTGCGGAACGGACTTGCCGAACAGGACTTGCGGAACAGGACTTGCGGAACGGACTTGCGGAACAGGACTTGCGGAACGGACTTGCGGAACGGACTTGCGGAACGGACTTGCGGAACAGGACTTGCGGAACAGGACTTGCGGAACAGGACTTGCGGAACGGGACTTGCGGAACGGTGCTTGTGGAACGGTGCTTGTGGAACGGTGCTTGTGGAACGGTGCTTGTGGAACGGTGCTTGTGGAACAGTGCTTGTGGAACGGTGCTTGTGGAACAGGGCTTGTGGAACAGGACTTGTGGAACGGAACTTGTGGAGCAGGGACTTGTGGAACGGACTTGTGGAACGGACTTGTGGAACAGGACTTGTGGAACAGGACTTGTGGAACAGGACTTGTGGAATGGGACTTGTGGAACGGGACTTGTGGAACGGGACTTGTGGACGGTGCTTGTGGAACGGGGCTTGTGGAACAGGACTTGTGGAACAGGACTTGTGGAACAGGACTTGTGGAACAGGACTTGAGGAACAGGACTTGCGGAACTGGACTTGTGGATCAGGACTTGTGCAGCGGTGCTTGTGGAACAGGACTTGTGGAACAGTGCTTGTGGAACGGTGCTTGTGGAACGGGGCTTGTGGAACGGTGCTTGTGGAACGGGGCTTGTGGAACGGGGCTTGTGGAACGGGACTTGTGGAACGGAACTTGTGGAGCAGGACTTGTGGAACAGGACTTGTGGAACAGGACTTGTGGAACAGGACTTGTGGAACAGGACTTGTGGAACAGTGGAACGGTTGTGGAACAGGACTTGTGGAACAGGACTTGTGGAGACAGGCTTGTGGAACGGACTTGTGGAACGGACTTGTGGAACAGGACTTGTGGAAGGGACTTGTGGAACAGGACTTGTGGAACAGGACTTGTGGAACAGGACTTGTGGAACGGACTTGTGGAACAGGACTTGTGGAACAGGACTTGTGGAACAGGACTTGTGGAACAGGACTTGTGGAACAGGACTTGTGGAACAGGACTTGTGGAACGGACTTGTGGAACAGGACTTGTGGAGACAGTGCTTGAGGAACGGACGTGCAGTGCTGTGGAACGGCTTGTGGAACGGGCTTGTGGAACGGCTGGAACGGCTTGTGGAACGGGAGACGGAGGCTTGTGGAACGGTACTTGTGGAACGGGACTTGTGGAACAGGACTTGTGGAACAGGACTTGTGGAACGGGACTTGTGGAACGGGACTTGTGGAACGGGACTTGTGGAACGGGACTTGTGGAACGGGCTTGTGGAACGAGGGAACTTGTGGAACGGACTTGGAACGACTGGAACGGGACTTGTGGAACGGGACTTGTGGAACGGGACTTGTGGAACGGGACTTGTGGAACGGGACTTGTGGAACGGGACTTGTGGAACAGGACTTGTGGAACAGGACTTGTGGAACAGGACTTGTGGAACAGGACTTGTGGAACGGGACTTGTGGACGGTGGAACAGGACTTGTGGAACAGGACTTGTGAACGGACTGGAACGGACTTGTGGAACAGGACTTGTGGAGACACGGGACTTGTGGAACGGGACTTGTGGAACGGGACTTGTGGAACGGGACTTGTGGAACGGGACTTGTGGAACGGGACTTGTGGAACGGGACTTGTGGAACGGGACTTGTGGAACGGGACTTGTGGAACGGGACTTGTGGAACGGGACTTGTGGAACAGGGACTTGTGGAACAGGACTTGTGGAACAGGACTTGTGGAACAGGACTTGTGGAACAGGACTTGTGGAACAGGACTTGTGGAACAGGACTTGTGGAACAGGACTTGTGGAACGAGGACTTGTGGAACAGGACTTGTGGAACAGGACTTGTGGAACAGGACTGGGAACAGGACTTGTGGAACAGGACTTGTGGAACGGACTTGTGGAACGGACTTGTGGAACGGACTTGTGGAACGGACTTGTGGAACAGGACTTGTGAACGGGCTTGTGGAACGGGCTTGTGAGACGGCTTGTGGAGCGTGCTTGTGGAACGTGCTTGTGGAACGGCTTGTGGAACGGACTTGGGAACGGGCTTGTGGAACGGCTTGTGGAACGGGCATGTGGTACGGACTTGTGGCGGACTTGTGAGACGGACTGAGGCACAGTTTGTGCGGAGTGGGGTTGTGGCGAGGCATATACAGTGATTGTAGCGGACTTGTAGGAACAGGATGTGAGCGGTACTTCAATGGCGATTGTGGAAATGGGAACGGAATCGAGAGGGCTTCAGTGACGGGTTTAGGACGGCTCTAACAGGAGTGACGGCTTTGAGGGCTGACGCGCGAGCATGCGCGCCGGGATACGAGTGGCGGGTGCAGGTAGGGACTGGGCGTCGGTGGAGAGTGCGATCACACTGCATTCTGCCGCGCGTTCCGGTCGCGTCATGATATATCATGCCTGCCTGCGCTTCTAGACAACGATGGCGCCGTCGCCACACGTCCTCAGCCCCACTCCGATCGGAAAGCTAGTGCCTCATTTTAGCGGTTTTCTTAACTCAGCTTTAGGCTATCGTTCAATCAACATCATTCGGCTCGTCTAAGCCACGTCAATTACCTATACGGCCGTAACTTCTATTCTTTTGACATCGTTTCTATGTCTGCTGCATTCCCGACATTACCAGAAAATAAACCTGCCTGTATTTTAAGGTATATTTTTTTATTTAATTTCTCATCAAATTCGCCATAAAAATCGTCATATAATGTTCACCTTGTACAGGTTCTTTACAAAAATTGGAAAAATAGATTAAGGTGCTTTATGAAATGTTTAATAAATATAGTGTATTATATTATAATAAATTCCTTTTTTCGTCATTGAAAATAGTGATAATTCGGGATGAATACTGCAGCTTTTGTCGACTTTGGTTTTAGGTTATGCGTTTATCTTAGAGTTCTGGAATATCGTGATGTGTGCGATTTTAGTAGGATTTTTCAGCTGTAGTGTTGGAAGAAAAATACACTAAAAATAATGTATCTCTAGCTGAACATTAACAGAAATACGAGACTGCGACGCCGACAGTGAAGAGGTTGCAGGATGCCACAAGGGACATGATCCCAATATACAGAATTTGAACAGGAGAGTGAAGTGGTCTTCTGTTTTGTAAACAAAAATGATTCTTCATCTGATACCTTTTATCCAAAATTTTGTATATAGTGCCACGTATTTTATAAAATTAATAATAAATTTTTTAAAATATAAAGATCTCATGACTGAATTCTCATGTTTCATTAAAATGTGAGACTTCAAATTCGATATTTCAGAAAGAAGTTTATTATATAAAAGTTTTAAATTTTTTCATTTATTTCAAAACATATTTCAGAGAGTAGAATATAGAAATGAGATTTTAAAAATGAAATTTAAAAGGTCGCATTAAAAAATGAAATACTTAAATGAACATTAAACTATGAAATTTCGGATGCAATGAGATTATAAATACTAATCTCTTATCTGAAATTCCATATTTTAAATCTAGAAATGGATTTGGGGCAACATGCTTAGTCGTGTCTTCTCAGCATCCATTCGGATTCTTTCTCTTATGAGTCCTCCTGTTACACTTGAATCTCACAACAATTACCCATTGATATTAGGTCCTCGCTGCCGCTAGAATCTTCATCCAAGTAACGTGCATGACACTATTTAAACTTCATCTTGGCCTTGACCTAGGTTGCCAACAATACTCATGTAAAAGAGAGAACAATAGATAAGCGAAACAAAACGCAATAACCCATTTCTTTTTTAAAATATTTAATTTAGAATAACATCATCTCTATTTATTTCCTCTCTCCGTTCGCGATTCAAGTGAAAAGATTTGTTCACAAAATGTAGATTAAGATCATCTGAGAATCCTTTTTATTTTAGTCACTAGACAGACACACTATCGTGCTTGCTTTTGTCAGCGTTCAGAAAAAAGTGTATTCATATTTTCTATTGTAAATTAAACAATAAATGAGACAAAATAGCAGATGTTAGTCACGAAATAAAACAAACGATAACAAATGTTAAGAATTTACTCAAAGGAAGACATTTAAAACACAAAGAAGGCAATTGACAAGCATGGAGGACTGTCCTCCCAAATGAAGGACGGTTGGCAACCCTACCTTGGCCCCATTTCCAACGTCCTCGTGTCCTCACCACCAACTCCGCCAGCGTCTTCCTGGCGACCACCCACATCCTGCCGCCGCTCCCGCCTTTTCCGCCTACGCCTCATCCATCAACGATGACTTCATCTTTGCATTCATCTCTGACTCCGCCCCAGCCCTGACACCGTCCTCACACACCAAGTGGTCACAGGACGTTACAACACAGGAGTGTCCGCGGATCTCACATTTGCTCGTTGCCATTAAGGTATAGAACGATTTTCCTAAGGATGAGCCAAAGTGACAGCTAGTGCTGGCAACATAACTAAAGGTTCTGTGGTCATTGTGCCCTCGAACCCAATGGACTCGTTTCCTGCATGCGTTCGTTTGCAGTTGGCTAACTTGTAAATGGCATCGACACTTCCTTTGGTGATGTCCTCGTTCGACAAAAATATAGTGCGCCACGAAAAATAATTGATATTAGGAAGTGCAGTGTAATGTGCTCTTCTTTAAGAATTCTTTTTTCTTTGTATATTACATTGAATTTACTTTTTGTGTGATAAATGTTATGTTTGTTTTAAAACTGGTACTTGAATGTGACATACGTACTAGTGCACGTGGTTCCGGCCTTTGTGCTGTTGTGTGGCAAGCTCTGATTGAGAGCTTTCTATTTACATTCGTAGAATTTACTTTTACTGATTGTGAGAGCATGTTAAGAGATTTTCCACATTCGAAATTAAATTTAAATATTTTCTGGACTCGCGTACGTGCATATACCTCAGCGAAACTCTTAGACTTCTGCATAGGGATGTTTTCACAGGAGCCATTAGCACTTTACGAAGGGGCAAGGCTGAACAGCTGTCGCGGCGGAGGGATACTTCTCTGAATTACATGTGATGTTCACTTGTTTTCGCGAACTGTCACTTTGGCTCATCCTTAGGAAAATCGTTCTATAGCGACGGCTGCTCCTTAAGAGCTCTAAAGCGGCGTCCTCTCCAGAAACACTGACCTCGGGGAAAGTTGCAGAAAGTATTAACATACAATGAATCGACTCTTTTAATTTGTGTTAAATTCATCAGCTCAATTTTTGAGGATGAATTTAGTCTTGTGTGCCCGCTTAAGCAATAGAGAATTGTTTTTAAAATGAATTGTCGGAGATAGTTCTATTGTGGACTATTAGAGTTCATCTGTAGCTGGTGCATGCGTGGAAATGAAAGCTTGAGAAATCGTGGGGATACAGAGAATTGGGTGGGGCTGCGCTATTAGGGTTTTGTTCGGCAAAGTCCACGCCTAATAATTTAGTCCAACTCTAACTTCAAAAAGTCACTCACTCGAACTTACCATTGCAGTGAACATAAATAATAATAGAAAAAATTTAACTAATACGTGTTTCCCGCGATTTCCGTTGATAACATCGATTCTTTAAAATTGTACATTAAAATATTTCCCATAATAATTCGAAAATCTTAGTTGAGTGCATAAATGTTTCTTTGAATCGTATAGTTTTACACAGTGAAGAGTATTTGAGCAGGGACACCTGCATATTTATCATGCAACATTACTGATTCTCATTAGATTATATTATATTTCATTACGTTACATGTTTTTACATTATTTGTTCTTTAAAACTGTTTCTATTGTTATTGATGTTCACTTTCATATTGAAATTCTA
The DNA here is from genome assembly GCA_964035755.1 of Teleogryllus oceanicus. Taxonomy (NCBI): domain Eukaryota; kingdom Metazoa; phylum Arthropoda; class Insecta; order Orthoptera; family Gryllidae; genus Teleogryllus; species Teleogryllus oceanicus. Next base: position 80,874,652 of record CAXIVR010000009.1, read on the forward strand.
GCTCAAATGTCCTTATGCCATCTCCGATCTTGACATCGGCTACTAGTTTTTTTACCATCTGGCCGATCCAATGCAACGAGTGATCCCAGCAACCTCCAGTGAAAACAGTCTTTTTGTGTAATCCGCACGAATCCATTCAATTTCGAGATGAATAGAGACACATCGATGTATTTATTCCATTGATACTCTGATTCCTGATAATTTTATCATCTCTCTAGTGTCTGGTTGTGCATTTCATCCTTTACAACCACACTAATCGCATTTCCGCTCAAAAGGAGATATTGTAGTATTGTCCTAGAGGTGGTTTTATTTGGAAAAGATAGTTTTAATGATCTTGTACGGATTGATTCCAATGTGGTTCAATTGTTATTTTATGATGGTCTTATCTTTTAAGTAATATCGAATCGCATCCGACGAGAATATCGCAATTTTGAAATTCAAATAATGGCTTGCATTCTTCATTGTTGCAGAATTTAAGTATTCATTTTGTTTTATTTATTTTTTAAGCTTTGTTTATTAGTAATAACTTTCTCATTCATGTCAAATTCTACCTAAAATGCTCCCGTTGCGATCTCATAGTCGCACGCACGTCCCACCACACACACGCACACACGTACGTACACACACATACATACACACACATTTTTCAACAACCCATACTTCAGCAATATTTCAACACCATTCTCAGGAAGTCAGTCTTTTCTGTATGTAGAACTGCTCTATTACCTAATGGCCAAACATGATTTATTACAGAAAAACGAAATTGAGGTATCAGAAGCATGTTTTTGTAACTGAAAACCCTTGGTGCGAATAAATGAGTAGAAATAGTGTAGAAATTGGGATAATAAATTGTTTTTACAGTTTAATAACACAATTTATTATGAGAAATCATACACGAAGAAATTGTATTTTATTTGTAGGTGTAATTTTACTTGTAATTATGAACAATTTGTCATAATGTATCTTGAAGCATGCTCAATGCTTTCTCATTGATTTAGCATAATTTTATTTAGCTGGAAGCGTGAGAAAAGTGATAATATAGAACGTAAAGGACGACAAGAAAATATTGCATTATTGCGTGAATGAAAAGTGAAAAAAACAGCCTTGAAAAAGTTATCATATTTCCGAGTGAAATACTGAAATTTGGCAAAAACAGATCCCTCTCTCCATTCGATAATACACATTAATTGACAGTCGCACGCGATGTTGTAATTAAGTATTTTAATATTTAAGTAATTAATATTTTAAGTAATTAAGTAAGGTAGAACGTACGTAATGAATGAAATTGACTGTCATGAACAAAAATCCTCTCATAAACATATTGAAAAAGTGTTATACAATAGACAGACGTAAGTTTGTTACCTAAATGTTTATTAATGCAGGATAAAAAATAAAGGAAAAACAATAATTGAAAGGAAAACATTTCCCGTTTTACCTGATAAGCATAAAAAATCTACTGGTCCGAATACTATTATAATTCACTTCGGAGGCCATTGATTGGCATATTGTGCTAGTGTCCCGTTTCAAGTAGAGAGGTTGCTTTCTGTGTTAATCTCCGGATCTTGTCTCCACGTTCATTCAGCTTTAGAAATATGCTCGGGGCAGTTTGCTCACGTATTTGCTTCAAAGCAAGAACGGGGAACACATCGCATTGTTCTTGTCGAATGCCCAGCTCATTTCAGTCGGATGAAAACCTCACGAAGAGGGGGAAGAGGGAAGGATCTTGATTGCGAACGCAGACACAATAGCGAGCGGTTTAGTGAATTAGTCGCAGCGCTGCGGTGTTTTGCCTCGACATGGCAAACGCAAAACGATGCTCGCAAAATGGCAGAAACCAATTATTACTATTGCTGCGATGTGGATCCTGTTCTAAACGCAACTGAAGTAAATTCAAGTCAAAACTTTCCATTTATCGATTTAGCACCCAGAAAGAAGAACGCATTAATTTTGTATCTAAAATACTAAAAAGTGGTCTAAGAATAGTTAAAAAGTGAAAGGTAAAAAATGACACTGTATGGTAAAAAAGGGAACATGCAAGAGGATATTAGAATTCAGCGTGCTTATTATTTCAGAAATGCCATCCAGAAAAAATTCCAATTGTCCAGTTAATGAAGTTTGTAAGTTTTGCAGGTATATATCTCCTAATATCAACAAGTGACAAGTCCTTACAATTAAAATATCTTAAGGGAGAATATTCACGTTTTTTCTAACAGAAAGAGTGGAAATGATATACCAAAATACAATAAAACCATGAAAACTGTACGGTCTCTAGATGTTTCTAAGTTATCCCTGAATATCGAAGACTCGAAAAACGGATGACTACAACGTTGTAAATCTGCAAAGAACGCCAAATACGTGGAAATGTGCAAAATGTGGTGTGAAGCAAGTGTATAAAATAATTTTTTATCGATATTGTCAATAGATTGTTGTTACATTAGTTTTCTTTACATCAACTTCAGGTATAAAAGTAAAAGTATTAGAGCGAATATAAAAAGGCTATATAGAACAACTGCAGAAAGTAACAATATTTCAATGGCAGACACGAAAGCTCAAATAAGTGAGTAGCTATGTATGAATAACCGAATTTGAAGAAAAAGGGGGATCAAGAAAAATAGAAACAATTCTGAAGGCACTACATATGTCTCCAGAGAATATTAAAAATAAAATATAAAATGAAGTGCATTTATATATTCATTTGCAATTTCCAGTCACTTTTTCGGCATATAATAGAATTAAAAAGTTCTACATTTAAAAGTCTTCTCTCAATACATTCTAGAGAAACGTTTAATACATGTTAAGATATTGACGTTTCATCAAATAATGGAAGCATGTAAGCGATCTGTTTTACTACCATTAATTGGGACACCTGGGTTTAGAAAATGGTATGCAATTTACCGAGTACAATTGATATTATTAAACTTATTTATTTTTTATAAAAGTTGAAAAGCCATTGGCAAAGTAAGAATAATGCATGCAGTATATTTTTAATACAACAAATATGTGTTCATGCAATAAATATGTTTCTATGCAATAAATTTATTTCTATGCAACACTATTTTTATTTTGATTACTTAATAAACAGAATTGTTTGAATTTTTAATTGCCACTCATGTAAATGTCACTTACTATTAACTAATTCCGAGTGCCTCAAATGCTGATTGAATATATTTTCTGATTTTTAAGTTATAAACTAAATTTTTGTCAGAAATTCCTTTTTTCCAAAAATTTTATTACGTGCCAAAAAAAATTTGAAGAATATTTCTTAAACTAATAATGGAATAATATGGAAAATTTGTTCCAAAAATGTGTGAGTTATTATACTTTGACAAAATTTGTAGTTGTTTTTGTGAAAGATATGCGTTTTAAAATTTTCAATTACATCTTCCATTTCTCACGTAATAGAAAATATTGAATATAATTCATTAGCATCAAAGAGGCCACGTTGACTCTTTATGCACGGTGGAATTACTTCACCTATTCTCTAGACAACAATATGGTTTTCTGTCTTGTAAAATTTAGTTTCCGTGTAATATGAACACGGAGATTAAATAAACAGAAACTGCGTTTTGAAAATTAGACAATACGGAATGTCAAAAGTAATTATAAAATCAAAGGAGAGAAAATTAATATTTATATGTTTGCTATCGTTCTAATCCTAAGATTTATATGTTTCATATCGTTCTAATCCGCTCTGCTATTTTTTAGTTGTAAGCAGTAATATTTCTGTTCCTGTTCTTTGGCTCGACAGTCCATTTCGACCCTTGGCCGACCGGCATTAGTAAAATTTCTACTTCAATTAAAATAGAAATAATTTCTAAAAGAAAGTCCTCGATCATTTTAACAAGGTTTTATTCTGCTTGTGAACGTGTATATTCAAGCTTTTGAAGGAATGCAATTAATTATTTTAAGAACTTAAAAAGATTGTATTACCTTTTTTTGGTAGAAAATTATATGAATCAAACTAGAAATAATTTATTGATTCAAGAAATATTTAAATAGTGGAGATAATCCATTGATTTATCGACATTTGGTAACAACAAATAATAGAACAGATATACGTATATGGAAAGGAATAATTATTATCAATAACATTACTTAGCAGTTCTTAATAGACTACTTCGTCAGAAAGTGTTAATAAACAGAATTTCTGAAAAGGGAATATTCACGAGATATAAAAAGTAAAATGAAATTTTAAAAATAAATCCTCTACAATTGAAGATTATTTTTTCGTAGATTTTTAGGTATATCTTAGATTTTGAAGCACTATTCAAAGAGTTTACATTACCCTGAATAACGTATTAAACATTACCCTTAATAACTCTATTTTCTCCTTGCGCATTTGTATGAATTTGCATTCAACATTTTACTGAGATCGAAATAAAGCTCGAGCTCCTCTCAACCGAGAGAAGTTTATAAAAATAGAATTTATGTAAAATTAAGACTTGGGTGTTGCGTAACAACGTGCTAAATACTCCAACCAGAAGGAAACCAGTATACAAGCATTCTTTACAGGAGAGAGATTGAAGTAAATTCATGAAACTTTTCAGAACGAAAGAGGCTTTACTTAATTCGAAAATAACACACCGAGAACTCTTCTGACATTAAAAATAAAAGTTGCCATTTAGCACGTGAATTTTTTTTTACATTCCTGCTACCTCTTCCTTCGAATAAAAAAAAATCACCGACACGAAAACTCGTCACACAGAATTAAATTTAATGAGGCTTCCATCATTTCGCGTGTTAATTAGTGGACATAGCAGCAAATCCAGTTATTAGAAAAAGGCCACGTGCGTCACATTTACGTCACATATGCAGTTAAGGGAAAATCGACTGGAAATAAACGTGCGTATTAACTGTGGATGTGCGTCTTTTGCATGGCGTGCAGCGACGGCGGTATTACAGCCAACTTCATTACGAGGAATTTCAGGTATCTTTTTAGGAGCCGTTTGCAGGGCGTTTATGGCCGCTTCTCATATGGTCGCCGTATATTACTCCACGTGCAAGTGCAGAGCGGGGTGCGGGTGGAGTGGGATGGGGGGGGAGGGGGGGGCGGGCGGGGTGGGGAGGGCGGGGCGGGGGGCGGCGGAGCGGGGTGGAGGGGGGGGGGGGCGGGCGGGCGGAGCGGGGTGGAGCGGGGCGGGGCGGGGCGGGGCGGGGCGGGGAGGGGCGGAGCGGGGCGGGGCGGGGGGGGCGGGGCGGGGCAAAGCAGACTCAATTACTCGCGTCTTTGAAGGGCGCAGCTGTCAGTAGCTCGCGGCTGAGGCACAATTTCCTCCAGGCGTCCTTTACGAGCCGCGCAGAAATTCTGCGATTTCCCGCCCCCCTCTCCTTGCTCTCCCCGCCCCTTCTCCGCCACCACCCCGTTCTGGACCGACTCTGGCTGGTGTGGGCACTCAGGTGCCTGGGGTGTGGGGTTTCGGGGTGATGAGGGGCTGTCATCATCGTAAAGGAAATCGCTCACCGCCACTCGCTGAGCGACCCGTTACCCCCACAGACCTATTACTCAGACGAAGCGAGCAAATGCATAAAGAGTCAAATATGTATCGCAAGGGAACTTGTGAGACATGAAATGGAATCTTCAATCACATAATTATCTTTCAAAGTGTTCTTTTTTTTATCGTTTTCACTTCATGGCCTTTCCTGTTCCTTAACAGATTCCTGAGTTGGGCTTCCCTTATTTCTTCTTCCTTTTGGAATATACGACATATACTTCTGAATATCGGCTGTATTTCATTCTATCAATATGATCTTACAAAGTGTGTTCTATACTGTTCACTCTTATCGCAATGAAAAAATACGCATAATTCATTTCTGATTTCTATTTTGTAGTTTATCTTCTCTTCTGCACCTATTCAATCTTCTCAAAAACTGCATTTTAGTAGCCTGAAGCTGACTCAAATCCTTATACCTAAGTGACTCATTTCTATATGTCAAGTTTCACTTAATGACTCACTTCCATATGTGTGGATGTGGACTGACATAACTCAAAATTTGAGGATTGTCTCCTCCTTGTAAATGTTGTGTGAATTACAGTACGTATCTGTTGGAATTCGTGACGTTTTCTTGAAGATCTTTATCGTATTCGTATGTGAAGTGGCAACCTAAGTATTTAAAAATGAAGACCTGTTCCGTTATATATTTTTCTAGATTAATTTCGCTTCTAGTTGCAATGGGCACTTTCCACTGAATGCCATTATTTTCGCCTTAAATGTCGAGACTCTAAAATTATATTATTATCCCATTTAATGTAAAAGATGCATGGATTTTTAAAGGCCATTTTCTGTTTCTTGAATTAATTTTACATCATCAGCAAATATGCGGCGTAATTTACAAAACAGGGAAATAACATATTTAGTACAAAATGATTACATTGATTGACTAGAAAGTTCCAATTTTTAATTTATAGACAGTCAAATTATATTTTTTTATTTATTATTACATATTAAAACATAAATAGTTACAATAATTTTCGGCAACGTTTCGGAGGTGAGGTGTACCTCCATCATCAGGCCGTGGCCTTACATTGATATTACATACGTTGGGGAAACGTTGACTACGAACTAAAAACCAAGATGGTTGACACCATTCCGAGGTCAAGTAACAAAGAAATCACCTATTGCTGCTGGAGGTGCGGGAGTTCCTACTTTTAGTTCGTAGTCAACGTTTCCCCAACGTATGTAATACCAATGTAAGGCCACGGCCTGATGATGGAGGTACACCTCACCTCCGAAACGTTGCCGAAAATTCTTGTAACTATTTATGTTTTAATATGTAATAATAAATAAAAAAATTATAATTTGACTGTCTATAAATTAATAATTGGAACTTTCTAGTCAATCGTTACTAACAGACAGCCTATTGCTATTTTCTATAAAAATGATTATTTTACTTGATAATTTAACATAAATAAATTTGTTATATTGTATTCTTTTGCACACATTTTTGAAACCCACGCTCTGGGAAAATCACAGTTACTTTGAGGCAAACTGAACTACAGAATATCTGTGATATCTCGTTCCTATCGCTTCCTCGTAGCTGGGAGCTAAGTTAAGGACAGAATCCTCCTCCCCACAGTTTCCTCACAAACGAACTCATTGTCATCCCGCAAAAATTCACTCTGCTCAGTTGTCAGAAAGACTCCCGCCCACCGATTTCGCAGACGAAGTTAGCAAATGCTTAGAGCGCTAAATCCAATGTAAGCAACATGAGGTATATTTCAATAATTCGTTTATTTTTGTTGAGCTGTTCCGGGAGAAAGTTTGCTTTAGTTTTAAGAATCTTAAAACTAAACGTGTAGAAACGTTCACATTCAAAGTGGTTAACTGTTCACAAATAAATCACAGGCACCTAAACATTGCTTTCGACAATACAGCACATATCACAACATTTTCCAAATGGTAAAAAGCGAACAAAATTAATTTAGTTCTAAAAAACTACGTTCAACACAAGACATATTTTTAAAATGGATCTAATCCAATAGTCGCTTAGTGAGTGGATATGACACAATAAACAGGTTACTATTTTTAATTTGAGCAATATTAAATATTCAACCTTAGAATGATGTTGCCACAGTTGAAGACTAAAAAAGTATTACAAGATGTTCTCTTCTCTGCGGCAGGGCTCTTGTGGGTTCTGAGGTAATGAACATTCGTTTAATCAGCCAAATAGTTAATACATTCTTGATATTATTATTCTTCAGGCCGCTTAATAATAAAATATAAACATAAATCTTGCCATATTGTCAGCAAGTACTTAAAAATCAGAGAGAGTGCCAATAAGAGGGTTAACTTCTTTACTTACAGTTGAAAGAACTCGATCATGAACTCCTCGGCCGAAGAGGAGACTCGTCACCCCTAGGACGTTTCGAAGTCACAGCACATTTCTGAAAAGAATAAGAACAGATTAAGAACTTTGCATTTGACATTCTAAACTAAAAAATGGAATGTCTAATCCAGTAAATTATTCTCTTATATAATAGACCTAGTAATATAATTTGATAAATAGGTCACGGATTTCTATGTATTTAACTAGTAGCATATTCAGTAGTAGCGATAAAAATTCGTAAACGTTTAAGAATTATGCTTTTTTAAGTAAGTTTGAACATTATTCATAATCCTTATTTGTCCATATTTCTAGGTATTTATCTAAATATCTTCATAGATTTTAAGAAAATCTTAATTTAATTGCAAATTTTAACATTAAATTCATGTTTTAGTCTCTCAAAAGTATTTCTAAAGGATTCTTTAATTAATTAAAGGAATTTTAATTTGTGAATCATAAGTTAAGTAGATCTGTATTTAGCTTCAGAAGATATTGTGAGGTTCAAAAATGGTTCCCACTATTCCTGATGTTCAGCGAAGTTTTTGTAAACAGAACTCTTAAAATAGTTGATTTAAAAAATATTTATAAAACATAAAATTTGTAACTGAGTTTTAACTTTTGTTGAACACTTGACTTTTTATTCAATGTTATTTCATATTTTACTTCTTCATGTGGGGAAAGTGCAAAGGAAAGTAGTTGATGGAATAGAAAAAATGGTGAGAAGAAAGGTGGAGAGGAGAGGAGGGGAGAAGGAGGGAGGGGGAGTAAAGAGAGGAAGGGGGAAAAAGGAAAAGGGAAGAGTTTGGACACAGGGTGGGGAGTGGAGAGTCGAGGAGACAAGTGAAGGACGGAAAGGGTATTGGAGATTCGGAGAGAGGGTGGAAATATTTGTGAGGGAGGAGAAGAGAGGGGTAGAGAGAAGAAGATAGGGGAATAGGAGTGGAGAGACGGAGAGACGAATGAATGGAATGGAGGGGACGGAATGGGGGGAGTAGGGGAAGGGAGGGATGGTGGAAGGGGAGGGGGGACACTGGAGGATTGTGGTGGTAATGGAGGATAGGAGTAGGAAGGGAAGAGTTGAGAATGGGCGATTAGGAGGAGGAGGAGAGAGGGGCGTGGTGAGAGGGACAGCGCAGTCGCCCCGAGGGCCGCCGTGCCGCTGCGGGGGCGCCCGGAGGCAATTTGTCAGCGTTAGCCTCCGCAGCGCGTATTCGGCTGCCACGCGCTGAGCCAGCGCCGACGCCCATGCCCGCGCCGACGGATGAAGGAGACTCCGCTGGCGATGGTGTTGGGGCGCGGCTGCTAACCCAAGGGTAGCGGTTCAGGGATGAATCAGGCAGCATCAGAAAAAGCAAAGGTTGGTTGCTGCAGAAGAGGCGGTGGATATAATTGATTGATTTTTTCGCGTTTCCGGGCGCGTCAACTGCTTCGGTCATTAGTCCCGTTAGTGTAGTGCATGTTTTTTCTTAGTAGGTGGCGGTGACCTTCCCCCACTGGATGGCGAGATCCGGCACCGACCTACTGTCTGCTAGTGGGGTTTCCCCCTAACCAGGACTCACCCACCAACGGGGCACCGCCCTAGCCGGGACAAGCTCTAAGCTCCCGATCGGTCTCTCGGAATATGTGCTAGTGTAGTGCATGTAAGAGGAGAGGATAGAACAAGGAAGAGGAAGGACAGATCGCGCGCGGTCCGTGGCCCGTTTGATAGGGTACTGCTCCGGCATTCGCCTGGCGTTGATCGGAGAAACCACAGAAAACTATCGATCAGAGCAGCCGGCCGCTAGAATTCTCCTTCTGACAGCGACTGAATTCGACCTAGCTGAAAAGCTAGTGTCGAAAATCCTGTCACCATCAGGACTCGAACGAAGGACCTCCCGGACAGAAGCGCTGCAGTGACATCAGTTGATGCACTGAGCTACCGCTACCAGTGTGACGATAGTGTTGGAGCGCGGCTGCTAACCCAAGGGTAGTGGTTGAGGGATGAATCAGGCAGCATCAGAAAACCCAACGGTTGGTTGCTGCAGAAGAGGCGGTGGATAAATTAAATTTTTTCCGGGCACGTCAACTGTTTGGTCATTAGCTCCATTCGTGTAATGCATGTTTCTCTCGCAGGAGGTGGCGGTGATTTCTCCTGCTGTATGACGAGATCTGGCGCCGACCACACGTCAGCTTGCGGGATTCTACTCCAATCAGATATCTCCATCTGGTGGGGCCCCACTCCATCTGTGTTAAGGTACACTCCCAACTGGTCTCCTGACATGTGTGGTTATGTAGTGCACGTAAGTGTGTGTAAATACGGAGCAAGTGTAGAACTCGAAAGAAGGAAAGATGGCGTGCGATCCAAGGCACGTTTCTTGAGTACTGCTCAGCCATTCTTCTGAAGTTGATAAAAAATACACGAAACGTCGCGATCAGAGCAGCTGACAGCTAGAATTCCCCTCCAGACAACGGCTGACTTCGACCTAGCTGTGTAACTAGCGTCTAAAATCCCGCTATAGTCGGTACTCCAACCCTGGAACCTCCCGGACAGAGGCACTCTAGTGAAAACAATTGATGCGCTGAACCAGCTTAGCCAATAAGAGTGAGTAGAATTGAGCAGATGCCGGATCAGAGCTGTTGGTGCCGGTATGTATGATACGAGGTGTGAGATGAATTGCTTGAGGTGGCGGTTGGTGATGGGGATGGAGACGGCTACTACGAAGGTGATTAAGAGGTCGGTACAATGATCTGGGAGATATCTCTACGGAAGACGGCTACTACTAAGGTGATTAAGAGGTCGGTACAATGATCTGGGGAATATCTCTACGGAAGACGGCTACTACTAAGGTGATTAAGAGGTTGGTACAATGATCTGGGGATATATCTCTACGGAGACGGCTACTACTAAGGTGATTAGAGGTTGGTACAATGATCTGGGGATATATCTCAACGGACGACGGCTACTACTAAGGTGATTATGAGGTCGGTACAATGATCTGGGGAGATATCTCTACGAAAGACTTAACCTCGCGAAAGTGGGAATCATCACGGCTCAAGAAACGGCGGGATAGTTGTGCAGGAGATTGCAACGAATGTGATGATAGTGTTTCTGCAGGGCTGGTGGGAGGTGATATCGGATAACCTGTCATAAGTAAGTATGAAGTTCGGTATGACTGCGGCGGTGCTTGAGATTGAAGATTTTGGTGGTTATGTACGGGCGATGTTGCAAGGCTGCTGGGGACAAAGGTGCTGAAAATTAATTGCTCTGGCAGAATTGGGTATGTCCACAACATTGTGGCAGAGGTGATGATATTAATGCTGATGATGAAGGTGATCCTGTGCTGTGGCGATAAATTGGCAAAAAACACGGTGGATATAAAGCGATAGAAAATAAAATGGTGGATATGGAAATGGGAGTTGCAGCGTTATCAGTTCTGGACGCGTTAGTGATGAAGTATTGGAAGAGATTTTGATAGATACGTTCATACGAGGTTTCAGTAGTCACGATTCATATTGCAGAAAGTGGCGACAGAGATGGGAGCATTTGTGATAATGATAGTACTCATGTAGACAAAATAACGAAGGCGGGAATGATGACAGAGGTTGTGGCAAGATCAGTGTCGTAGGTGGAGAATGAGGAAGAGGTGGTGTTAGTGTTGATGATATTCGTGTTGGTATTGGTGTTGACGTTGGTGTAGGCATTAGTGTTGGTGTTGTTGATGTTGATGTTGGCATTGGTAGAGGTCTTAGCATTGGCGGTACACAAGCGATAATTATTAACGAGTTCACAGGCGCGATGGTGATGATGAAGGTGGTAGCTCAGACAGTGGTAATGGAGCGATAATATCGTTCATAGGTTTGATTTCTGGCAAATTCTAAAACAAATGAAGCTGTGAGATGCGTGATTTTGAAGATTCCGCTGAGTTTGAAATGTGTAAATCACACACTTACTATTGATGAGTTAATATACGAAACGCATCACTAACTTTTGGTCAAAAAAAAGGGTGATAACACAAAATATGAATTTTCTAGAAAGCGTCGGATCTCGACCTTGCGTAGACATCGAGGATGGTAAAAGTGTAACGCATATGCAAAGCTACTTTAATTGGCATTAGTTATTTATTTAATGCCAAAAATTAGTTGAAAACTGTGTGTGACAAATATAGAAGATGTGTATTCTGTGAAGACTTTCTTCATCTGTGAATCTCGACCGTGGCTCTTTTCTATATTACACAAGTGACTGAGAGAACCAAGGAGCGATTTTATCAAAATCTGACTACAAGAAAATTTTGCTCCCGTATAATAATAGTTATTTATGACTTGGGTGGTAAAAGTGACTTTTTATTTTGGTAATTTTGCGACACGACACTGATAAGCCGAGTAACTCAATACTACGAGCAAACCAAAACCACTTTTGCCACTTGTTATACATTATTTTTAGACAGCCTTACTGACTTTCAATTTACTTCAATCCAAGTATACAAATTACTTAATGTTAGTAGTAGCTGATGCGGCAGACGAAATTATTTTGTTTTCTTTGCTGATTTCAGATTTGTCTGACCACTCACAACATCGTCTCCCTTTTACCACTAGCGCTAAAATTGATTGTGATTCCGGGCGCGTCAACTACTGAGGTCATTAATCCCGTACGTGTAGTGCATGATTTTCATCGGGAGATGGCGATGATCTTCCTCCACTGGATGGTGAGATCCATCGCCGACCTACCGTCGACTAGCGGGGTTTTTCCTCAACCAGGGATCTCCCACAATTGGGACACCGACCCAGCCGGGACAAGTTCTCCCCGACAGGTCCCCCGGTGTGGTAGTGCAGTGCATGATAGTGTACGTGTGTGGGGGGTGAAGATACGACAAGGAAGAGGAAGAAAAGATCGCGTGCGGTCCGTGGCTCGTTTGTTAGGGTACTACTACGGCATTCGCCTGATGTTGCTTGGAGAAAATTAGAAGTATTTCAATAAGTATAATATTTTCCAAAATAAGTAACAAAAATTAGAACAATATATAAAATAAAAATTCATTATAGTGTTTAAAATTGTTCTACTGAAGAATTATCCGAGCTGAGAACGTGGCCTATCAGTTCTTAACTAGGATTCGGTGCGGTCTAAAGAAAGTTCTACCTCCACAGTATAGGTACATTAATTATCACTCAAAATCGCACATCGAAATATAAAGTACATTTGAATATATATAATGTTGTAGTGGCATTTAGCCTTGTGATGGATCCCGGTTAAGGGGTTCAAGGGGTTAAAGGGAACATACCTCCCCTTCAAATCCAACAATGCAATTAGGCAATGATCTCCAACAATTATTTGTTAGTTCTTGATCGAGATACGAATGTGCTGTTTGAAGAAAGTAGTTGAAATTATTTCTGCTGATTATTTCGATTCATCTACGATTCCGATTTCAAGAAGCAGAAAGGGGGATTAATTTTAGCAATTACTGGCAAAGATATGTCTGTCAGCAGTAGGAATACATTGCCTTATAAGAAATATTATTCCGTAACATATATTGTAAACTCGTATCCGAAATCTTCAGTTTTCATGTATACATATATTAACATGTATTTAATATGTAAGAAATACGTAGTGTGAGGGGAAATATGTAAAACATATGTAAAATAAAGATAGTTCTAATTGATTAAAAATGTCTTGTTAACTCTGAAAAATATTTTTAATGCAGGTATCTTGTTCCACAGAAACGATGAAAGTACGTGAAAATCCGTTCCCTATTTATCACTGATATTTATGTACTTGCATTACTTTACAGCACTAGCATGCAAAACCTCAATATTCATTCACCAATACTATTTTAAATGAATCAACATATAAAATAAAATTAATCTACACTCTTTAAATGCTTCTTTTCAGAATGTGATAAGAATATTTCTCTGAACGACACTCATACAACACTGCCGTTGTTTGTAAGTGAATTTCTAGTCAGTTCATTATTCCGGCTGATTATCTTTATTCACAGAATCACAACGTTTCAAAAGAAATTTAACTTTGTATCTCACAGTCGGATTTTTTAACTCTGAGATTTTCTCGACCGTGGAGAAGAAAATAATTTAACTTTCACTGTTTCTTGAAACTTAAAACCGCTGAGGTCAATGTTCTGAAAAATTAAGAGAACTTTTGCTTTAAGAGATCTTTACTTGTAACAAGAATAGATTCAGAAATCGTTGTTCTTTTATCATTTAATTATCCATCTAAATGTTTTACCAAACAAACCTCATTATATAGTTTTATTTAACAGATTTGAAATTTAGAGAGAGCATTTCCTTCACTCTCTAAGATGGAGAGATGGCATGGTTATCACGTACTGTAAGAAATAAATAGTAGTAGGTGATTTACATACAGGGGTTGAAACATGAACAATTCTTAACGATCAATTGATGAAATATTGGAAGGCAGGTTAACGGGGCTTGGTCATAAGTAAAAACAATCTATAAGGTAGTTGTTTGCCGACATTTCGGAAAATTTATTTCCATCCTCAGGGCTTGCAACCAAAACATGAAAACATAATTAATGCATGTGCTGATACATGTGCATCATATTTTGGTTGCAAGCCCCGTTAACCCGCCTTCCAATACAGGGGTTGGAAATAATATAAACATCTGACATATACAAACTACTCATTAATAAAGTGCTGGGACACCATTTGTTTATATAACAGTCATTCGTTCAAAACGCAATTTGTAGAGTGTCTGAATAGTTTTCAAAGTTATGTTCTCCTATTCTTGTACCAAATATCTGCCAATTGCTTCAATGATGTTGGATCTGCATATCTACTCACTCCTTGCTCTAAAACACTCCATAACGGTTCAATTATGTAGAGGAATGGCGATTGTGCCTGCCAAGGAAGATGTTTGATGATATTCTGTTGCTCCGTAAACCATGTCTCAAGCATTTTTGCTGTATGTATGGGCGCATTATCACCTTGGAATATGACAGCAGCAGCATGCTAGTCATTGTTAGTACATTATTGAGGATATCGGGATATTCTTTCGTAGTAATCCAACCAGTGAGGATAATGATAGAGCCAGCTGAATACCACCACACAGCCAGCCAAATCAAAACGGACATGGTTGACTGTAGGAAGCGGGAAGAAAGAAGGATTGTTTGGGGGTTCTCCGAACATAAACCTAGTTGCTTGTAGGAAATAAAATAAACAATGATTAATCATGTAAATGATCTTGGCTCTCCAGGTGACGCCGCGTCGAAGGCTGTCACCTGGACAGCCAAGATCATTTACATGACTCTGGCCGCGGAAGCCTACGACTTCAATGATTAATCATCACATTTTTTCAGTATTTAAGTGTCCACGTTTTGTGATTGTGGTTTGATGATCGCATCTTTGCGTTTACTTCTGTTTCAAAGGGTTTCATAATTGAAGCGCCATCCCTGAAAATTTACGTCTTCGCGAATGCGATTAATGAAACATTTTGTACATTACTGTTACGTAAACTACCATTTATGTCATTGCTAATTGAGAAATACTTTTTTATTTTTTAATAATTCAATTTTAATTCACAAATGTAAATTTCGTATCACAAATAATGTAATGTATATTTTTTGCGAGAGAGATTTTATCCAGCCAACAGCTGGCTACCCTTTACGCCCTGATGGGACGTATATTCGACCATACACTAGACCAACACACTTGCGGGCTCCTCTGATCTGGGGTCAGCAGCACGCGAGGAACTCCGCGACAACACATACAAAGTCAAGGGACAAACAACCATGGCCAAGGCGGGACTCGAACCCGCGACCCTTCGGACCAAAGCGCTGAGTCGGTACTCGCTCTTAGCCCCCTCGGTCATCCAGGTCGGCATGCAATGTATTAAAAAGTTTAAACCTAGTAAATTAGTTTTTGTTTCAGAAAGAGCTATATTGTTAAAACTATAAATGAAAGATGCATTTCGTTCTAGCGTTCAGCATTTGAAATATGTAATATTACATTTACAGTTTATCGCATGTGATTAAAGCATAATATACTTTAGCATTGAGAGAAAATAAATTTTTGTCAAATATGGAAATTAGCCGCTTCCCTCGTACCATTCCCTCGAAGCCCAAATTTTCATCTGCGTTGAAACATCATTTTCCTCTCTTGAAGAATCAATTACTATTTCTAATAAAGCAATGTTTATTTGTAATAAACTGAGTATAGTACGTATATCCATGTATACCTGTTTATTTTGTAGCCATCTACTTCACTAGATGTTGCGCCGTGTACAGTTTACTGAAAAGTAGTGTTTCGAGCGCAATCATTGCCAACATTTTCATGTCCCTCCAACAACGCAGCCTCGCCTGTAATAACAAAGGGCATTCGGTTTTGTAAATAAAATCGCAGAACGATCTCATCGGCACCATCATTTTGCAAGCGACAACGTCCCGTGACAGGTTGAACTGCACGCATAAACACTAGCGGAAAGACAGAACAACAAATCGCGGCAACGGGAAGGTATCTGTGATCTTTGAAATTATGACTAGTTATTATTATTGTTGATGTCTACTAAACAGTTCGTGGAAACTTAATCATTAATCCACCCCACACTTTGGTTGAATTCAAGCATACGATCGAACAAAGGAAACAATAACCCCTGAGCAAATTGTGCAGATGAGTTAATGTAAAATTACTTTAAGCCATGCTGCATCCACGTAAAACACCTAGGATGAAATGTGCATTCAACTTTACACAACTAGAAAAATTACAATAAAACTTCAAATTTCATATTTCATAAATGATACAACAAAACTAACCATACATCATATTTCGTGTTAGAAAATACCTTATTTCATCAAAAACCACATGTTCAATACAGAAAGATAAACCTATTGCATGATGGGAAACAGTTTAACAGATTTTTTACAAATGTTCCATTTTCTAAAACAAAACACAACACATTCACTTGAAGGGCTTGTTTTAGATACATAGATCTACGACACATCGAGTTTATCCCAAGAATTAAGAAGATAAAAAGTTCCAATCCGACATTCCTTGACACAAATGCGTCATTTGTTTTCACTCTCAGGGAATATGAAATAAACGATACGGTGAGAACGTTGGTTGTGTTTTCTTACATTGTCGTAAATCCACAGCCGAGCCCTTCAACTAAATTGAGCATTCCTCTCACTCAAGCCAGTTTTTGATGAAATATTTCCTGAGACACAAAAGAGGCAATCATAATCGTCCTGTCGTGTAACAACCGTCCATATCACATAGCACTGCCACGGTGAGAAAAGTATTGCGTTTTTCGTGAATTCAAAGATCTCGGTAGTAGCTTCACTTGAACTGTCATCTAGAGACATTTCGTAGGTCAACGCTGAGGGTCTCACTTCGCCCGGCCAAAGATTTGTCTCTATGTGTTCCTCGTACACACACACACACACACACACACACACACACACACACACACACTATCTCATCGCAAGTCAACGCAAGTAATTAATTTGTTGTAAGTTACATTCAAAGTAGATTATTCAAGTTATTAAACATTACTTTCTTTTAAGGAACTTCTTGATCAGCAGCCACTGCCATAAAAGAATCGTAGTACAAAGATGAACAAAGTTCTTAATGCTACAAAAGTTCAAATGGGATATATGGCTACACAAGGAGCCAATATATTAACATTCAATCATATAATGAAACCAGTTATATTTTACAATGAACCGATATTCGATGGATACTTACTTCGTAAGTGAAGATAACTGTGTCGCTGAGATCAACGTTCATATTAAATATTGACGGATATTTGCAAAATAAAGAAATATTATTCGCAGATATGATTCACAAGCAAGAGAGTAATATCAGAGGTGTCTATACAATGCGACAACATTGAATCGTTGCTTTTTTATCACGATCTGAATCATACTTTCATTTTCCATATTTACAGTCGATCCGAATTTTTATTACCGTGTTGCCTCTTTCTCCACGATGCCCTAGTAGGTTTGAGCGGTGGTTTGAAGAGACGACCTTCCGCATTCGTGCACAAGAAATGCTCAAAGAATGGAAGGCATTCGCTGGCGGAAGCACGATCCTCGTCCTATCTTTCAGCACTCACTCTCAGGAGGAAAAATACGCCAGACGACAAACAAGAAGCTCTGGGAGAGCGTTCAGCTCGCACAAACGATTTCCGCTCTCAGAGTCGTCAGGGCCCGCGCTGTAGCAGTACAAAACTGTCCGTCTCCATTCGCCGCCATCATTGCCAATCGCTCGCTTCACCTTCACCTTTTCTCGCTTCACCTGCACCTTTGCTCGCTTCACCTTCACCTTTGCTCGCTTCGCCTTCACCTTTGCTCGCTTCACCTTCACCTTTGCTCGCTTCACCTTCACCTTTGCTCGCTTCACCTTCACCTTTTCTCGCTTCACCTTGCCTTTGCTCACTTCGACTTCACCTTTGCTCCTTCACCTTCACCTTTGCTCCTTCACCTTCACCTTTGCTCCTTCACCTTCACCTTTGCTCCTTCACCTTCACCTTGCTCCTTCACCTTCACCTTTGCTCGCTTCACCTTCACCTTTGCTCGCTTCACCTTCACCTTTGCTCGCTTCACCTTCACCTTTGCTCCTTCACCTTCACCTTTCTCCTTCACCTTCACCTTTTCCTTCACCTTCACCTTTTCTCCTTCAGCTTCACCTTTTCTCCTTCAGCTTCACCTTTTCTCCTTCACCTTCACCTTTTCTCCTTCACCTTCACCTTTGCTCCTTCACCTTCACCTTTGCTCCTTCACCTTCACCTTTGCTCGCTTCACCTTCACCTTTCTCGCTTCACCTTCACCTTTTCTCCTTCACCTTCACCTTTTCTCCTTCACCTTCACCTTTTCTCCTTCACCTTCACCTTTTCTCCTTCACCTTCACCTTTTCTCCTTCACCTTCACCTTTTCTCCTTCACCTTCACCTTTTCTCCTTCACCTTCACCTTTTCTCCTTCACCTTCACCTTTGCTCCTTCGATTTCACCTTTGCTCGCATCACCTTCATCTTTGCTCGCTTCACCTTCACCTTTGCTCACTTCACATTCATCTTCGCCCGATTCACCTCCGCCCACTTTTTTCATTCAAATTCCCACACGTTCTGCCCAAAGAAGTTCCAGTATTAATTAGGTCGACTAACACTAAATACTGGGTAAATGTGCGGTTCAAGTACAGCGCTAGCCAGACCATCTTCACCCCACTGCGGCAATAGACATCGTAAGAAGCTATTTAAATTTTGGAAGAGGTGATTTTGGGAATGGGACAGTTAAGTCCGGAATAGGTCCGGAAGAGAAAATATAACCTATATCTGCCCCTAAGTAGGTGATCTGGAGTACGAAAGTATCAGGTGAAAACAGTAATTTTACATCACTTCTGCAACAATCTCACAATCGCAAACAGAATGTGGAGCTTGTCCACCACCTTACTTTAGAACCTGGAACGACGCTAAATGCTTTTCACTGTACACGATATTTCATCTTTTCTCTTGCACTATTTCCTCGCAGCACGATCTGTTCTCACGCACTGCAGAAGCCACAATCCCACACGAAACACACTGAAAAACCCACCCCTTCTCTCGCCTCTCACTCTTACCTGTGTGGCGTCATGGAGAAAAACACACAGACATTTACAAGTATGTACAAGTTTATTTACATGTATGTACAATGTGTGTGTAAGGGGAGAGGATAGGACAAGGCAGAGGAAGGACAGATCGCGCGCGTCCGTGGCCCGTTTGTTAGGGTACTGCTCCCGCATTCGCCTGAAATTGATCAGAGGAACCACGGAAAACTACCGTTCAGAGCAGCCGGACGCTAGAATCCTCCTCCAGACAGCGACTGAATTCGACCTAGCTGAAAAGCTAGTGTCCAAAATCCTGCCGCCGTGGGGAGTGGGAACCTAGGACCTCCCGGTCAGAGGCGCCGCAGTGACATCAGTTGATGCACTGAGCTATCGCTACCAGTACAGAGCCAGTTCGGGATGGAGAAATGTCCGGTTAGCAGAGGAACCTGAGAAAGAAATCCTCTTGCTGACGTGTAGGTTGGCGTCGGATCTCACTTTCTAACAGAGGAAAAAAACACAGTTCAACACTTCAATTACCGGACTAATGACCAAAGCAGTTGGTGCGCGCAGACACAAGAGAAACAACCGATCTTCGTCAACGATTGTCCTGGGATATGGCTGCCTACTTTCCGGTGCGCCCTTCCCTCTCGCCCTCCGCCCACGCAGCGCTCCCATCAGCCTTTCGCCCAGCGGCCCCGTGAGCGGGCGTTGGCCCCGCGGGTCTGCATCGCTCGGCGAGCACGCACACAATTATTTACTCAGGCTGTGCATCCCAGGCCGGCCTGCCCCCCTGCCCCGCCCCCCCCCCCCCCCCCGCCCGCTACGCCCGAGCCCCCCCGCCCCCCCGCGACGCCCCCCTCCCCGCCCCCCGCCCCGCCACCCGCCCCATCCGGGGCAGCCCTCCCCGCCCCGCCCAGCTCCGTCCCTCCCGCCCCAACCCGCCCAGCCCCCCCGCCCCGCCCAGCTCCGTCCCTCCCCGCCCCAACCCGCCCAGCCCCACCGCACCCATCCGGGCAGCCCTCCCGCCCGCCCAGCTCCGTCCCTCCCGCCCCAACCCGCCCAGCCCCACCCGCACCCACCGGGGCAGCCCTCCCCGCCCCATCCCGCACTGCCCGCCCACGCCACCCGCCCCGCCCCGCGCCCCCGCTCCGCCCCTCGCTCGCGCTGCTCTGGAATGGAACGGGCACCAGCCGTTTTTTTACGAGCCCAGCGGAACGAGCGACGCAAATTATTGCGCTGTGCTCAACGTCTGCCCCATTCTAGAAATGTGCCGCTTTGTAAAATACATCGTTTTACGACGTTCATTAATGATTATTTTACCTCTGAATAAGATACGTTAGGTCTAATAAGCTTGTGAATAAGTTATATTGGAGTAAAGAACTTAAGATCAAAACCAGTATTACGCTGTGATCAATGTCTATCTCGTTTTGATTGATTGATTTTTTCGTGTCTCCGGGCGCGTTAACTGCTTCGGTCATTAGTCCCGATAGTGTAGTGCATGTTTTTTTCTCGGGAGATAGCGGTGATCTTCCCCCGCTGGATGGCGAGATCCGGCACCGGCCTACCGTCGGCTAGTGGGGTTCGCCCTAACCAGGACTCTCCCACCAGCGGGGCACCGCCCCAGCCGGGACAAGCTCTAAGCTCCCGTCCGGTCTCCCGGAATATGTGGTAGTGTAGTGCATGTTAGTGTAAGTGTGTGTGTAAGGGGAGAGGATAGGACAAGGAAGAGGAAGGACAGATCACGCGCAGTCCGTGGCCCCTTTGGTAGGGTACTGCTCCGGCATTCGCCTGGTGTTGATCGGAGAAACCACGGAAAACTACCGATCAGAGCAGCCGGCCGGTAGAATTCTCCTCCAGACAGCGACTGAATTCGACCTAGCTGAAAAGCTAGTGTCGAAACTCCTGCCGCCATCCGGACTCGAACCTAGGACCCTCCCGATCAGAGGCGCTGCAGTGACAACAGTTGAAGCACTGAGCTACCGCTCCCGGTCTATCTCGTTTAAAAAATACGCTAATTTGTATTCATTTTCACCGCAAATTGCTCCAAAATGTTAGAGTAAATAACGCTCATATTAATTATACACAATCGTTCATTCTTAGATTTATTCGATTCAACAGATTTATTTTAATACTGATCAAAGGTACATAAGATGCTCTATAAGAAAGTGTTTACAGATTTCACCAAACATTTCAAGAGTTCCTGCATATATATTTTTTGTTAGTTTTTGTTTACTCTAGTCCTAAGCGGAAAGTTGAGTCGCAAAAATACAACAAGTTATTTCTTTTAAAAAATATTTTTATTTTTAAATCCGTGTTGTTTCACTCATGAAACCTGTCACCATACCTAACTTTGAGTTACTACTTTATAGAATTTCTTATCGCAGCAAATAAAACAATTGAGCATGTGGACGCATGCACAGTCGACAACAAGGTGTATGACGCATTGATTTTGCCAAATTGAACTGAAAAAGGAATAAAGTAATGTTAACTTCCTAAAATGCGAGTAGGTGCAATGGATTATTTCAGTGAGACGAAGAGAAATCTATCTGTGTCAGCACTTAACCTCAATCGAAACCCAGTGCGTTATCGATTCATAGAGCGGTGCCTCTTTTGATAGAGGACAGTCATGCAAAGTACATGATGAATTCAGGGTCTAAAGCGACACTTTAGCTAAAGCCTGCAGATTCATCATATCACTTGAGCCAACGCATCGATGTTTGATTCACTTTACATCCGTATATATCGTTGTTTGCCTCGCCCATTGCAAAGCAAAGACCTCGCTGGTTCTCGTCAACAAAGAACAGCTGTTAATAAGAGCCCATTGGCTCAAATCCATCAGTTATTTGAAATGTTCACCGCAATTGGAATATGAACAAATAAGACATTAAATGTAATATCTAGAGTAATGCTTGTGTTTCGGGTTCATTGAGCCTTTATACAGTTATTTCAGGAGGTATCAAGTTAAAGAAATCTTACGGACCGACTTCTTGCCGATGACGCACTGCGCGGAGGTCGCCCGGAAGTTTTCAGAAACTGAGGCCGTGGCTCCTTTAATTCGAATACATAATATTCTCATGAGAGTTTCTCCTCCAGGGCTTTTGTGCAGTCCATGGGAATATTTTAACTTGAAAATTATTTTAACAATAAGATTATTAATAATTATAACGTTTTTTTTTTATTTTTGTTAATTCTTTAATTAATACTGTAATGCGATATATTTAATGATATACATTGTATAATACTATCCAAATTGACTTGAATTATACAACTAATTGCCATAAATTAAATTAGTGTGTATTGAGACTGCACAACGTATTATGAGAAATCATTGACTATATAGTATAGTAGTAAGAATTGTCCACTTAATACGGAGACCCGCAAATCGATATTTTTCTGGCAAACCATTACCCTACTTTGCTGCAGCATTTCAATAATGTTTCTATACTACGTAAGTAATACGTGCGAAATTAATTGAAAACAGAAGTTCAACATGATGATTAACACGAAAAGTAGTTTCAGAATATAAGTAAGAATTAAGTATGTAAATATGTATAATTTTGGTAAAAAATTTGTATCTTTTTTAAAAAAATAACATTCAGTAAAGTTATACACAAGGATAAAAGTAAAAATATTAATATACAACAAATTAAGTTTTACGTAAAATAATATAATTTTAAATACCTTAAATAATATATTCTCTCTACAATAATATCAATGTTGAGAAGAAATACAACCCATTCAAATTATTGTTGCACAATCCTGATGACCTTAAGATCACCCATCAATATAGAACGGAAAAAAAGGACGCAGCCGTGTCCCAGCAAAAAACAACAAATACAGAATATGTTCAAACCTTACGAAACGTAAAATTATGAAACTTTCAGAAATATATTTGTAAAATGTATTCCAATAGCACTGGTATGCAACTTTTAACTTCTACAGAATGTAGTGGCATGGAAGGCTTAACCTCTCGGTAGAAATGAAAAGTCTTCAAAGCACTGACCTCGACGAATAGGAATTCCATGCTCATTTCTCTTTCGATATGTGCCGTAAGATCATTATGTAATATGGCACATTTAACCTCACAATTTTTATCACGGTAAACATGATATTTGGTCTTTTTCCTGAAAATTTTTTTAAAATAATTTTCTATATTGATCAGGAGAAGCAATACTCACACATAATTCAGTTGTTAGAAGAGCCAAAGTTATTGCCAATTCACTTTTAGATGTCCGGAGTTCATGTAACTTCTAATTTCATACATCAGAGTTAGTAGAGGTTTCTCTGGTTTTGACCAGCCGGGAGCTAATCTACATCCATTAACTCACTGAGAAGCAGGCCAGCTAATAGTACGAAATTGTAGGAAGTACTTACACGATAATGTAATGCGTCGGCGGTGAGTCGAAAATGTGTAGCCATCCTTCTTGCGTCGTCTTCAACTTTTTGATCGGTGAATCGTTTTCGTGTTTCATGACGTCCAGTGGTTTGTGATGGATTTTAATGAAGGTCGTAAGAAACAGATGAAAAATTATGCGGGGACTTTCATCTCCCATATTGCTAATAAAATTCACCACCGGGCCACGGCGGTACGATCTGCAAGGGAGCACTGCTACTCGATGTTCACTCTCTGACCGAATCAAAACCACTGAGTTGTTTTCTGCGCAACGAAACTAGAGGGCGCTGCTGACAATATCGTATTCAACAGCTGTTTGCAAAATTGTTGAAAATGTGCAGTATAAGATATAAAATTCTTTTTTTATGTGGTCTTTAAGGTGGATGAAAAAGTGTTGGGAAATAAGACAGAACGACGAGCCCGAAGATTATAAATTTTATTAAAATAAAAATGTATAACACATTATTTTATTATTTATATAATTTTATACCAAAAATGTCAATTTCCTTTTCCATTTGTAACACTTTCTAACCGCATTTTCGGCTTCTTTGTTATGCATTACAATGCTTTCTGTGAGAAGTCACAGAAAGAGTTTAAAAAATCTGTTTGTTCGCATATAATTCCTCATCTAAAACTTTCAATAGTTTTCGCAACTTCCAGTGATTCCAATGAATCAATGAATGAATGCCTTATTTTACGTGGCGAGACTCTGGCCATGAGCCCTTCTCTTCCGTCTGACCATGACAATTTCGTAACGCTCCTTTCAACTAGGGTAGAAAGAAGGTATTACTTGGGTGACGAAACGGGCAGTTTAAATTAAGCTCAGAGGCTTTATTTAGGCTTGAGGATCTTTTACATGCAGTAAATGTACTAACATGGGACAGCCGAGTTTTCTTCCCCTCCGAAGGAATGCGTACGAAGGATTTTTTCAGCCTTAAAAATCCACGTCTTCGATCGGGTTTTCCCGATGAAACCCGCAAACTTGGGCATAACAGTCCGATACGCTAACCGTTACACCATCGCCGCCGCTATCCGATCTCATTTCCCCTCCAATTTCAGAAAGGCGTGTAAGCGGAAACGGATAAACCCAGCACAAATTGATTGATTGATTGATTCGTGTTTTCGGGCGCATCAACTGCTTCGGTCATTAGTCCCGTTAGTGCAGTGCATGCTTTTTCGGGAGGTGGCAGTGACCTTCCCCCAAGGGACTATATTTGAATGGCGAATTCTTTGTTTATTTTCGCTTCGTTTAGTCAATCATTAAGTTATTATTATGTAATATGCAAAACAACTAACTAGTCTTTCTGACGGGCGGCCAGCTTTTATTTATCTGAACGTAAGAAAATTTACTTATTGCACTCTCAAGTAAATGCAAATGCATGTTTTTGGTTCAAAATATTTAGTTTTGCCCTCAAGTGACAATTTGAATTATAATTGATATATTTCATTTTAATGGATAATTTATTTACTTTAGTAGGAAAAATGGAAATTAATATTGCTAAATTTGGTGAAATAATTGTCAACTGTCTTCTCCAAAAGACTTTCATGGATTAGGTATCTAGTGATGTACCACAATCCCGGAGAAAATTGTACAACTCTTACTTTTAAATTTCGCGTCAATTGCTTTGCACGGAATGTCTGTGAAGTCTAGAAAGCGAGTTAACTTGCCCGCGACCTTGACACGCCTAATTAAGAAAGCTGTTTTTCTGGGTATTGTACACTGCTTATGCGTATTGTGGCGTCATACGGGTGTAATCAGTACACAGACGAGAGTGGGTTGTAATAATAGCAGGTTTATTCACAATTCAGACCGTAGTCACAAATAACCAATGCACTGTATACAATTAACTAACTAAATAGACCCCACTGCTAGGAGAGATATTTACAACGACTACCACACCGCAACATACTACCTAATAAAGCATTGAAGGCTTTCACGGCCGGAGTCAATATACATGTTTTCTTCCGGGCTGGTGGGCCGTGGTCCAATTGGCGTTGAACTGCCAAACGTTTCGCCCACGACTGCGGCGGGCATCTTCAGTGGCGAGGTCTCGGGCGAAGTGTCCGGGACGGCGGCTGACTGGCGACTGTTAATGGCGACTGACAGTCGCCAGTCAGCCGCCGTCCCGGACACTTCGCCCGAGACCTCGCCACTGAAGATGCCCGCCGCAGTCGTGGCGAAACGTTGGCAGTTCAACGCCAATTGACCACGCACCAGCCCGGAAGAAAACATGTATATATACTACCTAATGTTCCGCCGTGTGTAGTACCGCCTGCCCTGAGACAGACTTCATGTCTCACTAGTCACGACAATAACTGCCGGCTCTTTGCGTCCACGTTCGCACCTCTCACGGACGACCTACGCTGCCGCTGCTGCCGGGACCAAGAAGGAAGAGCTATTGTTCTCACTGCCCTTAAAGAGCCCTCGTGACGCTGCACGCCGCCTCCATTGCCTCCGCCCTAGCGATGCGCACACCCTGTCAGAAAAACCCCGTGCGTCATAGCTTCTGTCTTTGTCTACGCATCCGGTGCACACCGTGCCACGTGCCCACGCTGTGTTTAGCGACGCGACGCTACAGTATGCACTGCATACAGTCTCTGCTAACTCTTCCGTTGCGATGCATTGTATACTGTCTCCGCTAACAAACACGGTTGGTGATATATATTTTCCTTTTGGTATGGCGTCCTGTTATTTCGTTTGCAAATCTCTAAGTGAAATGCTAGGCAAACATACACAGAACTTGATGTATTATATTACCTAGACTATCCGGAACCGCCCCTTTCTATCGTGGGGGCAGACATTTAGTAGTACCTCAGCAGTTCGCTCTGAGGAAGGCCACAATATTTTGGCCAAAACGTCAGCCACCGCTACAGAGACTCCGCTCATCTCGAATTGCCTAAATAATACAAATTTCGTCTGCAGAAGGCTAGGCAAACTTGATCTATTAGTCATTGAAGGACATCTAGATTCTTGCTTCCAGAGAAACGATGCCTACGGCCACCACTTCTCCTTGAATTTATACATTTATAAGTAGAATAAACAAATATGTGTGAACCATGGTTTGGTTGCTTTTATTCATATAAATAAGGGTTTCTCTAGAGGACTCTGTTTCCCATTGCCGAAAGAGAAAATTACGAAGATATAAATAGTATGAGAGTAGTATTAATGTATTACAATTCTTTATTTACAATTGTTTATTATTAAAATCACTTACTCTCATTTTGCACAAATCATACATGCTCATGAATTTAATAATAATTATCTTCTGTGATGTATAAAATAAATAATGTATAGGTATACACAAGATTAAAAGAAATGTATATATTTTATTTTGTCGAAGTCTTAGCTATTTATAACTATTTTCTCTTTACTTCCTACACTTCATTCATTTAATTCTTATCCTTTCATTACTACTCTTCTAATCTCAACATACTACGGAACTTCGATTTTTTTGAACCTGCAGTTTTAGAATATTCCACAGTGCACATGAATACAACACATGAATGAACATTTTTACCTTGTTCAGGATTTTCAAGACGCTTCTTAATGCTTATAACATGGCCCTTCTTAATGGTAATAATATGGCGTTATCGTACCTCTCTCGTTTACGAGTGATAATTTTCTTTCATTTATGGGCGCTCCGGGCTGTTAACTATTCTCGTTGTACAGGAAACCATTTCATCTGACATAATCGAACTTCTTTTGCATTTAAAAACAAATGGAACAAAATAAAACTGAATAGTACACACGATAGTGATGCTTCGTAAACTCTACATACACTATACCTCCTACGCTCTTTCATCATTGGAGAATAACACATTAAGATAAATAAATGTAACTTCATTAAACTTATTAACTTATTTAACTTCATAAACTTCTTCAAATTTATTAACTTCATTAACTTAAAATAAATGTAACTTCATTTTCTGTGCACGTCTTCTAGAATTCAATGGGAAATACAATTATTCAAATTATCGTTTCCATGTTGTCGCGGCAGGAAGTAATAAGAGCCAAAATTTATTGCTTATTTATCTTTGAAAATATATTTTATTACATGGGAGTTTTTTGTTTTGTTTTTCTCCCTTTCAAAATTCAAAATTTATTGCTTATTTATCCTTGAAAATAGATTTTATTACATTGGAGTTTTGTTTTTTTTTTTCCCTTTCAAAAATTCAAAATTTAAGTAGTATATGACTTAGTGTAGAGATCACAGAATTTTGAAAATGTGCACACAATTCACTTTTCCCCATAGCACGTCATACACAGTTTTTAACTTTTTTTTGACGTAAAATAAAAATAAATAAAATAAAGATTAGTTGCGTGTAATGACCACTTACGCTCCTGCCTCGAAGTTGGTGTTCGAAGTTAGTGGCCTTTTACGATGCAGTTACGAAATGCGCTTGAGTTTCGACCGGATGACGTCACAGCGGCAGAAGCAGAGTTTACTTGACTTGTTTGTGCTAATAATAACTCCTCTCAAAATTTGTGACACTCTATTACACGTCAATTACGTTGCAATTAATCAATAAATCCCCGTTGAGACGGATTCCTTACATAAGGAAGATCACATCTCATAAACACGTAATTCAATCTGAATGTACGAACAAAAGTATTTGTTAAGACATTATGAAATTGAAGTGCGTATTTTAAAAACTAAACATTAGTGTAGGGTTTTAATTTAATCAATTTTTCGAATGTTCTTATTTTCCTAAACTATCCCAGTGATCGGTGTCTTTACATAACAAGAATTAGAAAAATCGCACACGAATACGTAGCGAGTAAGTTTCTTCTAACTTTAAGAGATGACACCAAAACAACGTGGCCCGCGCCTAAAACCAATGCACAGTACTTTCGTGAATATACGCAACATGAGCGCCCTTAGAAAGCTAATGTTCATTTCACTGAGCTCAATATATTATGGAAGAAGTATCTATTGCTTACGAAATGAAGAGTGTAATGGAAGTCGACCCTAGTGCATCAAACCCGTTAACTTCACCGGTATTACAACGGGGATTCAAAATTGGAGTTATAGCATGACCAAGTAGTTAAACTACGAGTGAAGAATCATGTACTTTCTCGCTGTTAGTACTGGTTATGTAATACTATTTATAATACAACTGTTCTTCAAATTAACACAACTCCGTCATCATTTTTTGTAAAACTCATTACAAATAGTTGAACATTTGGTACGAAAAGTAAATATTTTCAAGCAAGTACCAACACAAATTTGACAATTATAATTCCATTTCATTTAGCTAAATCATGTAACAACGCGGCATAATTCACAGAAATTTGCGAGCGCGTCATGGAATGCCATTGTTGCATTCCAATGTGGTATTCTCTAAAGGGCAGCAATTTATTATATCGTATATTTCAAATTGGTTTTAAATAATTTCTAAAAGATTAATTCGTAAACGTATAACAAAATCTCGAATGTAAGATACGAACAAATAAACACGAAATAAAATACAGATTCTAACTTACGTAGCATCCAACTGACTGTAATCACCTCTATTAGGTCCATGAAGCGCAGAAAATTCGGAGCGGCGACTCTGTTTGACGCCAAATTACACAGAAAATATTTTAATATTCTAAAAACATAACATTTATTTCAAATAGATTTTGGTGAATACACTTCATTAAGAAGAAAGTATATATTCATAATTGTAGTTGTAGAAAGTCACCGAAAAAATGAAATTTTTGCAATTTTCAAAAATAAGAGTTTCCAATGAACATGAGACCTGCGTCGTTTTGATAACAGTCCTATATGCTGTCCGAG
Organism: Teleogryllus oceanicus; assembly: GCA_964035755.1. NCBI lineage: Eukaryota > Metazoa > Arthropoda > Insecta > Orthoptera > Gryllidae > Teleogryllus > Teleogryllus oceanicus. The sequence goes on from CAXIVR010000009.1 coordinate 80,904,168, forward strand.
ATCAAAATTTAATCAAAATTGTTGGTGACATTTTTGAGCAAAATATTGCTTAAACAAAAATTAAAAATTGCTTTTTTTCGCGAAAAATTATGCGAGATCATTATACAAAACTCATCTAATCTATCAGACTTTTAGCATCAAAATAACGATTAACCATTTTCCATGGTCTGAAAGCAAAATTTACAACCACTCAACAGGTGAAATATACATGTTGATTAGTTGTTTCTGTACCATTTGTTGAGATATTCACTAATTAATTCTTCTATAATGTGTTATTCTCCTACTGAACTACTGAGGACAACACGCACGTAGTAATAGTTTTCTACTCACAAATACTTGTTTGATATTTTGATTTTAACAGTGAGTAAGCTCCAATAGTGAGGCTTTTTTTAGAGTTATTACTCCTTGTTCGGCATTTCTGCCTTTTAAGGGCGTTTATACAAAATTTCAGTAACTATAGGATGAACCATCCTCAGGTCTAAATGTCAATATAATAAAAATAAAAAAGGGCTTGGGAAGTTATGTTTTGTGTGTGTATGTGTCGGAGAGAGAGAGAGAGAGAGAGAGAGAGAGAGAGAGAGAGAGAGACAGACAGAGAGACAGAGAGAGAGAAAGAAAGAGATAAAGAGAGAGAAAGAGAGAGAGGGAGAGAGAGACAGAGAGAGAGAGAGATATTATATTTTCTGTTATTTAAGGAAGCTTGAAAATGTTCTTAGGATAGCGTAAGTGGATTCTCTGTGGTTTCCTGTAATTCTTACCTAGACGGTAAGTTGCTGTAGCTGGCGATTCTGGTAGTATATCATTAAAATTTATAGAAATTTTGAGAATATAGTGCTGAATTGATTCTATTTTTAATTGCTTATTAAATTGTTTATTGCTTATAAGCCAGAGAATGATAGTAGTAGAAACCACTAAAGTTAACATCTACTCCACTCCGAATATGAGCTGATCTACATTGTCTTAAGTCCTAGCCAACCGGTTTCTTCTGCAGTACAGAAGTCCAACCGAGACTGTGGAGGTTAACTACTATAATATATTATCATCAGAAGATGGAGATCATCTATATCCGAAACGTTATGTAATATTTTGTAACTATACACTTACAAGGTGATTGTCAATAAAAACTTTTTGAACCTTACATCAATGTTATATCCCATAACTTCACTTTTATGTGTTAGAATAATGACAAATGAGAAAATTAATCTTTTACTTACAAACCATAGAAATTTTATCCGTATTTATTGCGTTGTAATGTTTTAGTTAAAATGTATGGTCTTATAAGTTAAATCGTTAAGTTATCGCTCATTTATAGTGTCAGATAATTCACTACTGTAAATAGTTGCATAAAGAGCACTGTAAACGAGAGCAATTATCAGAGATTTCAAACTGAGTGAAATAAACTATTTGCAACCACCACAAGCTTTTCTAGAACTCACAGTAATTGTAAGTCATATTTTTTATTCTAGTTGATTTATTATTATAGTCATTTTTTCAAGTTCTGACAGAGCAATTGTCGAGGTTACGCAAGACTTTTTTCTACTATCGCATGCAAACTGCATATGTGCGTGCTAAATGCTCTGCACAACATGGAGAGTAGTGAGAACAACGTATGATTTTTTTTTGTGGAAACAGAAGAGGAAAACTGTGAATGTTGAGGCTGCAAATATAGCTTGAGATTTTTGAGAGAGCTGAATATCTTCGAGTCCAAATAATAATTGCTATTGATATCGCCTTTTAAACCTTTGATGCAGGGGAACTTTCTATAAACAAGTACTTCAGAACTATTAGTATACCTCAGTATAAGAGTTATTGAGTATTGAGGAAGTCACTATTACCTTATAAGAAGAAATAAAAGAAGTCATCTTCGTCAACATATCAGCTTTATTAAGATAGCCGGCTTTCGACCGCTTTGCCGTCATCGTCAGTCTCGCTGCTGTCGGCAAAAGTCGAGCGACTGTGCCGACAGCAGCGAGACTGACGATGACGGCAAAGCCGTCGAAAGCCGGCTATCTTAATAAAGCTGATATGTTGACTTCTTTTATTTCTTCTTATAAGAACGTCAACAACATCCAATCAGAATTCCCACACTATTACCTTGTCTGGGCGAAAAGAAATCGTTTTCTCTCGTAATTCGTGCGTGAAAGCTAAGCTTACTCGCCAACAATCCTGCTGGGGTCGCAACACCAACCCTATACAATTGAAGGTCAATGCCCTCGGAAGGATAGATACGTGCGCATTTACAGCTTTTTACTCGCTTTTCTTTTCAAACAATGTAATCCCATCGCGTCCTTATTTGGAAAGGCGTTTGATTCTCGGAATGTCGAAAAAATGCAACATTGTCATTCGGGTCGCTCATCGCGCCTGGTCCGTGGTGCGCACTCACGGCCTTCATTTGAAGCTGTGGTTCAAAACGTCAAAGCAGTTCAGTCCTTCCAAAAGGTTTCATACGCAAAATGTATTGCCTTTCTCTATGGAAGTCCGCCCACTGTTTCTACAGAAAAAAATACAATATCCATGATGGGATGTTTGAAATGTATATCCTTTGCTGTTAATTAGTGACAAAGAATTGCTACGGCGCCAAATTTGAATTAATTTTGGCCACCCATGTGCCAGCAGTCAACATATTGAATGTGTGGAAAGCAATCATAACTTCATAACCTGTTGTTCCTGTAGAGAATACAATGTTATGTCATCGTAACACAATCACGATTTTTTCCGAGGAGACAGTGTTGTTATGAATCAGAGATTTTACGTTTGTTTTTTTATACAAACGTTGATATTTTTCTACAATAGTTGCCAAGTGTGTTTTCTGTATAATCTACACACCAAATAATTTTTTACTCTTTTGTGCTCAAGCTGTTTTTGATCATCCTTCTTGTTGGCACATATACTTTAATGCAGCGATATCATTTTCATGTTATCGGCAAAAAACTTAAGTTGTAGGTCACACGATAAAAATGGTGGATTTAAGAGATCGGTGAATAGTGTTTAGAAGAACAATAGGTTTAGTAAAAATGATTTCGAAATAATTTAAGGTGAAAAGCGAAGAATAAGAAGAATCGAACACTTTCCGGAACAAGCATAGGGCGATATGGTGGTCATTGCTATTTCACAAAAACTGTCTAATCAAAAAATAAGTTTCATTGCGCTACTTTCCATTTAAAGTTGGTTTGCTAGTACGTAATTCTGACACAAAATCCTATCACACTTACGTTTTCCTACTAAAAGCCATCATGATGGTTTAAGGTACTTCTTGCACCGTTGTTGACTTAAGCACCGGGAGCGGTAGCTCAGTGCATCAACTGATGTCACTGCAGCACCTGACCGGGAGGTCCTAGGTTCCCACTAACCCACGGCGGCAGGATTTTCGACACTAGCTTTTCAGCTAGATCGAATTCAGTCGCTGTCTGGAGGTGAATTCTAGCGGCCGGCTGCTCTGATCCGTAGTTTTCCGTGGTTTCTCCGATCAACGCCAGGCGAATACCGGAGCAGTACCCTACAAAACGGGCCACGGACCGCGCGCGATCTGTCGTTCATCTTCCTTGTCCTATCCTCTCCTTTTACACACACACGTACACTAACATGCACTACACTACCGCATAGTCCGGGAAACCGGTCGGGAGCTTAGAGCTTGTCCCGGCTGGGGCGGTGCCTCGCTGGTGGGAGAGTCCTGGTTAGGGGGAAACCCCACTAGCCGACGGTAGGTCGGCGCCGGATCTCGCCATCCAGCGTGGGAAGATCATCGCCATCTCCCGCGAAAAAAACATGCGCTACACTAACGGGACTAATGACCAAAGCAGTTGACGCGCCCGGAAATACGAAAAAAATCAGTCAATCAATCATTGACCTAAGCACAATCGCTTCTATTTGTAGCAACTAAACGCTAACTTGCATGTTTCCTTCGTGTAGTTTTAGTAGTTGCAATAGCACTGTTTACAACCTCTCTTTGGGCAAAGGCAAGAGATGTGCGCGTGGAGCTTGCCAAAAAAAACCTTGGAAGAGGTTTCGCCATGCCGACCGCGTTCAGAAAATTGGTTATCGGCGCCTACAGACGCGCGCTGTTTTAATGATGCGCCCCCTCCCCCTCTCCATCCGGGGGGAGGGGCGGAGCTTCTCGAATCGATCAAGGCTCCTCACTCCGACTCCACCCTCCCTGCACTCCTGCACAGCATCCGGCATCTTGTAATGTCCGGCGGCCGAGAACCTTGAGGCGAGCGCATGGCGAAGACCCGGCCAACACTCCTTTCGCTACTTCGCAGAACAACACTTTCTCTCCTTACTTCAGAAAGTTCACTAGCAGTTTATTGCACTTTTATATTTCTTTTTTTTTAATTTATTTCTTCTCGTTCGACATACTTGTCTTTCAAGGAGGTTAAATTATGAAATACACGGTGTTTTACTTTTTGAGAATGGCCATCCATAAGCAGTGGCTTATATTACTCAAATAACGTAAACATTGGGCTAAAGTAAATGAAGCGAGGTTGAAAACTGTTTCAGTTTGATCTATTGACAGTTATGGGGGATTACGGTCGTTTGAATCGATCTTTGGGATACCTGGATTTGATACGTGAGTATGCAGCACTGCGACCTAGGCTGAAGATTAAGGAGCATGGGGAAGTGTGAAGGTTTTGGTAAACGTTTTGAGCTATTTGAGTTATGTGATCTAAATGAAGGCATTTTCGAACCTCTGCGAATCTGGGTGTTCGGAATGAACCAGGGGCATTTAAAGTTCTTCTTAAAAATACATTCTGAATGGCTGTTAATTTTTGGAGATTGCTTGTCGCTGCACAACCCCAAACTGGACATGCATAAGTCATGGTTGGTAGAATTAAGGACTTAAATAGTAGCAATCGGCATTCGACTTTCAATGAAGAATATGCATTGATTAGAGGGAAGAGTTTTGATATTTTTGCAGATGCTTTGTTAGCTATTGCATTTATGTGTGGTTTTATATTTCTTCAGTCATTCGTTCCTAGGTCTGCTTACTACTCTCTTTCCAAATAGTGTGCTTCTAAATAAATATGAAAATAAAATTACATGGGCTTCTATTATTTTATGTATGTATTATTTGTATTTTTCATTGGATGTTGGTCATTAAATAAAAACTAATTTGACAATATTTAAAAAAATATAATTTCATCATACGAGCTAATTATATTGCAAGCCCTGAAGTTAACTTACATGCTATAGAGAATGATGTTATGTACACAGCCAAGGTGGAGTCCTAGATGTGGGGAATGTAGTAGCCGATAAAATCGCACATCACCAGACGGTAAATCTTTGTGAATACCATTACAGACTTAGTCTGACAAATGCTGACATTAACCATTGGCATAAGTAGAGTGAGTGTCGGTATATGGAGCATTTTGTAAGGAGTATTAGGTCTCCAGGAAGCATGGCAAATTAAGCATTACGGACACAAATTTGTTATAAAAAAATCGCGGAGACCGGAATTTCGTGGAAAATCTGTAATAAGTGGAAAAGCTTCAGCTGAGATATACAATAAGTTTAGGGTGGATGGTATCGTGTGAATAAACATTTAAGACTGACACAGAGGAAGTCGCGCCTACAAACATTACCCCTTTTAATACTTAAATCTTCCCATCAGCAGACTGATGCCTGTTTATCACATATGTGTTATTCTTCATCACCTTAATATACATATCATTTTGGATGTCAAGTTCCTCCGGCAAAATTTCGTAGTACACATCAAAGCTCTTTTTACTTCAGGCTTTATCTACTCTTTTGGGTAATATAAAGATTAGCCGATTAATTCTTCAATTTTCCAATTTTGCTGATTAGTCGTGATATGTATACAATTGTACTTTGTACCTCCGCACTCCCCCCTCTCCCCCCCACACACACCATATTGAAACAATTCCAATCTGGGATGTTCCAAAACTAAGTCTTTGCATTTCACCTTTCCTTCTCCCGTCCAGCCAAGTCCGTCTAATAACCCAAATTGCCAGTGAAAAGCTTTATCAATTTCCGAAAGGCGTGGCAGTAGGAATGTCATTCGTTCTTTGTCCGTGCATGCAAACCACTCGTACCTTCCTCATTACCAAACTACACCTGTCTCGGCAATTTGTACTTTCTCAGAGGGACGGAGTACAGAGCTATCTAAAGCTGCGCGAAAAAAACTGCAAATTTTTGGCAGAAAAACTCTTATTACAGGGTCCTGGTAACGAAAAAGTGGATAAATCAAGTTGATAAATTTAGAGTATACTAACGTTATAAAACGACCTCCCTGTTGCAAAACATTGTTCATAATCGGGCATCTTACGGCACAAATGAGGACGTATGATAATGTTTGGCATGAATGATTGCGTCATTACGCGATCAGTCAATTGCAGAGAGAGAATCGTTGGGAGGTGAAGACAAACGGAACAGCCGACCATGTTTTCTCGCACAGGTGTCAAGGATGTCATCTTGAATTTGATTTCCAGAGGGCTTTGGATGGCAAATACCCGAGAAGTCACATGAAAGATGTTTTGCTAAATTAAGTTTGCTTAAATCATGATGCTGTTGAACAAAAAAAGAGGTATGCAACTCGTTTATAATGTGACTGCACTGAATTTGTATAAAATTCGCTCCGAACGTCACTCGCTTTTAAAACATGTACTCACGCATTAGAGCTTTGAATTATACACTAACTGCATAAACTACTAATAAAGAATGTTTAGTAGTATCATGTGCCCCTCAATTGTCACTCCCGTATAATCTCCCTCAATTTATCCTTAACTAAGACTGTCTCACACAAGGGAGACAGGGCCTGCGTTCTCAATTGCTTTAAAATCTATTTACCTCCCTCGCTTCAATAATGCGTCCTTAATGTTTTCCCCATACAGGAGAAGATAGCAAAGGATCGAAGGTGTGGAGCCGTCCCAGCGTCTGGGTCGGAAGGGGAGGGGAGGGAGAGGAACGGAGGGGGGAGGGGAGGGGAGGAACGGAGACGGAAGGGAGGGGAGGGGAGGGGGAAGGGAGGGGAGGAGAGGAACGGAGACGGAAGGGAGGGGGGGGGGGAGAGGAACGGTAGGAGAAGGGAGGGGAGGGGAGAAAGAGGAACGGAGGGAAGGGAGGGGAGGGGCGGGGAGGAGGTTCTGCCGATAAGACGCAACGAGCCGCGTGTGTAGCGGTCGCCGCGCACCGGCCGCCCTTATCGCAGCCCTGCGGTCGCGCCCGGCGCTCCCTGAGGACGAGCCTCCCTGCGGTCTCCCTTCGGTACTCCTTCGACCGACCGCCTCGCTGCGGCGGCTGTGAGCGTCAAAGCCTGACGACGCACACGGCAGCAGCGGCGGGGACAGTGGTTTCTGTTAGGGTGAAGACACAAAGTCATGTCATGCAGAAATATGTTTCGTCTTCTTCAAGAATCATAACGTAATTTATTTAGTTAGCGTAACGTGTAGAGAATATACAAGTCCCTCCAAAGAAACTAAAGGTTGCAAGAAAGTAAATATATAAGTCCATGTGGTCTCCGTTAGAGTGAACTGCTACACTAAGGCGGCTGTGAGCGTCAAAGCCTGACGACGCACACGGCAGCTACTGCGGGAGTTGTGGTTGCTGTTAGAATGAAAAGACAATGCGTGGTCAGTCGTGTCATGAAGAAATGTTTCGTGTTCTTCAATAATCTTACCTTATATATGTAGTTGGCGTGTCGTGTAGAAGATTTAAAAAGCTGTTGAAAGAAACTCAAAGTTGGATGAAAGTAAATATTTGGTTTTGGTTGGTGGGAGAGTGAGCGGGCGGGTGAGCGGGCGGGTAAGCAGGTGGGTGAGCAGGCGGGTGAGCGGGCGGGTGAGCGGGCGGGTGAGCGGGAGGGTAAGCGGGCGGGGGAGCGGGCGGATGAGAAGGTAGGTGAGCGGGTGGGTGAGCGGGTGGGTGAGCGGGTGGGTGAGCGGGTGGGTGAGCGGGTGGGTGAGCGGGTGGGTGAGCGGGTGGGTGAGCGGTGGGTGAGCGGGTGGGTGAGCGGGTGGGTGAGCGGGTGGGTGAGCGGGTGGGTGAGCGGGTGGGTGAGCGGGTGGGTGAGCGGGTGGGTGAGCGGGTGGGTGAGCGGGTGGCTGAGCGGGTGGGTGAGCGGGTGGGTGAGCGGGTGGGTGAGCGGGTGGGTGAGCGCGTGGGTGAGCGGATGGGTGAGCGGGTGGGTGAGCAGGTGGGTGAGCAGGTGGGTGAGCGGGTGGGTGAGTCGGTGGGTGAGCGGATGGGTGAGCGGGTGGGTGAGCGGGTGGGTGAGCGGGTGGGTGAGCGGGTGGGTGAGCGGGTGGGTGAGCGGGCGGGTAAGCAGTGGGTGAGCGGGTGGGTGAGAGGGCGGGTGAGCGGGCGGGTGAGCGGGTGGGTGAGCGGGTGGGTGAGCGGGTGGGTGAGGGGTGGGTGAGCGGTGGGTGAGCGGGTGGGTGAGCGGGTGGGTGAGGTGGGTGAGCGGGTGGGTGAGCGGGTGGGTGAGCGGGGGTGGGAGCGGGGGTGAGCGGGCGGATGAGCGGGCGGATAAGCACGTGGGTGAGCGGGTGGGTAAGCGGGTGGGTGAGCGGGTGGGTGAGCGGGTGGGGAAGCGGGTGGGTGAGCGGGCGGATGAGCGGGCGGATGAGCGGGCGGATGAGCACGTGGGTGAGCGGGTGGGTGAGCGGGTGGGTGAGCGAGTGGGTGAGCGGGTGGGTGAGCGGGTGGGTGAGCGGGTGGGTGAGCGGGTGGGTGAGCGGGTGGGTGAGCGGATGGGTGAGCGGGTGGGTGAGCGGGTGGGTGAGCGGGTGGGTGAGCGGGTGGGTGAGCGGGTGGGTGAGCAGGTGGGTGAGCGGATGGGTGAGCGGATGGGTGAGCGGTGGGTGAGCGGGTGGTGAGCGGTGGGTGAGCGGGTGGGTGAGCGGGTGGGTGAGCGGGTGGGTGAGCGGGTGGGTGAGCGGATGGGTGAGCGGGTGGGTGAACGGATGGGTGAGCGGTGGGTGAACGGATGGGTGAGCGGGTGGTGAGCGGGTGGGGAGCGGGCGGGTAAGCGGGTGGTGAGCGGTTTGGTGAGCGGGTGGTGAGCGGTGGGTGAGCGGGTGGGGAACGGGCGGGAGGGGCCAGGAAGTGGGGGCGAAGAGTGAGCGTGAATCTGCGCGAGCGGGCGAAAGGGATGCAGGTGCGTCGTGGAGCTGATGTAGCAGGCGGTTGGGCCAGAGCGAACGTGCGTGGCAAGCCGTGCCAAAGCGAGGGCTGTGTGCGGGCGGGCGGCGCAGGCCTTCGAGACCTCAAAGGAGAGGTGCCGCTCCGCTGTGGTCTGGGTGCGCTCTCTGCCCGCTCGCACGGTGCAAGGAAGCCGCTGGCCGCTGTGTGCCCCAGTGTTGAGCTCGCCCTCAAGCCCTTCGCACAAATGCAAACGACAAACTCAATCGCGGGCCCTCCAGCGCCCTTATTGTTACTATTTCGTCTTCAAACATCGGATTTGTGATCTTTATTGACACGACTGCCGTTACGCTTGGCTGTATGTACATTTCGCCTTTATGCCTCATACTACCATTCGTGTTTATGGATAGAATAGAAAAAAATCATTGGATGAAAATACGACGAAAGAAGAATATATATATATATATATATATATATATATATATATATATATATATATATATACGAGTAAAAATTGTTGATAAGGTTAGTTGTAATTTACTTATGTATAAAACTACAGTTATTACACTCGCAGGCATTCAAAAATCATTAAAAGAATAAATAAAGAAACATTTTTTAACCATAGTATAAAGATGATCTCTCTACATCCTTTGCTGTAGATGTTATTCTCAGAATACTAAGAAAGATTCCTTTAGAAAAAATCAGGGATTCGTTCAAAATTTAGGAAAAAATCAATGTTGTTTTGAATTTTCCTAAAGAAACCTTTATTAGAATGCGTTATGTTGGGATAGAAAATAATATAAGAGGGCCGGTGAGCGATAGTCGTAAGCGAAATTTTTTTAGGTTTTCAAGTACACCAGACCATGATTCTTTTGGAGCAAACCTCATTCTTTTCCATTATCCATTTTCTAGCCATATGGCAGGAAAGTACTGAAGTGATTATCTCTCCAGTGATTTCCGTGTGATTGAGAAACATTAAACGAGATGTATTAGAAAACTGCGTAAGTGTGTCTAACAATTATCATTCACTAAGCTCTTCAATCTTATTTAATCTATAGATAAAACATTTTGTGTTTGGCTGTGGATCGTTTTAGAACCGTTTAAAATTCATATCATTTTGTTCATTTTAATATACTTAAGTCCAGAAAATAAGTAAAAACTCAAAAGAAGGATGGAAGCTAACTCTAGAAGACGTGTTTAATCTATACCTTAAAACGTTGAATCAGATTTGAAAGATCTCCGTACCGAGTTGAGTCACGGTGTCTTATTAACAATTGCAATTATATTGGTAACAAATACAACACTGGGGAACAAGTGAAGGGGACAACACTTCCAGCATCTGTTATGATTGTGGTGAGTACTCCAAGTAAGTTTTCAAGTTGCAACAAACATAATTTCAGATGCAAGCACTGTCACCAGTAAGGTGCTACTGTGGACAAACTCTCCTGGCTCGCTATATTTACAAACTTTATAACCATGAGTGACATAATTCTGTTCGTTTCTAGCCTATAATTACATATATTCACAAATATTTGGAAATAGACGCTACTTTTTAGTGCTCGGGGATCAAAATATCTACTTTTTACTTGTTGCAGCACATTTTTATGTACATTACGCACCTGAACAACAAAAATTCAGTTAAAATTCGTAAAAATCAATAGGAGCACATTTTTTATTTGTAAACTTCTCTACACACACTTCGAGCGCACTATGCAGTGGTTCACATAATAAAGAAGGGTTTAACTAGTATATGGGAAATATCTTTAGTATATACAACGTATTTTACAATGTTACTGTAAGAACTTCAATTTTAAAATGTATAATTAGTAGACATGATTCTTAAAGGGTACACCTTGCGGCTAAGTTCAACAGATGAATATTTCTGTTGGAGCTAGATTGTTAATAGTGATTTAATTCCATTAAATTGTTTGAAATTTTTTGTACTCTCTATCTGTAAACTAGGAAATTTGTTTTCAATTTACTATGCCATTTCTTATTAAACAAATCCACTAAACGCCGTTGACGTCGTAAAACAATATTCACCCACGAAAAGCGACCTTTGCTCTCAAGTGCAGAAAGGAGCATTTTCAGAGCTCGTGCTGAAGCAACACGATTAAAGATGCATTCTGCGTCCACCGGTAACTTTGCACGCGACTGCCTGGGCGGACACGTGTGGGGATGGGGAGGGGGCGGGCGCCAGAGCAGGACAGGGGCCGCCACGCTCAAGGTCCAATAATAGCGACCCCACCACACCCTCCCTCGCCTCCGACATGATCCCGCACGCGCCACCACTCCGTCCCGCCTCGACACGTCCCCGCTACGCCCACGCTCAGCTTCCATTCCGCCCGTACCTCCACCCACCCCCAGCAGGTTCGGAGTGGAACGTAGCGTGGCGTGGCGTAGCGTGGCGTGGCGTGGCGCGGCGCGGCGCGGCGTGGCGTGGCGTGGCGTGGCGTGGCGTGGCGTGGCGTGGCGTGGCGTGGCGTGGCGTGGCGTGGCGTGGCGTGGCGGTGCGCGACGGAGCGGGGCGGGACGAAGTAGGCGGGACGGAGCGGGGCGGGACGGAGCGGGACGAAGTGGGGCGGGACGGAGCGGCGCGGGACGGAGCGGGCGGGACGGAGCGGGGCGGGACGGAGCGGGGCGGACGGAGCGGGCGGGACGGAGCGGGCGGGACGGAGCGGGCGGACGGAGCGGGCGGGACGGAGCGGGCGGACGGAGCGGGACGAAGTGGGGCGGGACGGAGCAGGGCGGGACGGAGCGGGGCGGAACGGAGCGGGGGCGGACGGAGCGGGGCGGGACGGAGTGGGGTGGGGTGGGATGGAGCGGGCGGGGGGAAGGGGGGGGCCGGGAAGGACGGAACGGGGCGGGACGGTTCTGAGGGCGAGGGCGGAGCATGGAGGAACGGTGAGAAGCGGGTCGGAAAGATTGGGGAAGAGCGGAGCGGGTTAAAGAGGAAAAGGGGAGGAAAACGAATTGGGGCAGCGTGGTGCGGGGTGGGATGTGCCGGAGCGAGTAGTGAGAGCGGGATGGGGGCTTGAGCAAGGGAACTTGAGCGAGGCTGCGGTGCACGCGCGTCGGATGTTTATTTAAGCGGCGTCGCGCAAACAAAAGCCTGCCGCCGACCGACGCGAACCCTACGGGGGAGGCGGGCAGTAGGCCGTGCCCGCCCCCCTCTCACCTCATTGCTTTACATTTCGCGTCGAGGTCAAATACTGAGGGACAATGGCGCCGTTTCGTCTGCAAAGGTGATGCTATCTAGAATTCAAGCAGCTACTCCCCAACAGTATCACGTTACTGAAGGACCCATTCAGTCCTTCGAAACCCTTTGGTGGAAGGGACGACTTTTTCTAGGAATACATTCTGTATTTGCCGAAGTGCTATTATCATTTATTTAATCTGCAATCGGAACAGGTATATGTAATATTTTTGTTCTCAGCGCTGCCAGAACAGTTGCTGTAGCAAAGAATGGGGTCAAGGTCCCTGTTTGATTTTCTAAATTTTTATGACTGAAACTTACGTAAATTGGTTTCTTCAAAGAATCTAATGAACCAAGAAACATTGAATGGGACAAATCATCTTATAAAAAACTAACATGTAATAATATGGTGTTACTGCTTCGCAGTGGGAGTAATTAACTGTGATTTGGTTTGTTTACAAGGCTGGTTTGAGCAATGCTTTTTCCTTAAAAATTTATCATGAATTAAAAATTAAACACTTTGTAAAAACTAATAAGTCAAGGGGTGTTACTTCGTGAGAAAGCCTATCAAATAAAACTGGTTAGCAGTTCGTTTGCCTATGCCACTAGATTTTCTACTACATACGACAAAACATTTCTAGTTTCCAAAAGTTTCCTATCACACTAGTTGAGAACTTTATTCATTAGTGAAGTTCTACAAAAAGTAAAAGTGAGAAGTACATATTCTGAGGCTCAAGAAAACCTGCACAGTTTATACTTCTTCCTCACACTTCGTTCATTGATTAGTGATTCCGGGTGTGTCATCTACCAAGATCAATATTTTCGTCAGAGTAGTGAATGTTTTCTCGCGGGAGGTACTGGAAGTGGTAGCTCAGTGCATCAACTGATGTCACTGCAAAGCCTCTGACTGGGAGGTCCTAGGTTCGAGTCCAGACGGCGGCAGGATTTTCGACACTAGCGTTTCAGCTGGAGGAGTATTCTAGCGGCCGGCTGCTCTGATCGGTAGTTTCCCGTGGTTTCTCCGATCAACACCATACGAATGCCGGAACAGTACCCTACCAAACGGGCCACGGACCGCGCGCGATCTGTCATTCCTCTTTCTTGTCCTATCCTCTCCCCTTTCACACACACACACTAACATGCACTACACTACCACATATTCCAGGAGACCGGTCGGGGAGCTTAAGTGGTCCCGTAAGTGTGGTGCATGTTTTCTCGCGATATGGCGGTGATCTTCCCCGCCAGATGGTGAGATCCGACACCGACCTACCGTCGGGTAGTGGGGTTTCCCACTAACCAGGACCCTCCCACCAGCGGGGCACCGCCCCAACCGAGACAAGTTCTGAGCTCCCGACCAGTTCTCCGACATGTGAAGTAGTGTAGTGAATGTTAATGTAAGTGTGTGTGTGTAAGGGGAGAAGTTAGGACAAGGAAGAGGAAGGAAAGATCGAACGCGAACCGTGGCCCTGTTGTTAGGGGACTGCTCTGGTATTCGCCTCGTGTTGATTAGAGAAATCACGAAAAACTACCTATCAGATCAGCCGGCCGCTAGAATTCTCTGCCAGACAGCGACTGAATTCAACCTAGCTGGAAAGCGAGTTGTTGAAAATCCTGTCGCCGTCCGGACTCGAACATAGGACCTCCTGGTCAGAGGCACTGCAGTGACATCAATTGATTTTTTTGGGGGGGGATAATCCGAACATTTTCGAATCCGTACAGACCACACCCCAATTAGTTCAGAATACCGAGGTTCTACTCTATAGAGCAGTGTTCCCCCCCAGAGTTGTGGGGCCGTGTGCAAGGCAGCGTTTCTTGTAACGTCGTGGATCCCGTAACTTCTACTTAGCCTCTGGGACCTGTGGCCTTGTCCCGGCTCGAACTTTCCCCTTGAGCACTCTTTTTCATGATTTCACGAAATGTGCATTTTTCTACCTTTCTTGGCTGTCGTGCGTGCGGATGATAACAGATTTAACAGGCTTGTGTATGTAAGCAAAAATATGAGGGTCCGACGAGAACTATGAAACGCTACGTATAATACGAATTTCATAAACGATATGAAAATGTAAAAAGCATCCTGTTTCGCCAAAATATGCATGGACAGGCAACGCTAAATAAAATATGAGCGAAAAGTTTATTGATGAAAAATACAGATTATACATATCAGATCGAGAGAATAACAAAGATTCCCAACTTCGAGCAGGGAAAATCTACATAAAACACAGAAATTTAACAGAACTTTACTTACAGTGCTAGCTATGTGAAAGAGTCATAGGAATCACTATAAACAAGAAGAACGAAAGATGTGTTTTGTTTAATTATTCATAAGGGGAGCGGTAGCTCAGTTCATCAACTGATGTGTCTGCTGCGCCTCTGACCGGAAGGTCCTAGGTTCGAGTCCTGACGGCGGCAGGCTTTTCGACACTAGCTTTTCAGCTAGGTCGAATTCAGTCGCTGTCTGGAGGAGAATTTTAGCGGCCGGCTGCTCTGATTGGTAGTTTTCCCTGGTTTCTCCGATCAACACCAGGCGATTGCCTGAGCAGTACCCTACCAAACTGGCCACGGACCGCGCGCGATCTGTCCTTCCTCTTCCTTGTCCTATTCTCTCCCCTTACACATACACTTACACTAACATGCAGTACACTACTACGTATTCCGGTAGACCGGCCGGGAGCTTAGATCTTGTCCCGGCTGGGGCGATGCCCCGCTGGTGGGAGAGTCCTGGTTTGGGGAAACCCCACTAGCCGACGGTAGGTCGGCGCCTGATCTCGCCATCCAGCGGGGGAAGATCTCGCCATCTCCTGAGAAAAAATATGCACTACACTAACGGGAATAATTACCAAAGCAGTTGACCCGCCCGGAAACACGAAAAAATCAAATAATCCAATTATTCATAATATATAATATTCATAGTACATCAACCAATTTGGAATTAAATCCACCTTTCATAATAATAAACAATGTATATGAGCAGAAATAAACACACTAACAAAATTTGTGCAGAGAAAACAATAGCAAGTTGAACGTTTTCACTTAGTAACATTATTATTAGAAATTGGAACAGCTTACTCAGAGCAACATTCAAAACCTTACATCGAAGTGCCCGTATGTCTAGGAATAAGTTGTAAAAAATCGCGATTAGAACACGTTAAAAAACTATGTAGTGTTGTGCAACGCGATAAATTGGAGGTGAGCGCAATGCAATGTGACACTGTGCAGCGTGCGGCAGTGGAGTGTTCGGTACGCAACCAACCAATGCTAATTTTCGTCATGATTTTGCCAAACTTTAATTGTCATAGGGTGTATGTAATGATAGATGTTATAAAATAATTCTTTACTAAATAACTGGTTGATCCCATTTTACGAGATTGATTCATTGTTCTCCTTGAAGTTTTATGATATTTCTATTTCAGCGAATGGAGGATTGGGTATTCAATTCGATTCAATATCATTCTGATGACTTTTGAATTTATGCCTAGTATCCTAGTTGAAACCAATTGCATTTTTGTTTTTATCCTATTGTATTAATTTAATTTGCATGCACGCATGACTGTGTTTACAAAACACTTCCTGCATTGGCTTCAACGGTGGGAAGTAAGTAATTTCATTTTGTAAAATGGATATCGTTATAAAAAACTTAGTTTTGTGGGTTATTATGTTACAGAAACATTAATGTTATAATTACACTCTTTATATATTATATTCTGACAATTGCAAATATTAGTGTTATGCTTGTACATTTTATATTATATACGGTTTTTCTTATTTACAGCCAATATTTAAAAAATTCATTTACAGATATCATGGTTAATTCCCTTTATTTCCTTCATATTTTAAAGAATTTTTATTAATAGGCTAATAATTTATTTGATTTTGCGTATAATACAAATAACTGAAATAACTTTTTCCTTAAAAAAACCTTACGCAATGTACTAGTTGAAATTAAGAATGCTCAAGACCTACAGAATTTCGGTATTCACTATGAAATTGATTCTGTCCTAAATATCACAACCATTATTTTACGACACACAACCCCACCAGCCTTTCCAATACGACTACCAGATGTGTACCCGAGCTTGAATGCGAGACATGCAACACGTCATCCGTTATCTCTGTGTATATAGCCCATTAGAAACTCTTGTGCTACGAACGTGCACTGCCCGGATCCTGAACCCATTTCCTCGGCAGCGGAATTAACTGCTCTTCTCGGGCAGCGGTGGCGAACGTTATAGAGTTAGCGGCCCCACACGTTTAGCGGGCCGCGCCGGTGATTCGCAGCTGTCGAAGCACGCACGCACACTCGCGTACGCACAGCGCTGACGTCACGCGGCAGCCTCAGCGGAACATAACGATCGAGGGCGCGTGTTATGCTGGCCGTTCCGCTCCGCGAGGCGCGCCGCCCGCCGATAGTCCCTGGTGACGCCGCGGCGCGCCGGAGCGCTGCTGGGCAGGCCTCCGCACGAGGCAGCTTTGCGTGATGCTGCGGCTCCGCGGTTTGGCGTTTGTGGACTCCGTGCGCGGCAACGTTTACCTCCGTCTCATACGTCATGGCATTACCAACTGCTGCCTTTTGGCACGTGCTGTCTGGTTCCAACCGCTTCGTATCTACGGTTTCGTACCTACAGCTTCGTACCTACAGCTTCGTACCTACAGCTTCGTACCTACAGCTTCGTACCTACAGCTTCGTACCTACAGCTTCGTACCTACAGCTTTGAACCTATAGGTTGGAACCCACAGCTTTGTACCTACAGCTTTGTACCTACAGCTTTGTACCTACAGCTTTGTACCTACAGCTTTGTACCTACAGCTTTGTACCTACAGCTTTGTACCTACAGCTTTGTATCTACAGCTTTGTATCAACAGCTTTGTATCTACAGCTTTGTATCAACATCTTTGTATCAACATCTTTGTATCAACAGCTTTGTATCAACAGCTTTGTATCAACAGCTTTGTATCAACAGCTTTGTATCAACAGCTTTGTATCAACAGCTTTGTATCAACAGCTTTGTATCTACAGCTTCTGTATCTACAGCCTTGTATCTACAGCTCTGTATATACAGCTTTGTATCTACAGCTTCACACCTCCTGCTTTGCCCTTTATCTACTGCTTTCACCTACTCTTCTAACACGCTTCGACCTACAGCTTCTACCTACATTACACAACTTCGAACCGTACCTACGGCTTCTTACCTATAGCTTCGTACATACAGCTTCATACACACAACTTGGTACCTACAGTTTCGTACCTACATCTCTGTACCTACAACTTCGTATCTGCTACCTCGTACCTGTTATCTCGCAATTTCTGTGAGATACTTAGTGTTACATACCCATGGTCACATCCCTACAGCCCTATATCGCCAAACCTCTTACTCCCTGCTTTCTTTCTTTAATATATCAACATTTCTTGACCACCTCTTATCGACAATGTTTCTTTGTTTGCATATTCCTCTTATTTTATACAGCGAATAAAGCGGATTTAATACTCTTTATTTTTATTCTAAAGTTCAACTTCATTTTACATATTGCCATTACTTGAAAAGTTTTTTCCGACCATAGCATTGCTGGTTAACGAATAATATTATCCTCTGGAAATTTTAAACCTGTTTCCACGCAAATAATTAATAGATTTTATGAAATGTTATACGCAATACAAATTTCATTTGCATTGGAAAAAAAATTCCCCAATTGCAAAAATAAATATTTGGTATCCTTCTGTTTGTCATTATTGTGTTTCGTATTCGTAAAATTATTTCAATTATGAAACGTCAATTCAAAACAACGTAATTTGTATTATGTGTAAAATACACGTCCAAAAAGTAAACACTCCTTTACATTTCAACCGTCCACCATCTCTATTAATCTCGTACTATGGAGCAGAGGTACCACCCAAATTACAATATATAGGAAGAAGATTTTTATGCCCTAACATCTTGAAATAATCCATTAAAATATACATTTATGACCTAAAAATTCTGAAATATGCTCTTTAATATGCAATAAAAATTAACAATATTTCATATCCCGTATAAAAATTTCTTGATAAAATTCAGAAGAAGCATGCTTGAAATGAAAAGACATATTTTTATGCAAACGTAATAGAATCTACCTTACTTTGCGGAAGAAATAAATAGCAGTGAATATTCACTTTAGTGAAGTACATTGTAGTTCTTGTTGAATTTATTGTGCCTGGTTTAAAACATTTATCAAGAAATCTCCTAAATTTTCACTAGTAGTTTACAATCTAGAGAAAAGAAAAAAAACTGTTACAAGCTCTTTCAAATGAATCAATGGATCAACGCTCACAAATAAGTAATAGCTTCTATGAAAAGATGATACTTTTAGATAAGTCTTTATTTTAACAAAATATACAAAATGGGCACCTACAATTACACGAATATGCACTAATAAGAAAATTAGGCTCAATATGCACTAACACGTTAACCAAATATGCACTAACACGTTAGTCTACATAGCATCCAATAGTGTCCAAATGTCAAGATATTTCACTTATCTATGCCCTGAAGCAACGGACAAAAACATTGAAAATCATAGAAATACGCATCCAAACAATATATGTCGAAAAAGGTTACACTTTGTGGATATAGCCGTGGGAACGTGAAACGAATATCTAAACATAAACTTTAAAGATATGAAGAGACTGGAAAGCATTTTGAGTTATGCCGGGTAGTAACGTGTTTTGTAGCTTAATTTGAGTTCCATAATGCACGTGTCTCTATTATTTTCCTTGTAATATAACCTTTAAGACATTATCTGCTTCTTTTTCCTTGAATTGCGTCCCAAGCATATCCCACACATATGTCCTCTGTCATCTTTTAATCTTGCCAGATGACCATCCCATTTCCATTTTAGTTGTTAGGCCCTTGCTGCTTAATCCTTTAAACTGCTCTGTTTATCAATTTATTCATTCTTTACTGTATCCTTCAGTCTGATGTGTAATATTTTCCTCTCCATGTTTCTTTGGTATACTCGAAGGGATTTCATATCTTGTTGTGTTAAACTCCACATATTTGTATTCCATATAATGACACCGGAAATACACAGCTCTCTAAGAGATGAAGTTTTAACTTCCTGCTTATTTTTTGGTACTCAAAAATAAATTTCAAGGACCAAAATTTTCCCCAAGCTTGTCCTATTCTTCTCTTTATTTCATTATTATAGTTCTTATTTATAGGTATGGTTTGGCCAAGATAAGTTCATTTTTTCACATAACCAACAGTTTTTTTCTATTGAAATTTTATGTTTCACGAAATTTGATATTAATTTTGTTTTTGCTGGGTTCATCTTTAACCATACTTCAATCAATTTTTGGTATATTTCATTTATCATTTGTTGAAGTTCTGCTCCCGTGTTTGCAAAGAGTACTATATCGCCTTCAAAACGAAAATTGGTTAATCTTTTGCCATTTATGTTTAAACAACATTTTTGTCTGTTTAGTTTTGTTTTCTAGACATGTATTGCAGCACGCTGATAAACAATATTAGTGAAATTGGGTTCCCTTGTCTTACAACTCTATGCAATTTAAATTTTGGGTCAGTCATTTCGGTTTTACAAATAGCTATCTACTTAAAATTTTTGCAGAATTATAGTATACTTGTGATCTATCCCTATCTCTTCTAATGCGTGAATCACGCTCACAAACTCTACAGAATCGAAACACACCCTCTAAAATATCATGTGTAAACTATAAAAGAGGATATAATTAGACGATGACGATGAAGAGACGATGACGAGAGATAATGAGACGATTAGAAATGACGCACAATTAGACGATGATGATGATGAGACGATGACGAGAGATAATGAGACGATTAGAAATGACGCACAATTAGACGATGATGATGAATGAGACGATGACGAGAGATAATGAGACGATTAGAAATGACGCACAATTAGACGATGATGATGAATGAGACGATGACGAGAGATAATGAGACGATTAGAAATGACGCAGAATTAGATGATGACGATGAATGAGACGATGACGAGAGACAAATGAGACGATTAGAAATCACAATAATTAGCTGATCATAAACACTCCACCATCTCGAACATTCTGACCGCGAAACCAAAGCAACTTCGTAACCTCCTCACAAACGCAGCGGTTCCAAACAGCTAACGCAACTCAGCAATTAGGCCGAAAGTATGGGCGCCGGGATGCAATTACGAGTGTCCAGCGCAGCGGGGCTCGGCGCGCGGGCGCGGGCGCGCACTTCCTGCGCGGTGGGCGTGGCGCGGCGCGGCGCGGGGGCTGTTTGAGTTGCGCCTTTCATATCGCCCGAGACGTCACGCCCCTTTGTGCCCCGACTCGCCCCGTGTGTGCTTTGGCGAGGCGGCGGCGCCGATACAGCGCCGGACGCGCCGAGACACGGGCGCTGCTGGTAAATGAACGGACGCCGCTGATGAGGGGGGGGGGCTGGTGGTTTTCGTGCAGGGGAGAAGGGGGAAGAGGGATTGGCGGAGAATGTAGTGAAGGAAGTGGCGGGGGATATATGCGGGTGAGGAGGAGGTCGTGCGGGTGGTGAGGAGCGTCGAAAATTGAAGGTGATGGGAGTTGAAGGAGAAAATGAGAAAGTTGGCGGAGTAGATGGCGAAGAGGAGTGGTTAAACTGTGGGAGAGATGGAAGGATGGTAAGGAAGGTGAGATAGTGTCGGGGAAGGTGATGAGGAATAGAGTGGAGGGGGTTTGCGATGGCATGGGCAGGGATAGGGAAAGGGAGGAAGTGTCAAAGTGGCAAGGGTAGCCCCTTAGAGCAGGCAGGGGGAGGGGGGATATATGAGCGGGCGAAATGGTGTCGGGGCGAGTGGGCGGTGGCGGGGAGGGTCGGGAATCGGGCGAACGGGTGGGCGAACGGGCGGTCAGACGGGCGAACGGGCGGACAGGCGGGCGGGCGGTCAGGCGGGCGAGCGGTCAGGCGGGCGGGCGGTCAGGCGGGCGGGCGGACAGGCGGGCGAGCGGTCAGGCGGGCGGGCGCACAGGCGGGCGAGCGGTCAGGCGAGCGGGCGGTCAGGCGGGTGGGCGGTCAGGCGGGTGGGCGGTCCGGCGGGCGGGTTGTCAGGCGGGTAGGCGGTCTGGCGGGCGGGCGGAAAGGCGGGCAAGCGGACAGGCGGGCGGGCGGACAGGCGGGCGGGCGGTCAGGCGGGCGGGCGGGCGGCGGGTGGGCGGTCAGGCGGGCGGGCGGTCAGGCGGGCGGGCGGTCTGGCGGCCGGGCGGTCAGGCCGGTGGGCGGTCAGGCCGGTGGGCGGTCAGGCGGGCGGGCGTCAGGCGGGTGGGCGGCCAGGCGGGCGGGCGGTCAGGCGGGCGGGCGGTCAGGCGGGCGGGCGGACAGGCGGGCGGGCGGACAGGCGGGCGAGCGGTCAGACGGGCGGGCGGTCAGGCGGGCGGACGCTCAGGCGGGCGGGCGGTCAGGCGGGCGGGCGGTCAGGCGGGCGGGCGGGCGGGCGGACAAGCGGGCGAGCGGTCAGGCGGGCGAGCGGTCAGGCGGGCGAGCGGTCAAGCGGGCGGGCGGTGAGGCGGGCGGGCGGTCAGGCGAGTGGGCGGTGAGGCGGGCGGGCGGTCAAGCGGGCGAGCGGTCAAGCGGGCGGGCGGTAAGGCGGGCGGGCGGTGAGGCGGGTGGGCGGTCAGGCGAGTGGGCGGTCTGGTAGGCGGGCGGGCGGGCGGGCGGGCGGGAGAGCGGGCGGGCGGGCGGGCGGGAGAGCGGGCGGGCGAGCGGGCAGGCGGCTGGGCGGTCAGGCGGGCGACCGGTCAGGCGAGCGGGCGGACAGGCGGGTGGGCGGTCAGGCGGGTGGGCGGACAGGCGGGCGGGTTGTCAGGCGGGCGGGCGGTCTGGCGGGCGGGCGGACAGGCGGGCGGGCGGACAGGCGGGCGAGCGGTCAGACGGGCGGGCGGTCAGGCGGGCGGACGGTCAGGCGGGCGGGCGGTCAGGCGGGCGGGCGGTCAGGCGGGCGGGCGGGCGGGCGGACAAGCGGGCGAGCGGTCAGGCGGGCGAGCGGTCAGGCGGGCGAGCGGTCAAGCGGGCGGGCGGTGAGGCGGGCGGGCGGTCAGGCGAGTGGGCGGTCTGGTAGGCGGGCGGGCGGGCGGGCGGGCGGGCGGGCGGGCGGGCGGGCGGGCGGGCGGGCGGGCGGGCGGGAGAGCAGGCGGGCGAGCGGGCAGGCGGCTGGGCGGTCAGGCGGGTGGAGCGGACAGGCGGGCGCGCGGGCAGGCGGGCGCGCGGTCAGGCGGGCGCGCGGGCAGGCGGGCGGACGGACAGGCTGGCGGGCGGTCAGGCGGGAGGGCGGTCAGGCGGGCGGGCGGTGAGGCGGGCGGGCGGTCAAGCGGGCGAGCGTCAAGCGGGCGGGCGGTAAGGCGGGCGGGCGGTGAGGCGGGTGGGCGGTCAGGCGAGTGGGCGGTCTGGTAGGCGGGCGGGCGGGCGGGCGGGCGGGAGAGCGGGCGGGCGGGCGGGCGGGAGAGCGGGCGGGCGAGCGGGCAGGCGGCTGGGCGGTCAGGCGGGCGACCGGTCAGGCGAGCGGGCGGACAGGCGGGCGGGCGGTCAGGCGGGCGGGCGGACAGGCGGGCGAGCGGTCAGGCGGGCGGGCGGACAGGCGGGCGAGCGGTCAGGCGAGCGGGCGGTCAGGCGGGTGGGCGGTCAGGCGGGTGGGCGGTCCGGCGGTCGGGTGGTCAGGCGGGTAGGCGGTCTGGCGGGCGGGCGGTCAGGCGGGCGGGCGGTCAGGCGGGCGGGCGGTCAGGCGGGCGGGCGGGCGGACAGGCGGGCGAGCGGTCAGGCGGGCGAGCGGTCAAGCAGGCGGGCGGTGAGGCGGGCGGGCGGTCAGGCCGGTGGGCGGTCAGGCGAGTGGGCGGTCTGGTAGGCGGGCGGGCGGGCGGGCGGGCGGGCGGGCGGGCGGGCGGGCGGGCGGCGGAGAGCGAGCGGGCGGGAGAGCGGGCGGGCGGGCGGGAGAGCGGGCGGGCGGGCGGGCGGGCGGGCGGGGTGCGGGCGAGTGGGCGGCAGGATGCAGCGGGACCGGGCAGTAGGGTGCCAGATGGAGGCGGCGGGTCTGAACTTGCACGACCAAAGGCAGGGACAGTGGCAGCGGTAGGGGAGAACTTGTAATGGGGGTCAACACAAAGCAGATGGACGTGTCGCAACTGTGGAAATGAAGGAGGTCGGACAAACCAGAGGTACATTGTACCGCGTTCAACAGATGTGTACAGAGAATAGCAATATTCTTCTCTTCATTTTCTTTCTCTTCATATCCACTTCATCTTCATTGTTATTATTAATGTTTCTATTACATTATTGATTATATTTGAAATAATTCTTATTAAATTTTTATTTCATGTAAATTATTCAAACTGAAAATTCTGGCGGTCGCCTGCTCTGATCGGTAGTTTGTCGTGGTTTCTCCGATCAACACCAGGCGAATGCCGGAGCAGTACCCTACCAAACGGGCCACGGACCGCGCGCGATCTGTCCTTCCTCTTCCTTGTCCTATCCTCTCCCCTTACACACAGACAATTACACTAACATGCACCACATTTTCGGGATGCCGGTCGGGAGCTTAGAGCTTGTATCGGCTGGGGTGGTGCCCCGCTGGTGGGAGAGTCCTGGTTAAGGGGAAACCCCACTAGGCGACGGTAGGTCGGCGTCGGATCTCGCCATCCAGCGGGGAAAGATCACCGCTATCTCCCAAAAAAACATGCACTACACTAACGGGACTAATGACCAATGGAGTTGACGCACCTGGAAACACGAAAAAATCAATCAATCAATCAAACAATCTAGCGCCCTTTACTCGCTCCGTGCGCGAGTTAGCCGGGCGGTATGGAATCTGGCATTGTCATGAAGGAGTGTGACACACCAAGATTCAGACTCCCTCTTCTTTTGTCTTTCATTTTTATTGTATCTTCTTCGGTCGCTAGAATTCTCCTCCAGACACTGACTGAATTCGACCTAGCTGAAGGGCTAGTGTCGAAAATCCTGCCGCCGTCAGGACTCGAACCTAGGACCTCGCGGTCAGAGGCGCTGCAGTGGCATCAGTTGATGCACTGAGCCTCCGCTTCCGGTTTCTCCAATTTTCTACACAGCTCTCGTATTCTTACGTACTCGTAGAATAGAAAACAGCGTTGTTCTAATGATTCGTTCTAACGATTCTAACGTTCTAACGAAAATTCGTATTTGCGAATAATATAAATTCATAACAGTACATCTATAAAATTACATATAAATAAAATAAATCTATGACTATAACATTCATAGTTACCTGTACCTCCAGTACATCTGTATCTCTTGCAGTAATTTTCTGTAGTTATACATCTCAACCTCGAATAATTCCACAACATACGTTTACCTCAAAATTCCTCAGATTCGTCGAAAAAACTCTTCTGATTTAAATGGGATTGCATTCCCCCAAAACATAGACCAACTGTCGGACTTGACCTTCATTGGGCAAATTTGATTCGACACGGTCTAGGTCTTTACTCGTTTATTGATTTACATTCACGAAGCCGAAAGGTAACGGGTGAAAAATTTTACAACCAAATTCGGAGTCTTGTTTTTTTTTTTGTTTCCTGGTAGATGGTGGGCTTCAGGTACAGGTGTGCGTGGATCGAAAACTGTTGTGATAGCGGTGGTATTCCATATTTTATGTTGAGGTTAAATGGATAGTGAGATTGGTGATGGTTCTCACATGTCGAGATTTAATTATCTCCAATAATAATCTGTTACTGTAACTATGTCGTCGCACGATTTTATCAACTTTAAAATATTTTCTCGCTAATTGCCAAATTATCTCTTTTCCAGGCTGCCGGAGTATTAGACGCACTCCGAGTGCTGAAATTTGAATAAGCGCCAACTTTATGGCTCTTCCTTTTCTTTTGCAAAAACTGCTCGAGGGTACCTGCCACTTTTTGCGGCACTTGCAACATTTTTGACAGATGACTTCTCCAGACAGTTTTCTTCTGACATCTTCGTCATTACGCTACCATATCAAGTATCTCTCCGATCGCAAGAAAGATGATCACGATATTTGGAAGAGACTTTCGCATTGGACATTACGTGAGTTAACTCTGCCAGGCAATTCGACAAGAACGTATACATTTTCTGCCTGGCACCATGCCATTTTGGCGAAGTTTCATATCTTTTTGCATATTTCTCAAGAGTAGGTTGGCAAAGAGACGAAATATGCAGGGCAAATTGCAATAATGTGTTCGTGCACGTAAGTAACGTGACTAAATAACTCCCTTTACATATAAAATGCTGCGAAAAGCTTATAAATGCTTTCTTATAAATGGTGCAAAAACTGTCGACACAAAAACTGTAGAGTTCGACCGCCTGAGGTGGCTCAGGGTTCTGATCGAAAGGTTCTATGGTTCAAGTTTCGTCGGCCGTTCGGTTGAATTCAACTGATTTACGAAGGAGAATGCCAGTGTCTGCTTCCTCTGATCGGTAGTTTTCTGCGGTTTCTCCGATCAATAGCAGAAGAATGATGGAGCAGTAACTTCAGACTTCGCTCAGACTTCTGTCACAGTGCAGCCAAATTATCACTCGCTTGCTACCGGACGACTACCAGCGAAGTCGTCCAACATATTTCATCCGAAAAACATCTGAATAATGAACCTAAAATACTCCGAATATTCCCATAATCCCACGGTTCATTGTTTGAGATATTTACTGGAAGCACCCAGATGATCATCTACATGATGTGAAGATGGTCTTGATATTGATAGAATATATGACAAATTGCAACATAATATGTGGTGTGGTGTGACGCTATTATTCATCATCACCGTAAACTGATGTTGACGAAATTGGCTTACTAAGCGTCTCTTCAATTCACATTTGGGGTTGAAATTCTTATTGATTTTTAAAACAAGAATTGAAATGTAAGTTTTAAAACAAACTAAAATACTCATAGCATAGTTATCATAGATTGTTTTTAACATGAAGCATAACTGTACAATGTTTTAATAAATTACACCAAATATTTCTTGCAGACACTGCTCAGAGTCATCAGGTGTTTATGAATTTAGAATTAAATCCGTTAAAATGCTATGCAATGCAAGAGTAAATGCATGTATTAAAGCAACCTAAGATAGTTTTGTCGAACGAGCAGAAATATATTTAAATAATATCTTAGAGAAAGTGTTGATCATCCCAGTTATCCTAAAACTCTGTTATCTTAAATGTAATCCTAAAATTCCTATTTTTAAACACTAAACGACAAATACCTAATAATTAAATGCGATAGTTAGGTCGTACTCATTCTTTTCTCGCCCCATGGAGAACATTCTACTTCGACCTCTATTTCTTGAGTTAATCACAAGTCGCTTCATTAACAATAGGATTAAATTTCAAAAGTTTTACCGGGAGCGGTAGCTCAGTGCATCAACTGATGAGCGCCTCTGACCGAGAGGTCCTAGGTTCGAGTCCTGAAGGCGGCAGGATTTTCGACACTAGCTTTTCATCCAGGTCGAATTCAGTCGCTGTCTGGAGGAGAATTCTAGCGGCCGGCTGCTCTGATCGGTAGTTTCCCGTGGTTTCTCCGATCAACACCAGGCGAATGCCGGAGCAGTACCCTACCAAACAGGCCACGGACCGCACGCGATCTGTCCTTCCCATTTCTTGTCCTATCCTCTCCCCTTATACACACACTTACGCTAACATGCACTACACTATCACATATTCCAGGAGACCGGTCGGGAGTTTAGAGCTCGTCCCGGCTGAGGCAGTGCTAGCTGGTGGGAGAGTCCTGGTTAGGGGGTAACCCCACTAGTCGACGGTAGGCCGGCGCCGGATCTCGCCATCTAGCGAGGGGCAAATCACCGCCATATCCCGAGAAAAAAACATGCACTACACTAACGGGACTAATGACGGAAGCAGTTGACGCGCCCGAAAACACGAAAAAATCAAACAATCAAAAGGAGTTTTAAACTATTCCACTATTTACATTTCGAGACACATTTTTAGATTATATTATATTAGATTTCATTATTATTTCTGCAAATAAGTTTAGTGACTTGGTAGCAGAATATCTTAACTTAACACGCGTTAAGCTTATACGACTAATAATAAGTTACAAAAACGGTCAAAAAAGTTTTTGAAAAATTTCCACTCTTATTTTTAGTATGAAATTAGTAATGTAATAATTATAACAATTTTTTCATGAATGTACCGTTCTAATTTCCCTTTTCCTTTTTCTTTCGTTGCCATTTTGAAAACACCTTCCATATCTCCCTCCATCTCTTTTAAAAGCACACGTATTTTTGAATGGCTCCTTACCCCTTCTGAGCCACGTAGTGCCTCTGCTAGTTAGTCATGCGTGCGTAAGACAAACGCCGCAAGTTTTTCGCGGCGACGACCGCAGCGAGGGTTGAGACTTCGCCCAAAGCGAGAACTTTTGAAGAAAGGCCGCACGCCGTGGGCGCGCCCCTCGCAACACCACAAGTTCCGTGTCGGGGGACGAACTCTCTTTAAATGATAGGGCGCGGCCCGCAGACTCTTGGAACTCTGCAGAGACCGCCAGCGCCGACGCAGTGAAAAGCCTACGGGAGCCTAACACTTTGTTCAGAAAGAAAGAAAGATGTATAAATTACATAGTAGAAAGATATTTTAATTGTATAATTCATATAAGACATACATTTATCTTTTGCTTTACGTTTCGCACATTTAGCATGTGCCTTTTCAAAAGCATTTGATAAGTAAAGCATTTGACAATCGGTTGGCAATAAACATAACATTTTTGAGTAGTATTCAAAACAAAGGAATACATTAAACATACATATTGGAGATATATTAACATTTAACAACATTTTCATGTAAAGTATTTCTATAATATGCCGAAGTTGGCGTCTAATTTGGTGGCTAAAACATTCATATGTATGCAGCACAAATGAAGTACATCAAGGAATGGATGCGCAAAATTAGGAGTGAACAGCGGCAAAAAGCAATTATGAATATCTGTTTATTATTAATGATTTATAAATTGGATGTACATTCAATATGTCATTTTTAGTGTTCATAGAATCATTTAACATAATATATATCATTTCTGCAATTTGTCTTTTAAAAGTTAGCTTTTCGTGATGTAAAATTATAGTGAGATGCAAATGTTGGAGAATGGAAAAGAGAGAACGTGAGACAGAACAAGGAATGAAAAGCAAAAAAAAAGGAATAAAGAAAGATAAAGAATGAAAGTCGAAGAAAGACAAAGTAATTGTAGGGTGAAAATTCCAAAAGATCTATAACCAAAAGCAGTATTTTCCAAAAACAAAAAATAAAAATGAATACAAGTGAGACATTTACGCCTTGAAAATAAACATACAATCTATCAGTGCTTAATCTTCTCTTAGTAATTTTTGCAAAATGTTTGCTTCAAATAAAGGCGTTTGTAATTGTTGTTTCACAGAAACGGCTTGAATTTTTTTCTTATTACCACGGATACAACAAAGGTCACTTAAAAAATCGGGCAGACATAATTTTCATTGAACTCTCTCAATTTTTGAAAATTGAATACGTTAGTAATAATGCGAAAAAGAATGTGCTGATGTAGCATGAATACATGAGTATGTGAGTTTGAATTCACAGCTGTAACATAACTAAATGCCTCTCTTACATTGCGGAACGGAACGCAATAGCGACAGACACAGCTTCTTAAAGA
The DNA here is from genome assembly GCA_964035755.1 of Teleogryllus oceanicus. Lineage (NCBI taxonomy): Eukaryota > Metazoa > Arthropoda > Insecta > Orthoptera > Gryllidae > Teleogryllus > Teleogryllus oceanicus. The sequence goes on from CAXIVR010000009.1 coordinate 80,933,110, forward strand.
CTGCAAAGCATACTGGCAGTGACAGTTTTTGGGCGAGCAAAAGAACAATCACAACGGATATGGGCCCACGACTCTCTTTGCATTGGTGTTGGGGAAACATTAGTTTGCTAGAAGAAAGTCATTTTTGGCACAAATCACAGGACTTTATTATTTTTATAATTTCAGTCTTTTACAATTTTCAGGGTACAATTAACAATGAAACCAGCATGAAAAAATAAGAATAGAAATAAGTATGTAAATAAGTAAAAATTACTTCAAAGAGAACAGAAAAAGAAGAGTAGATGAAAATAGAAAAGAAGAAAGGGAAGAATTTCAACCAGAAAGAGCCATCAATAAGAAAGAGCAGTTAAAAAGAAAGATATAACAGTAAGAAACCATGAAAAATGTGAGAGTGAGATAAAATAATAAACCACGTGTGCGTGAGAGAAAAGGAGTAAAGGAGAGAGAAAGAGAAACGCACTTTCTGGGGTTGTGAGGAGTGTCAATTGTTTTCTTAAATATCCGGAATGTCTGGAAAGATACAAAAACAATGAAGCAGTTTCTACTTTGATTAAAAAATGCCAAAAATTGGATACGTAAATCTGCAATTTCCCATACCCCATGTTACGGCTGTATTACAATAGTCAGTGCAGAACTTCTTCCAACACAACTGAAGTCAGGTGACGAGGAAGAAAACAGCTTCATTACCAGAGTGTACCGTTTCAGAACAGCCAATTTCCGCTACTCCACAACCTCATGCTCACTCGACAGCTGTTACAGCAGACAGCCATTTATTCAAATATGCAGTTAAAGTATATGTTCACTTATTCATAAACGCTTTCAAAAAATGCTAATCAAGAAGAATGTACGCACCAAGAATGGAAATAAAAATTATTTTGAAAGGGTTCCCTTCTGATAAAAGCGAAGCCTATGTCCAAGGCATCATATTCGCACATCGATCGTCGCTTCCCAGCCGGACACACTTCGTCGGTAGTGAGCACTGCGCTCTCAGTCTTTTGTCTTTAACTACGTCAACTACTTGCATGTTTTATTGAAACATTGCATCTAAAAGCATCGTGCTTTCGTGGAGAACATGCAAGACGGGAAAACATATCAATGTTCTTCGTTCGTGAATAAATACGTTGACAACGCTTCCGCCTTTTAGTCTGTGAAGGTATTAACACATTGGTAGTAAACATTGTAGTCATAACGCGCCTGACAGCTGATAGACGCACACCAGGCGTACGTCTGTCTCTTCCTCTGTCTAAAGACTATGTCTAAAGACTATGTCTAAAGACAAAGCTAAACACAAAGCAATTCCACTAAGATTTGTGACATTGAGTAACTTTTAGTGTGAATTTGGGCCATAAAGAGGATGAATATAGACCGCATTGTGCCTCGGTATCGTCCTGTATATACAACGATTGGTTTCGAAGAAAACTCAGCCAAGGTATCCTATGAACTCCAAATCCAAAGCAGTATTACTACTGTTTATGCTGATCATTACCAAAAGAGGGAGTAAATATGAATGATATCCGAAGAACATTCAGTTTCAATAAAACAAACAAATGGATAATTTCCTTGTTTAGGTCAATGCTGGTGGGGTGGATTAAACAAAAAATTGAAAAACATGAGAGTCAATTACTAATGGATGTTTATGTTTGAGTGTAGTGCTCACTTGAACGCAGTAGCAAAAAAAACAACGGCTCACTTGCAACTAAATTGACAGATGCTTGTGATACTTTACTGTTGCACTAATACATTTCTGAGAAGCTAGTTAAAATTCAAGAACCATTGTTATCATAAATGTTAATAGAAATAGTCGAAATCAAGGTGAGTGCGTTGCTCATCCGTCTACGGACGGTGGGTTATCGATCATATCGTATTGAATTGCAAAGTAGATAGTCTTCCTGCTCGAGAAGAAACGAACGACCAAGAGCGGTGGGTCAGTGATTCAACTGATGTCACTGCAGTGCCTCTGATCGGGAGGTCCTAGGTTCGAGTCCCGACGGTGGCAGGATTTCCGACACTAGCTTTTCAGCTAGGAAAAATTCAGTCGCTTTTTGTAGAAGAATTCTAGCGGCTGTGATCGGTGGTTTTAAGCGGTTTCTCCGCTCAACACCAAGCAAATACCGGAAGAGTACCCTAAAAAACGCGCCACGGACCGCGTGTGATCTTTCCTTCCTCTTCCTTGTCTTATCCTCACCACTTACCTTAGTTTATCCTCACCTCTTTCACATACACTTACACTAACATGCCGGGAGACCGGTCGGGGACATAGAACTTGTCCCCGCTGGAGCAGTGCTCCGTTGGTGGAAATACCTGGTGGCGGAAAACCCCGCTAGTCGACGGAAGGTCGGTGCCGGATCACGCGATCCGGAGAGGGAAGATCACCGCCACCTCCGGTGAAGAACCATGCACAACATTTTCGGAACTAATGACCTCAGTAGAAACGAAATGTTCATGAGAGAGTTTTTAAATAGCTTTTCGTATCATCCTCAACGTGTGTTCGTTGCTTGGCTGCTGATGCAATCAAATAAATCCGACTGGAAACAGGGGCGCCATTTAAGAAATAGTGCCAATACTACCTATTTTTCGCACTTTTCCAATTCTATATTGAAATTTGACCATAAACCATACGAACATAAAATGTAAGACCATAAACCAAACTGATAATTTCAGTTGTTTGTGTCTGTGGGTTCATTAGATATGATTTTTAGTAGCACACACATTAACAAGATTTATTTGCTCTATAATTAGTATACTTCAAATATTTCCACAAAATTTACCCATAGCACATACGTTTTTTTAAATTTACGAATTTCCTATCTGTATTTCAAACGACGAAAATGTAATAAATTATCTGTTATAAAATACAGGAGAGAGAAGTAATTTTCTTTATTTTATATTTTTCCAATTATGTAACGCTAATGATAGTAGGGTGAACTTTATTAATAATAAAATACCAATCTGATAGATCTCCTGGACCACTTTGAAGAGAACCAAACTAAATTGAGAGCAGAGCTGAAGTGCCGGGGCTGCATCGTCTTTTCAACAAGCACTGCTCACCTTGCCACTCAAGTAAGCTGGCCACTCCTCTTTTCCTCTCTTTTTTCTCTACGGAGTCCACGCTATACTATGCGCACGTTAACAGGCCAAGAGTACTGTAAAATACAGTCAGACATCACGCAGTTCTCCGTCGCATCCACTCCATCCCTCCACGCCACGACTCGTTCCTTCCCGCCACACTTACTCTCACTACGCATTTTTCAGTCATGTTTCTCCTTACCACATCATCACTTCGCCATTCATCGCCTCGTGCCTCCCCGCTCAGCCCCACCCCGCTACCCCTTCACCTCAGCACACCGCGTACATTCTCATTTACTAAATATTCCTCAACTTATTCACCTTACCCGCCCACCCCCCCCAACCCCCCCCCCAACCTCCCCGCTCCCAAACTCCCCGCTCCCAAACTCCCCGCTCCCAAACTCCCCGCTCCCAAACTCCCCGCTCCCAAACTCCCCGCTCCCAGAGTGCCCGCTTCCAGACTGCCCGCTTCCAGACTCCCGCTCCCAAACTCCCTGCTCCCAAACTCCTCGCTCCCAAACCCCTATTTACAGATTCCCCGTTTTCCACTACTCGTTTTCCTGCTCCCCGCTCCGAGACTTCGCCTCGTCTGGCGGTGAAGCGCACCAAGAGGGGTTGTCCGCGGTGCTAGCGCCGCGGCCGTTTACTCTCCACTTCAATTACGCGACCCTGGTGGCCTAGCACCCACCCTCCGTCGCTCCCCCACTGGGTGGGAAGGTCGGGGGGGGGCGCGGAGCGGAGACAGGGCAGCGGTCACGGGGTCGGGTTGCTGCGAGGCGGGGCCGCGTAGGGCGACAGAGCGTGGACAGGGGGGCGTTGGGGGAGTGGGGGGTTGGTCGGGGTGGCAGTGCGGTGCCCCTTCAGCGGCCACCAGGACAAACTCAAGGGGCAACCGGCGAACGTTTCGCCTAATTTGACTCATTAATGTGTAGTGCACATCACCAAATGACTAGACCTTCTGAATTTTAGACGACACGGAGAGATAGAGGTGTATTAATCAAGACGAGAAAATATATGTTATCTACAAGAGGAAGGTCGTATTTCCAGAGCGACGAAAAAGCATGTAGCGTAAGTGTGTGTTTGGGGTATCATGATCGTCATGACAATTAGTTGATTTGATTTGATTTCATTTGTTTAACCATTCGCCCCGCACGTGACAGCACTCAGTGCGGCATTAACAGTTTTCGAATGATTCTGAAGTTTGCGTTGCTCTTGGTGTGGCTTGCGCACCCGTATTTGTAGTTGATTTTGGCTAGCACAATGCATCATACATTGTTGTATTTTAACGGACATCATTTGTAAAAGAATATTTATTGAACATTGTTTCATCACACACTCCGTGTTTGTTGCGTTTGTTAATGGACAGGAAATTATGTTCACGTACTTTACTGCTCGTTGTTGGAATGTTTTACATATCTTTTACATGCACTTCATATATTCAGAAACGAGGATATAAATTAGTGAATTCCAATCAGGAATTGAAAGAAAACTATGCATTTTTATGCCATGTGAAAGGTGTCTACGGTTTTATTAAATATCTTCAAGATTGGAAAAAATCCACAAAGAATGAAACAGATTTGATTTTGACCAAAAAAATGCAACTGATTCACTGTCATTCCATCTATTCTGGTACCGTGCAAACCGACTGCATGTTCTACTCTGTCATTGCTTACAATATACCTTGCGCCGTGCAGTATCAAGGTTCCAAGAATGAGGCCGCTTGACATCAAATAATTTCCATTAAAGTCACAGGTTGCGGAACAGCAGAGTTTTATATTCTTGGTATGTCCGGAAATGAGTGTATATAAACTAGGTTATGTTTCTTTCGTCAAAACAATTTTTCTTAAAATATTGAATTTAATGCAATATTTTATTTATTTATTTAATAATGTTGTACGTGAGTCTTAACCAGTAAATGTTCTACTTTTTGAAAAACTATTTTGAAAAGGTTCGTTTAGCATCATTGTTGCTCTCAAAGAGCACTGGTTAGAAATACACTAACCATATTTTATTTACTCACAAATGCGTTGCTTTCTTTGAATATATCCCAATAACTTTAGATGGACAAGAGTAGTAAGTAAACTGTTGTCGTATCTTTGGTATTTCTTCCATTAATGTTATTCAATTTTAGATGTACTCTAAAATTTTATTTTTCACAGATACATTGGTCTTTCAAGAGAAAACATATTTACAGAAAATTAAGTTAAATATTTAAATAAATATATCGTAAACTTCATTTTTCGTTCAGAAATATAACCTAGAAATAGTTCAGACCAAATTTCATAAGTGACTACTACTCTACTTTTTTGATCACATTCTGTAGTTTTTCAGTACTTTTATTCCTTTTATGTTTTATGCTTTCTGAAAATTCTTAATGCAAAAATATAACAGTTTTAAAATTAAAAAATTTATTCTCATTATCTTTAGAACAAATTCCTGAATTTTTTCGAGAAAAACACGAAAAATTATGGGAGGTAACGTATTGTACTCAAAAGGAAAATAAATATCCCTTAATTTATTTATCTTATATAAACCAGTTGCAAAGATATAATTCAATATTATAATTAAATAAACGATGAAATTTTCACTCTTAGATCAAAATGACCAAAGTATTCTCAACAATAGAAGTATAGATTTTACTGTGACGTGAGCGAGATCACTTCAAGACGAGACAATTTCATTCCTCCTGGACAAAAATACCTTAGCTTTCTTGTATGGCAGCTGACAGTAGTCTCCAATGGTTCGTATTCTCACTTTCGGTTTTTGTAACTTTCTTCTTGACATGCCATTACTTTTTGAAGACGAATAAATTGCCCTACGCTATGCTTCGTATAGTCCACCGGGATCGATATCTTCATCTTGTAAGTCAAGAATGATGTTTCGTTTCGTTGCTCTCTTTTTATAGGAAGACAGGTGGAAGTCTCGATAAAAAAACTCGACGTATGTTTAATATACGTCTCTACTTTGATCAGGCAGAAAAATCGAATCTATCTCCTTGATAGTCCGGCAATTCCTATCTTAAAATTACATTTGAAGAGAGTTCAGAAAGAAGTACCAAAATAACTTAAAATTAGCAAGCGATTTGAACCTTGTATGCACACAACATTCATTTATTTATTAACAGAACTAGCTAAAAATTTTGCCAAATTTTTAAATTTTTTCCTTTACTCTACCTTTTGAAAATTATCATTCAACGTGCGTTTGCAAATAATATTCTACTTTCATCTTCGTTCAAACACTAAATAGTAAGATATTCTCGTAAATGAGATACTTTTTCCTTCTCTTCTTGAGGTGTTCGGTTTTAATTTTGCATGGCATTGTATCCCCTTGATGTGATATAAACCATTGGAAATACGAAGATGTTACTTTTATTCTTAATGTTTAAGAGTATGTGTTTTTGTTTTGTCTTCCTACACTAATACACGGACCAATCGAAGTGGCTCAGGGCGCAGCGGACTGACTTCGCATTCGGGTGGCCCGGGTTCAATCCCCGTGCCGGCCATCCTGTCCGGGGTTTTCGTGGTTTTCCTCGGTCAACCACGCGAATGCTGGGATGGTTCAAATGACATCCACCACCGCAAAACTGGCGTCGCGCTAGCCGAATTCTTGTCTATGTGAAGTCATAAATATTGAGCGAATTCGAGACATCGTGGGTTCCTGTCTGGGTGACCGACTGGAAACCCCGGGATCTCACGAAGGTCAATTGCTCTTTGCGGGGCATATAATGAATAAATACAGATAGAAATACTGGTATACGCAGAAATATTATTGGAATCACCTTAACGATACTCGACTCTCTACAGGCTTTTACCGAAAGCAGCGAGACTGATAATGACATCAAGGCCGTCGAAAGCCCACTATCTGAATAAAAATACTATGTAGACGAAGATGACCTCTTTTATTTATTCGCATAGTTTATTTAAGCAAATAAATTACAACTTGTGGCATTTTCATATCATCAACTTCAACTTCTATCTTCGTACTATTTCATTTACTTAATTTGCAATTATACAATTATTTTATTGTTTGTTTATAACTGATTTACTGTCATTATAGTCAACCTCAAATATTTTTAATTTTATTAAAATCCTATTTATGCGATTTGTAAATATACTATTTCGACTAACCAATTGTTAATTTATGTACAATAAAACTGAAACAAGTATACTTAATTTTATTCTAATCGAAATTTACTTGCTTGTCTGTAGTTGTCACCACCAAAGATGTATACTTAATATTAGTTTATAGTAACTGCACGTTAAAATACTTTTAAATTTTTTATGGTTTCTATACCGTTGTGGGTATTAATGAGAACAAGAAAAGAATATTTTCTGTTTGATGTAATAATGATTATGTAGAAATATATGAAACAAGTTGATTAAATCAACTCCAAATGTGCTGGACTTATTAATGAATGCCAAGAAAGAACACGCTAAATAATAATGTTATGTATTTTCGTTTGTCACTCATTTGGTACATAAATAAATTTTATGTAACTAGTTGTGTGTTTCTGAAAATGCAGAAGTGTTCTACTCCGTAATTTGGCACCTCTGAAAAATTTCAAAATATTGCGATAGTGGGAAATACATGTTTGATAAGTAGCGGTACTTAAATAAACATTTGTTTTGTGCTCCAAAAAATTCCTAAATAAAAGAAAAATTATTTATTGCTTTTCTAGAGACCCGTTCACAGAACTTGGGAATATGAAACATGAGTTCAGAGTGTTTTCATGTGAATTTATCGCATCTTTTGTACTCTTGTATGAATTAATACATTAGAGACTAGGCTGTTGCTTGTCATTCGAACTACAAGATTCGGGATATGAGAGCTACAGTGACTCTTCAATATACTAATCTGCATTATTTTCTTTGAAAAAAAAACATCAATTTTAAAAATTAAAACAAAAAATGTTAACGCATTAAAATACAATACATGTAGTGTGTAATTGTCTTCAGAGAAAATGTTATTTCTTAGTTATAATTTTTTTAATTGCACTGTGCAATGATGGAATTAAAAGTTGGCTTTGAACAGCTTTTCATTTGGTTGACTATAGTAATGATCAAAATTCCGCTTGCGTGTGTAGGAAACAGGATTTAAGAGATGAGTGGGGCATTACCATTTCAGGATTCCAATCTACGTAATGAGAACGCGGTTATTGAATTTTTATCTGCAAATTAATGTTGGTCGGTAATTACAGAACAAATTAGATTTTGACACTTCAGATACAAATGCTGGGCGTTATTTCATCAATAACATAGCATACTATCGTGATAGAATTGCAGGAAAAATTTGTCCTGGCACAGTTAATATATTTTTCAGGTGGATAATGGTAAATAAATTATGTTTATGTACAAAAAGAGCATTTAATATTGTTGATGTGAATTTCCGAATTTGTTAAAACGCATGTCATTTAATTTGTTGATACCCAAAATTCTTTTCTGGTTCATAATTATACATAATTTTTTTATATTTTCTATGTAGGAGAAGGACAAATCTAGCCAGTAATCTAATTAAAAACGTATTGAATTATCTTCAATAAAAAGCAAAAAAATTGAATTGTGCAAATGACAGTTAATATTCCGTACTATGAATATTAAAAGCTTTAGATATTTTCATCTTCATTTATGTAGTAATAAGAGTTGACCACTGCAATGAAAAAAAATTCGAGTTTAAAAAATGATATATACCAATTAAATAAGTTTTCCTTTAGATTATAAAATATTGTGCGTTTTATAAATAAATGCAAATAAATGCGGTTAGAAATTTTAGCAATAAATTTTAAAAAAAATGAGAAATATGTAGAAAATAGCGTGAGAAATACGAAAAACCTTCATTTCAGTAAATCAATTTAGTACTCGAAGTAATAGCAACATCAATAACAACAAACTTTACATTATTTTTTTTGATAAATTTTGACAGACAGATCTTTATAATGTACTAGACCAAGAGCAGGACGGATTAGTTACACTCACGAGAAGAGGACAATATTTTTAAACACGACGTCTTGAAGTATAATAGTTATTTAGGACATGAGAATAGCTAGACATTTTATTAACACACTAATATCATGTAAGGTTTTAATCTTGTTGTAATTTCAATGATCTACAATTTACGTTAAAATTTGACTACTTGAACTGCAAAGGTGATATATTGATGTTGACAGTAGTTAATAGAGTAACATGGATTTCTTCTAATGTTACTTACATTACAAACTATTTACTTTTAGTAATAGTCGGTAAATTCTAACATTTGAATGGTAATAATTCTTATTTATGATATTAGTTTAGTAAAGCTTGACTTAATGCAACCAAAGTGAACAAAAAATCAACGGAAATAGATCACTTTTCACTGCAATCCATGTAAAAACCTGTGATTAATATTGCTGAAATTCCATGTTATTTTAGGTCGAGCTATGACACATGTACAACTATGTAAATCGGAAAATTAGTTTTTGTAATGTGCATCCCAGCAAACAAAAATAGCATCTATTGTAGACGCTCTACTCAGTCGTAGCACAGCGACAAAAGAGGGTTAATATGCTCCTAATACCGAGCAACACAATCAAGTGGAAACAGTTTGATAAAAAAAAGAGAACATATTGTATCCTAGAAAATATCTGAGGTTATTCACACAAAAGAAGAAGGTTTAGTGATGCGTTATAGAGGACGGAGAATAGTAAACAATACTTTTAGGTTTCTATGAGCTATGCAAAATGATAATATTGGAGACAAAGGGCTCAGTGCTCTTCAACTGTGAAAATACCTCAGAGAATCACTGTACTGAGAAGATTTAATAATGTTGATAAAGTATAAAACGTCAATATAAAAAACTTAAAATTAAATTCATTTGCTTTCAGAGATGTTTCCACTACTCAGAGTGTTCCATAAAGAAAATATAATGATTTATATTTCTGAATATTGCATTAAATAAGAGGAAAAAAGTAATGCTTGAAAATTCAAACAACTCACCAAACAGTAGTCTAAAGCACTGCATTCCAAAGTGACGTGTTTCAGAGCGTGAGGAGAATGAAGACGTTGGAATATTTTCCTTGAGCGCTTTCTGTTTTGCCAGATAAGAGCTCCCTCCGCGGCTGGTAATCTACAGAAGTGGAGCAGGCGGCAGCCGCAGCCACTAAGCCAGCGTTCGCCTCCGCCTCCGCCCCCGCCTCCACCGCCCCGCCCCGCCCCGCCCCACCGCGTCGCCCCGGGAATCACCAATCAATCAAGTCTACCAGAATCCGCCATGACGCACACCACATTCCTCTGCCATGGCCTCTGATTCCCCATCCCACGACTCTCACCTCGCGAGTGTTCCCTCCGCTTTGGCCCCGCCTCTCCATTACCACATCCCAGCCGTCACCCTGTCTCCGCACCCGTGTTATCCTTCCGCCATTGTGTTTCCGTCATGTGTGGACTCCCGTCAAGTTGTCTTCACGTCATTACCCAACCCACTCCTATGCAGCCACATCCTGACTTGCACCGTCCCAACCCTCCAAATATTGCCACCCGCCTTCCGTTCTGCTCAGTCCTCCTCTAACCCTGACCTTGAACCACTAATTTGCGCGTCCTTCTCAACGATCCCTGCTCCATAGGACTCCCTCACCCCTCCGCCACTGCTGGCCGCTCTTCTCTGTCACTGGCCTCCCTGCCAGACTCAGCAGCGCTCAGCGTGTAGGCCAGGCAGCTCCTTCCCTCTCGCTTAAGACCCCTCCTCTGAGGCAGATTATCTCAGACTGGCATTCCGCCACTCTCCACTTAATCGTTGGCATTTCTCTTCCTTCTCGTTGAGCATTAGTCCTAGTCCTTCGACCCATGAACTTCCCTCCCAACCACTTCAATGCTACTTTCCCATTTTCTATATCAACTCCAACTACACCCATCCTAGTCCCTGATCCACATCACACAGTTATATTCAGAGCTTGATTCTGGCGGAATGCGACGGAAATGCGTACCGGGACCTCGGGGACGAAAGAGGAAAAACAACAAACAAAATGCGGGGCACAAACACTAGGCAACTTCAATTTCTTGTTCGACCAACTTCCGTAAATCTAAAATTAAATATTTTCGGTTCGGAATAAACTGATGAATTTTTACGAATGTAATTAAATTATTAGTTAAAAACTATAAAATATAATTTTTAACGCTATTTATTATTATTATATTCACAGACTTACTGCTACCTCTGTTATCAGTTATTATTATTTGTAATTAATTAATTAATTATATTATTATATCTGATACCTATTTCTGTTAAATTAGTAATTAATTTGGGGCGCTTTCCGGGGCCTAAAATTGTATAAATTAAGCACTGGTTATATCTCACGCCATTTCCGCCGATCTCACGTCAGATAATAATTTTTGACTTCAGCTAAAAGGTAAGAGGAAAAAGAAATAAGTATAAAATACAAAATGCATAGGAAATATGTATATTATAAATATAAAATCTAAATGTGCTGAAAATTTATTTAATTACGAAATTAAAGTAATTCAAGACAACCGTATCTGTTTGGCGAAGTCTTTGCTAAGTCAACGTGAAACAATCTTAACGTAAATATATTTTTTAATTAGAATCCATTATTCAGCTCATCCCTCTCGCATTTTGATCTATTTGGTTTAAATGATTGTCTAAAATATAATCACCTTTCTGTATCATGCTTTATTTCTTCATTCGATGTCCCAATTGGGCCCCTCTCCTCACACCTCTACAATTCATCGGCACTCTTTCCCATGGCTGTCTGTCACTGGGAGCGGTAGCTCACTGCATCAACTAATGTCACTGCAGCGCCTCTGACTGGGAGGTCCTAGCTTCGAGTCCTGACGGCGGCAGGATTTTCGACACAAGCTTTTCAGCTAGGTCGAGTTCAGTCGCTGTCTCGAGGAGAATTCTAGCGGCCGGCTGCTCCGATCGGTAGTTTTCCGCGGTTTCTCCGATCTACACCAGGCGAATACCGGAGCAGTACCCTACCAAACGAGCCACGGTCCGCTCGCGATCTGTCCTTCCTCTTCCTTGTCCTATCATCTCCCCTTACACACACACACTTACACTAACATGCACTACACTACCACATGTTCCGGGAGACCAGTCGGGAGCTTAGAGCTTGTCCCGGCTGGGGCGGTGCCTCGCTGGTGGGAGAGTTCTGTTAGGGGGAAACCCCACTAGCCGACGGTAGGTCGGCGCCGAATCTCGCCATCCAGCGGGGGAAGATCACCGCCATCTCCCGGGGGAAAACATGCACTACACTCACGGGACTAATGACCAAAGCAGTTGACGCGCCCGGAAACACGAAAAAATCAATCAATCAAACCCATGGCTCTCTCCTCTCGTGTCAATGTACGGCCGGTCCTGCACCTCCAATTTTCCTTTCGCCACGTCTCCTTCGGAACGACTCACTTTTTCCTACTCCTTCCTTTTCCTGCCTCCGCCACATCTCACGGAATAAAAAGTATTATTCATTGAAACCTCTTCCAATTTGGATGTGCATTATGAATAATAGTATTTTACATTTTACGTCTGTACCACTCATGCAACTGAAACCACCTGAAAATCGTGTCTGTAAAACCAGAGCTTAGAATTTTCGGAATAATCAGGTCTGAAGTGTTCGGTGGCAAATAATGGTAAATCACGTCTCAAGTTTGCAGATTAATGTAGTACAAAGCAGTCACTGTAGACAAAACGAATTAAAATATCTATAACGTATGATAGAATTATCTATGCAACTTATAGACAATTCTAGAAATCAGTAGAAAAGATAGGGATACTTTTTTATACATCAATTTTTATTTCGTCTTAAAAGTCAAATGCCATTACTAGCACCCAAGCGGCTCATTTAACCTGAGAGTCACTGACGATGATGATGGAACTTGACGACGACGATAGTTTCATTCTCGTTTTGCCTCCTTTGAAATGCGAGCCGGTGTTCCAAGCATGAACAGGGAGAACACATCATATCGTGACTTCCCTTATATAGAGATAGTTTTAAACAACAAATGAGAGTCTATCCATCTCTTTACGGCAGGCACCTCCTCTTAGGTGTCATTTTCCTAGCCGGTGCCATACCATACGGTCTTTTTCCGTGGCTTTAATGTAACAGAGAAACCTCCTGGGGATGCATATGTTGATTTAAAAACTGAGAAGTTGGTGGTATTTAATTTGTGACTTAAAAGCATTCAGCCAGGTCACATAATATAGAAGTATGAACTTGTATGTGTTTAGTAGTTGAAACGAATGGCCTACAAAGAGGTAATAAAACAGCAGTGTCCACAAAATACCTCCACAGTGACACATTCGCTAACAAACTCGGCATCGAACTCGTGGCCCTCACTATAGTTTCCCATTTCATGTGCTCATATTTTGCGGTGCTCAGATTCTCAGAACTCGGTCCCAGCGCAATTTCGTTCGCCGACACACATGACTTCAGTGCCAGAATCATTTTGTGATGAGATTGCCACTACGCTTCCTTGGGTACTAATCTTTGTTCTAGCTGAATCCTTGCAATTTTGTCACACAAAGGAAGAACTGTAGACAATTTACAACAGAATAGTACAATTGATTGATTGATTGATTTTTTCATGTCTCCGGGCGCGTCAACTGCTCTGGTCATTAGTCCCGTTAGTGTAGTGTAGTAGAATTATTTTCAATTCAATAATCATATTATTTAAAATGTTCAGTGACTCAAAATAGCCTATCAGTTTAAAATAACTCAGTGATTTAAAGTAATCTAATAATTTAAAATAACTCCGTTATCCGAAGTTACCTAGAAATTTAAAATAATTCAGTGATTCAAAATTGCAAGTCAAAATTACAAAGCGATTAAAAATTACCCAGACTTCCGAACTGTCCAGTCATTCAACGACCCAGTCCATCAAAGTATCTACTGACGGATTACGCAGAATCTACAATATTACCTCATACAACAGTCGCACTGTGCAACCGTGAAACAATTCTAAGAAGTCTTAAAAACAAAGTAAGGTCACAAATTAAATTTTACAAGGTGATAGCGGTTCCTGTCGTTGAATATGGTTGCAAAAATTGGAGCATGAATTGCTCAGGTCGAAAGAAAATTGGGGCTGTTGAAATGCTATTTCTAAGATCTGTTGCAGGGTATACGCATCTAGACCACATAAAAAGCGAAGACATGAGAAGGAAAATAAAAATATTCTATCTCAATATGAGAATCCAGGAGCGAAAAGAAAAACAGTTCCATCATATCCAACGGATGACTCTTGAGAGAGCCAAATAAGCTCCTCCATTACGTACCCGAAGAAACTCGAGATCCAGGTAGACCTAGAAGAATATGTAGAGACGATTTTTTTCGCGACTATACAGACCATTCGACCACGTCCTTGAAATAATGCCTCTGCTGCAGTCCTTGATGATGATGATGATGATGATGATGATGACGATGACTATGATGATGACGATGATGATGATGATGATGATGCAACCGTAGCAATATACTACCGCATAGAAAAAATCATTTTAAAATCTTTCCAAATTCCTACACTACCGACCTCTCTTAGGACTCCGGCATTTGCTGCGAATCTAGAGACTCCGAGAATTAATTTGAAATAATCTGTTTCGACGCTTTCTAGTCGATCTATCCTATCCACTCCCCAAATTTCTGCCCCATAATTCATTGCTGGGAGAACTAGCGATTTAAACATCGTCTCGCACACCTTTAAAGGCAATTCCGGAACCCTGCGCACTGCGCAAACGATTTCTTTGAGCGCAATTCTTCCTTTACTGTGCGCCGCCACTATGTGATTACTCCATCCACCATTCATGGAAAATTTTGCCCCAAGATATGTAAATGTTTTTACCCGGTCAATCTCCTCCTGAGCGTAAAACCATTTCTCCTTGTTACCCCAGATAAATCCATTCTTGAAGACAACTACTTTGGTTTTTGAATATTTACTTTTAATCCCATGTTTCACTATACGTTTCTAGGATATTTAAACTTTTGTAAGCAGTCAATAGTCTCGAACATAAAACTAAATCATCAGCATATAGTAGTCCGGAATGTTCAGGCCCTCAATTTCCGGCGCAGATGTATCCGCATCCTGTAACACGTCAATAAATCGTTTATAAACAAGATAAACAATAGCGGTGAGAGGACAGCCCTGTCTTACTCCTACTGTCGATTTTATTTTTCGCGTTGTACTTCCATCACCGCACCTGACACAGAAATTTACGTCTTCGTATATGCTCTGCAACACTTTAAAACTTTACGTGAGACGCCTAGCTCATTAAGTTTTTGCCATAAAGCTTTCCTATTGATAGAGTCAAAGCCATTTCGAAATCTAAAACTGCAATATAGTGGCCCGTTTACGCGCAAGCGCCTAGCTTACTAGGAGTATCTAACACAAAGATATTGTCGGTAGTCGCGAAGCCTCTCCTAAAACCTGCTTGCAATTCTGATATTTTACTGTGCTTTCACCCATTCACTCAGTCGCCCGTTGAGTATTTTACAAAATAGCTTGCTCAGCGCTGGTAAAAGACTAATTCCGCGATAATTTTGTGGGCAATTCGTATTACCTTTATTCTTAAAGACTGGTTGGAGGATCGCTGTACTCCACGTTTCTGGATACGATCCAGAATCAACTATTGCATTAAATAAATTTAGAATACTCTCTGGGTCTATGTGCACAATTCCGAAATAAATTGTGTCGGAATGCCGTCCGCGCCGCCTGCCTTCTTATTATTCATGGCTAGCATAGCCCTATTCACTTCATTCCAGGTTATCGGTTCGTCTAATTCAGGGACATCCCGGTCCGTGATAATATATATCCCTGTTTCAATATTCGCTATTTCGAGCGCCCGTGAAAAGTACTGCTCCCACGCGTCTGATGAAATTGCATTACTTCATTTCTTTTTATTACGCAGTGATCTTATAACGTCCCAAATTGATTTATTATGATTGTTTCTTAAAATTGCCTCTATTCTTGCTGTCTCACTCTCCTGCCAAGATTTCTTCGATTTCTTAATTGTGGCCTCGATTGCCTACGTAGTAACAAGTAACTATTTCTCGCTTCCGCAGTTCCACTGCTTCTGAACATTCTTAAGGCTACTATTGCTTCACGCCTGCTCACCCGACACTCCTCGCTAAACCATCCTTGGGTCAGTACCCTTCCTCCTCTCCCCACATTGCATGCCCTCCTGCGCGAAAGAGTCTCCTTTCTAAATTCTTTGCTGGCCTTTCCGGTGACCGCTCCTCGTGCCCACCCTACCGAGTTAAGAATAGCCTCTGCAAATTCCTGTCGCTTTTCCTCTTTCCATATAAACCGTCGTCTTGCTATTGTGAAGTTTGTTGCTCCTGCCTGTGCCACTGCCTGTGGCACTAATAAAAGTTAGTTTCGATTCCAAAATCTAATAAATTGTTTATTCTTTCATGAGACAACAGAGCATAATCTATTACACTACCTCCATTCCCACTAATAAAAGTTAGTTCCCCTTCCGTATCCTGTCCATAGTTGCCATTTAAGATTTCGAGATTAAATCTCTCGCATAATTCTAACAATTCCTGACCCTCATTATTGATGACTGAGTCTTTGCTTTTTCTAGAATTAGCTCTCGCTTCTTGCCGATCGAACTCCGAAAATACTTCCTGCTCATGACCAATTCTAGCATTCATGTCACCTAAGACTAGTAAATCAGTATTCGGATACCTTTGCTTCAACGAGTCTAAGAAATTATTGATTTCACCAAAAGCTTCTGGAGAAAAAAAATAAAATAAAATAGAAAAAATCGCTTCGGCCGTCACGATAGACTTGCCTTCAGCACTCGCTCTGCACGGCCCGTCCCCACCCGTGCAACCGCACCCCATCGCCCCCGGCTGGCGGGGCGGGCCCCATCGCCCTCCCCCGGGGCGGCGGCATCGCCCGCGCGGAGCTCATTCCCCGAATGAGGGACGGCCCGGCGCGGCGCGGAGCCGTGCTTCCACGGAAATTGGAGGGAGGGAAAAACTCGCGCTCCCGCGGGACCCGGGCGGCGAACCCAGCCTCGCCCCTCCCCCTGCACATGAACCAGGCAAGAAGCCCTCTCCAGGACCTTCGCCCAAGCATCTTTCCCTTTCCTGTAAGAGCACACGATTTCTCGCTGACGGGCTCGTTCCACATAGCTCATTTAGAGATCTCAAGTGCAACCGTTCCCCAGAAGCCCGTCAAAAGTAATCGTACTCTAATAAGCCGTGTTTGCGAGAATTCTAGCTGCCGGCTAGAATCCGTAGGTTCTTGGATTAGTACTGTGATAATTTTAGACGTTCTCTTACTTGGAATCGATTTATTAAATTTTGCTTTCCAACTCAACTATGGGTTCGACACACATTACACACTCCTTACGTAGATGTAGACGTGTGATTCTATACAGAACCACGATTCCTGGAAGTTTCATTGATTGGAATCAATATATATGGCAACTTCTGAGAATTATCAGACTTTTACAACAATAAAACATTAAAATTTATTCTTATCATCTATACAGTGCTGTTCTGTCAAATTTACGTGAATTACTTTAACTTTAAAAATTGAAATACTGTTCGGGGTTTAATTATAGTTCGTAAGCTTAGGTTCGTAATTTTGGTTGTTCGCTTCCCAGCTGACGGGCAGAATGAAGTCCCCGGAATCCTTGGTGAACCAATTTTCGTGTTCTATTCTAAATAAAAATGTTTCAGAATACCCTTAACGATTGCTATAATTGGAATTAATATTCCCACAAACCTAACACGCGGTCGCGACTTTTCGAATGAAACACCTACTCGCGACTGACTGTATTCATCTACTTATTGGAAAATTCTTTCATCTACGAAGCTACCCTCATGTATTTTTTTATCGAAACATGGAGTCTATTTAATTTCAACTTCCAACCATTATATTAATACAAATTCCCGATTACAATTAACATTACAATTTACAGGAGACCAAGTTCTCAAACATCAAACTAAACATGACTTCCCGGCTAACTATTATCTTTATAATACCTAGCCTGTTGAAAACCCGATCGCCTGACGGCGGCAGAATTTTTGACACTAGCTTTTTAGCTACGTCGAATTCAGTCGCTGTCTGGAGGAGAATTCTAGCGGCCGGCTGCTCTGATCGGTAGTTTTCCGTGGTTTCTCCGATCAACACCAGGCGAATGCCGGAGCAGTACCCTACCAAACGGGCTACGGACCACGCGCGATCTCTCCTTCCTCTTTCTTGACCTATCCTCTTCCCTTACACACACACTTACACTAACATTCACGACACAACCACATTGGGAGCTTAGAGCTTGTCCCGGCTGAGGCGGTGCCCCGCTGGTGAGAGAGTCCTCGTGAGAGCAAAACCCCACTAGCCGACGGTAGGTAGGCGCCGGATCTCGCCATCCAGCGGAGGAAGATCACCGCCATCTCTCACAAAAAAACATGCACCACACTAACGGGACTAATGACCAGGGCAGTTGAGCAATCAAAATCCGATCGCACCTCACCAACCGCTTACGTGTGGTCGCGACGAAGTTATTCTAGAAAATTACTTGATGCGTCCTTCCTGACGATTACGACCATCCAACGCCCTCTTCCCATTTTCTGCACATCATGTGTAAGGGCCCATGTCCATTTGCACCACGTTGACACCCAGCATGCATTATTAACTCTTGTTGATCCTTGGCTCTAAGGACACGTATTCTTTGACTAAAAATTATGCCATATTCCAAAACTAAATTTTGATTTTATCATTAAAAATAATTCAAATGTTCTTGTCTAATCACAGTATCAGGAGAATAAAGAAGCAGTACCCTAAACGGGTCCTGGACCGCGCGCGATCTATCCTTCTTGTTCCTTGGCTTCTCTTCACCTTTTACTTACATATACGAACATTTACAAGCAAACCACTGCCACAGAGATTGAGAGATCAGTCAGGAGTACCGGCTAGAACGGTGCCCCGTTAGTGGGAGAAACCTGGTTAGAGGAAAACCCCAAGTCGACCAGTAGGCTGGTGGCGGATCTCGCCATCCCAAATGGAAAGATGACTGCCTACTCCCGTGATAAAAGCATGTACTACACATACGAACAAATAATATCAGCTGTTGTCGCGCCCTGAATCACTAATCAATTAATCCAGAACCTCGTCAAAAGAAATCACATTTCTAAAAAGTGTTTGGACCCGACCATTTTTAATCAAGAAAATAATGTCCTTTGTAACGTGGATTCATATCAATTCAGAAAAGTCCCAATTTAAAATTTTTACTCTTCGTAGACTGCCTACACCTCCAAACTTCGAAGTAGAAACTATCTATGCTGCTTACCAATTGTATGCTTCCGAAAAAGAAGTAAAATATCTCGGAGTTTATTAGATAAAGACTAATATGAAAACCGCATTTACTCAATCAAATGATGCTTACGCTGTGATTTAAACTTAATTCTTTAGTCAAGTTTAAATCACAGCTCAGTATCAAAAATTGTTTGTTATTATTTAAATTAGCAATTCGTTCTACACTCTCATATGCCTACTCTGTATGGCATGACTCCGCACCGTGTCACATCAAATTATTGCAAACGGCTCAAAACAAATTTTTACTTAAAATCATTAAAGCACCTTGGTTCATTCAATAGTCAATAGTCAAATACACCGTGAATTATTAATTGATTCAATCACTGAATTACTGTCAAAATTAAATGAATTATTTTTTTCTAAACTACAGTTCCTACCTTGCACCCCAATTTACATTTTGACAAATCCACAAATTCAACAATCGGAATCCATTTCCATTTCCCTAAAGACGATTTTCGACCTTCATGGACATTTGTACTCAGATATATGGATAAAACAACAACAATGATGATAATAATAATAATATTAATAATAATAATAATAATAATAATAATAAAGAAGCATATATTGAAAGCCTTTTAAGACAAAATCTCGCCAAGATTACTTGTAAAATAATTACAAAATATGTATATTCTCTATCAAGCAAAGATTACATTTAGCTAAATGAAAAATAGCACAAATTAGGACTAAAATCCCAAATATTATTATGTACCAATTCAACGCTGAAAAGAATGATCTGCTGAACAGGAAATAAATATTTTTTTATAAAAATGTCCTCACTTTAAGGTGATGAGAACAATAGAGTGGCTGTCGCTATGGTTTCAGCGTTCTTGGCCCTCGACGAATTAGGGGCTACCATGTTTTCTGCAGTCAAAACATTAGTCGTGGTCTGGAAGTTGCGTATAGAACTGTTGTTATACTGAATCGACGTGTGGTTTGTATCAGATCTTCTATTTTTTTCTCTTATTCGTTCAACTGTATTTAAATTATATTTAACTTATTTAAATATTATTGATCTAGTTGATTGTTTACTTATGTTATTGACAATTCTTAATGACAACAGTAATGAAAGGGTTCTTGCTTATATTTGGTGCCTTAATTGTGATCTGTTTCTTGGATTCTTATTGCAGTAACATTCACTTTAAGGCTGTACGTTACCTGCAATAACATTTAAATACCTTGCATTCTTATGACAATAACCGACGCAGAAAGCGATGTGTTTTTAAAGTTTCTAATTTCGTTCTTCTTATGTAATGTGATTTTTGCAAAATTATTGGTTGTTGGTCGTGAGAGGACAGAATAAGAGAATTTAAATTACACGGCCCGCGCCCACCCGACCTTAACCGGCTCCTTACAGAATACTAGAATACTCTGTTTCCACAGAGGACGCTGCTTTGATTACAAAAATATGGCTTCAATTTGCTGAAAGATGGCGGCACTTCAGCCACTTTATGTAGCATATTCAAACTCGTTGGAGAAGATCTTTAGTATTAAAATGCCAGCGAGTTTGCAATTATTCGCCGAGTAGTTTTATAATAAATGGTACGATAACAAACATTTATAATAAATAATGACAGAAATCAAACCATTTACTTTATGATAGCGTTACCCGAGAATTAATTCTATTGCATCCACCATTTTTACGACGAAAAGAGCATGCGTTGTTCTCAATTTTTTCATAGTGCTCTAAAAGTTTGTCGCACCTACAAACACATACTCTGACATAAATCGATTACACAGAACGTAAATTGCAAAAACAAATTCAACGATAATTTTTCATTCAAACATACACTCGTTCAAGAGCGTACACGGCTTATTTAATTAAAAACAAACAGCAATGAAAAAAGTGTTATTAGTAGGAATATTTTATAAATTCTATTTATGCAATTAATATTTTGTGACAATAATAGTAATAATAATAATAATAATAATAATAATAACTCAAAAATATATAAATCTATGTATGAATATTGAACTTTATTAAAATGAATACGTAAAATAATGTAAAAACAGGACTTTGTATGAACACATTTTCTCAAACATCTTTTCAAACCATTTCTATAACCAACATATGAAGTTATTGTGAGAACACGGTACAATTAAATAATAGTTTCCCAATGAAAGTTTTTAAACCCATTTCTAAAAGTTAATGTAATTATCATTTTTATTTTTATTTTTGTAGCATTTAATTTTTATGCATGACAGTGAAAATTAAAAGAATATACAAGAAAACAAACTGTTGTAGATTTGTTTACATTATCCATATTTTAAGACAGCACGTTTAGTAAGAATTTGGCTTCCAGAATTTTACAATGCCATCTGTCTTTGAAGAAGGTTTATAGATAAAAATCCAAGCAGAGTTTAAAGTGATATGTTATATGATCTTAGGAAAAGTTCAATTCTTCTTTGAAATCGATGCAAAATTTGCAATAATGTTGACCATCCTCACAAAAGTTTGAAAGCTTTTATTTTATGAGTTCATTAAATTACAAGATGATTATCTGAATAGAAATCTTAATAAAGCTCTAAAAATTAAAAAAAAATAGTTTTTGTTTGGAAATTCCAAAAAATTTAAAGGGTGTAAGATAATTAATCGTGAGCGCTTGTTTTTTTTCAAAAATTCATTTAAAGCCAGTTTAGATACATATACTTTGAAACCGTTCCTAATATGATACATGATATGATCACATTAAAATTTTAAAAACTTGACTTTCCTCAGTTTTAAAATTTATTTTGAAAGAGCTTTTTGTCCTTTATAATTGTTGGCTAATGTGAAACAAATGTACACATGTGCGAATCGTCGATCAAATAAGTATTTAAACATCTTTTCTTCATGCTAGGATCCTTAAAACGAAGGTTCCTTTGCAATTCCTGACATCTGAGTGTTCGGACAATTTTAATATTTTCACTATTTTGTATTCGAGAAAGTAATATATCGGGAATATATCTCGTTCACCTACCAAAATCAACAAGCATAGAACTCGAACTTTCTCGTCGTGGAAATTCCCTTTTACAATAAATAACTGCGAACTTTCCCGCGGCCCCTTTGCAGTCCAAATCGATTGCTTCTTCCAACTTCCGTGGCCCCCTGAGGCCACATTGGCGTCCGCTTCGGAGGTCAGGACTGGACTCCAAGTGCGTCGGAGACGGAATCTTACCGGTTCAGCGCGGCCTGAACCGGTTCCCCAGATATCGCCCGCGCCGATTCGCCTCGACCGCAAGCGATAGGTTTCGTCAGCCGAAACAGTGGTTCGTGCTTTCTAACTGGACGGGCGAAACAAGTGATTATTCGTTTCTTTCAGTTTTTTATGTTCAATAGACCACTGTTAACTTCTAGGTATTTCGGAGATACCATTCTGTTTTTTCCTTCTTTACTGTGGATTTCTAGAACTTTGCAGCTTGTTGCTCATTTCATAAGGCATGGATGTTTTCGTCTTGTGATCGTGACGTGGTTGGCACGTTGTGTTTAAACGTTATATCATTTTAAAAGCGATATAATCGCTCATCCTTTCCTGATCGATGACCAAAGCGCAACACTTGTTGCTTTTTCAACATTGTTCACCGATAGACCA
This sequence comes from Teleogryllus oceanicus, assembly GCA_964035755.1. NCBI lineage: Eukaryota > Metazoa > Arthropoda > Insecta > Orthoptera > Gryllidae > Teleogryllus > Teleogryllus oceanicus. Next base: position 80,956,052 of record CAXIVR010000009.1, read on the forward strand.
ATGGGTTCGAGTCTCGCCAGTGACGGATTTTTTACATTAACTACGAAGCTGTGACGTATTTAGCTGCTATCTGAAGGAGAATTGTAGCCGTCGGCTGATTTTATCGCTAGTTTGCTTGTTTTTCTGAACATTTCCCGCTACGTGCCTTACACCGCTGAGCTAAAACGAGAATCTCCCATTATCGGCTCTCCAAGATAAGCCCTAGTTAACGTGTTTTACTATTTGTGCCAAAGCATCTCGCAGACATTTCGCGACTGTACATAACTTGAATATGGAGGGAGAGAAAAAATGTTGGGAATGAAAGGAGGTGAGTTGAAATGTGATGTATATGCTTAATATATGGCCACACATGAGAAAATATCCATGACCAACACGATATTGGAACCGGCAAGCCTTCGAGACGAGTTTACGATGTTACAAATTTAACGATCTCGGTTGCCCAGGTTGGCTGTATCTATAATTAGTTTTTATTTAATTATAGATCGCTTTTTCAACTTCACGGTTTTGAGATTTCCCATCCGATCTCCGTATCAAACGCGCGTCTCTCAAGTACATTAATTAATTAGCAGATCCTATTCAAATATCCCCTTCTCGGACTGGGAGCGGGAGCTCAGTGCATCAACTGATGTCATAGCCTCTGACCGGGAGGTCCTAGGTTGGAGTTCTGATGGCGGCAGAATTTTCGTCACTAGCTTTTCAGCTAGGTCGAATTCAGTCGCTGTCTTGAGGAGAATTCTAGCGGCCGGCTGCTCTGATAGGTAGTTTTTCGTGGTTTCTCCGATCAACACCAGGCGAATGCCGAAGCAGAACCCTAACAAACGGGCCAAGGATCGCGCACGATATTTCCTTCCTCTTCCTTGTACTATCCTCTCCTCTTACACATACACTTACTTGCATATTAATGCACAACACAATCACATATTCCGGGAAAGCGGTCGGGAGCTTAGAGCTTGTCCCGGCTGGGGTGGTGCCCCGCTGGTGGGAGAGTCCTGGTTAAGGAGAAACCCCGCTAGACGACGGTAGGCCGGCAGCCGGCGCCGGATCTCACCATCCAGCGGGGAAAGATGACCGCGCATACCCCGAGAAAAAGCATGCACTACACTAACGGGACTAATGATCAAAGCAGTTGACGTGCTCGGAAACACGAAAAAATCAAATCAAATCAAATCCCCTTCTCGGTTCACTACACCCTAAGGTTGGGGAATGCCCCGCTAGTGGACGGTAGGTCGGCTCCGGATCTCGCCATTCAGCGAGGCATGATCACCGCCACCTCCTGAGAAAAGCATGCACCACACTTAATGAACTAATAACCTTAGCTTTTGACGCGCCCGGAATCGCGCAGAGTGGGTATTGATTCCGGTCACGTCAAATACTTAATTACACTACACTAGTACAGTAAATGTATTGCATGTTATGTACATGGAGGTGTTCCATCCCTTCTATAACTGAGATTCGGCGTCGTCAAAAATGCGGGCTGGAAAGTTTGCCCCCTCCTAAAATACAATTTCGCAGTTGGGGCACCGTCCAAGGTGAAACAAGCTCTAAGCTTCGACCGGTCTCTGGCCATAAACATGGTAGAATAGTGCATGTGTAAGAGAAAGAGAAAACGAGAATGAGAAAGAAAATATAGCGTGTTCCATATGTTACCAGGAAATGTTCAGAGAAACTAAGGAAATCTACCGATCAATGCAGACGCAACTGATTCTCCCACACACAGCAGCTGTATACGACACAGCAGTGTGGCTGGTGTCTACAATTCGTAGCTATAGAGACTCGAACCCTAGAACTTTTCGGTCAATAATGCTGTAGAGGCATTGATGTGGCGGTGAAGCTACCCTTCAGATAGGGCTGGGCAATGATGGCTACAGCAGTTGAAATGTAATAACGTTCAAATATGGAAACCATGCCATAATTACTAGAAAAAGACCATCCTGATGCAATATTTGAAACAACTCCCTCACGTAGTTCGAAAACTACCTGCATCATTTACTTCACTCACGGTGGGGTCGACCGGTCTTCCATAAAAATCATCTTAAATTGTTACATCCCAAAGGGTAGCATCTACGGCACAAGCACCTCCACTGTTGGCGATGACTGCAATATGCGGTTTCCGAGCACGGGTGAGGAAGGAGTCGAACCGATTTTCAAGTTGGTAGTTTGCCCGTGCCTTCTGCCGTTTGAATAACACTACAGAAACACACGTGTTCTGGTTACAGTTCATACACAACTTGACCTGCGGGATTCAAAAATATATTTCCATTGTGAGAAATTTGGGTTAAGAATTCTCTTGTAAAATAAAAATGTTTCTACTGCTAAAGTTACTTGAGCTTTTACCAATATTACTTTAAATGTATCTTAATTTAAATAAATTTAATAAAAGGTAAGTACATAAAGGATACATTGTTTGGAAGGAAAAAGAAAAAAATATTACAAATACGTAATGTCAGTCTAAACTGTTATTATCGCAATTTCAATAGAGATATGTTATTTATCATACATACATTCCACATGAATGACCCTTTTTTGTTTTTTCTGTCTTATGCGGGGAGGAAAATCGAACATCTGAATTATATTTATTGACACATTTTTTCGTCGTAATAAATAATTAAACGAGTTTATACAATGCAGCTAGAAAGGAATATCAATAAGACATTATTTGTATATTTCATGTATACTCTTTCCTTGGTAATTAAATTTTTGCTCATACAAGAGTGAGTAAACGATTGATATTATGTAATGTAATTATGTCAAGAAGATGAGTGAAGTTTATTTATTTAATTCCTTATTCCTTCCATTGTTACAGTTTATTTATACATTTAATTACTTGTTATTTCCATCATTACAGTTTATTTATTTATTTACTTATTTATTCTCCAGGTACAAATTAACGACGCAATGAATAGATAGTAAAGAAAGCCAGAAATAAGAAAAACAGACGAATTGAGAGAAAGCATACTGCATACCTAAGGTATCCACCACAATCTTCTATAGTAGGGACGGAGAGTTGGAATTGTACCTAGGGATGAAACCTACCTCACCGTTTGCTTTACTGCAAAGTCGGATAAGTTCGAGAAGCAGGTCTCGTATATCTTCTTCCACTAAGTTGAGCAGCTGCGGGCACAGTGCATGGCGGTGACTGCCGTCCCCAGGGAACCCAGGTGGGGACGACGGAGGGGCAAGCGGGTCCGGCGACGCGACGGTGGACGGAGGGGACAGGGAGGTGCGAAGGACTGCACGGCAGCCCAGGGCGATGGTGGAGGAGAAGACTCTGGCAGACCAGGACAACATGGCGTTGAGACAAGCAACGTGGTGGGGTCAGGGCCGCGTACTTGGCGGGCGCTATATGCGGGTGGGCGGCGACGGTCGGCGACGTGGTCGGCGACGTGGTCGGCGACGTGGTCGGCGGTGGTGGGAGGGGGCGTGGTCGGGTGGGGTCAGTGACGAGGGGACGGGGGGAAAACGAAAAATGCATCTGGGAGGCGGAGTAAGCGACGTGGCGGTAGGGCGGTTGTAGTTGCGGGTCGAAAACGGAGGCGGAGGTAGAAGTGACGGAGGTAGAGCGGCGGTGGTGGAAAGGCGGTTCCAGACAACTATATGAAGACGGGGCAGGGGAGAAGGGGGGGGTAGTGAAGAGGAGGTTGGTGGGGGGTTGGCGGGTGGTGGCAGAGGGGGGAATTAAAAAATGGCGCGAGGGGGGGGGGACAGAGACGTTGTGAAGAGGGTGAAATGGTGATAGAGGAGGGATAGGAGAGATTGATGATAGAGGCAGGAAGGGGACGGAGTCGGGTTGGTGACAGAGACCAGTGGTGACAGAGGCGGAATAGTGACACAGGCGGAATGATGACAGAGGTCTAGTTGTGACGCAGGCGGATTGGTGACACTGGCGGGGGGTGACAAAATGGAATGGGATAAAAAGGAGAGGAAAGAGGCGGAGTGGGGATAGAGGAGTGGTGATAGAGGGAGGTGAAGGGACAGAGGCTGATGGTGACAGCAACAGATGGTTACAAGAGGCGGTGTGTTCATCCAAACGAGTTAGCGATCCAAGGAGAGGTGGCGATGGCGTCGATGAAGGTATGGCTGCTGTGGAAGCCGACGTCGGATGCACAGACGATGCCGCCGAGCGTGGCCGCGGAGGGGAGACGGCGGAGCAACGGAGTCGCCGGAGGCGGTGCCACCGCGGAAGGCGTTGAGGTGGAAGCAGCAGTGGGGCGCGGGCGACGGCCGCAGTCGGCTGATGGCGTGGCGTTGCCGGCGGGGTGCAGGGGGACGCCGGTCGGCGGCCGAGTCCACCGCCAACTCCGAGTGACGAGCGCAGCGAGGGCCAGGCAGGGCGGGCGAGGGTGAGCCCTGAACACAGAGCACCCGCAGCCCGGCCGTGGAGCAGGATCTTCGTTTGAGATCCGCACCAAGACCCTCTCAGAGAAACTTCTGTGCGGGTAGCCTTCTCTCGCGGATTGCCTTGCGTTAAGTGGAACGAAATAACTCGAATAAATTTTCAGTTTCTGTCCTGTAATTAACAGTTGCATTCCAAAGTCATTCTGCAAATCTTTTGAATGCCAATGGGAGGTGAACACCGAACTCTCATAAATTGCTGTATAATTAAAAAAAGAATAAAAATAAAAGAACTAAAAATGCAACTGTTTCAATACGTTTGCAAGGCGTTTACAAGACAATATATTTCAATACGTTTGCATATTTCAAAAAAGTTTTCAGTGTTTCATGTACGGAACAGGTATATTACATACTTTCAATATTTTTCAATATTTTCTGTACTCGCGATTCTTACCATGGGTACATAGTTGGTAGCTGCTAAAGGCAGTTTCTGTCTCCACACAACCTGTTATATTATTTACTCGTGCTCTCCTACAGCGGTCCGTTTTGTCTTGACGGTGAGAGACCCTCACTTTATATATTAAGCGTTGCTGAGTGCAATGAGGAGAGAGATTTCCCCTCTGAACCTAGAATTGCTTCATTATTTACGGCGGGAGTGGTTCCACGAAATGGTAACATGAAACAGCGCTTGAAGACACGTGATACTAGTAAAGATTCTCCATTGACATTGTTGTTCTGCGAGTTGCGTTCACTCATATTGGGGTCGTTTCTTGAAGGACGTTGAGCCCACAAAGGAGAAAAGGTGACCTAAAATGCCTAAGTCGATAAGGCTGAAGGGTAGCTGCCTCCTGCCTGAAAGGTGGCGGATTCGAATCCTGCCTGAGGCATGGATGTTTGCATGTCCGCATACGAATATACGAGTTCCGCTACCTTTAACTAGCCGCCCTTAACTAGTGGTCACATTATGACCTTACTAAATGAAGAGTATTCTGAGCCAACACAAAAAATGGATAACATACTTTTTATGAATTAATGGTGGTTTTGAATATATTTTTCTTTAACTACAAATTGATTTTTAAATCTTACTTAAAGATTTTTTACATATTCGTGATTTTCTTTCATTAAAACGAAGCAAAGAGAAACATTTCAGTTTCTAATAATTAGAATTGGTTACTGCAGAATATGGAACATTGTGTACAATCGATGTGTACATTACTAGTTTATAGTTGGATCGGTTAATTTACATTGTAGTCCCAATTTTCCATTAGAAATATCTGGATTGTTGGCGAACGCAACCCGTAAAACACGCATGTATGAAGGATCGTGGCTAGTATCTCGTCTCTTGCAGGCGCTGTATATGTCACCATTTTGTGGAACCACTCCCGACATAAATAACGAAGTAAGATTAGATTCAGAGAAGAAATCTCTCACAGCATTGCAACGCTTAATATAAAAAGTGACCATTTCTCATGCTCATGACAAAACGAACCACCGTAAATGTGCAAGATAAAATAACGCAGCAGCCTGCGTTGCGTCGGGACGAAAACATTGTTTGGAAGAAAAGAAGCCGTTGCAGTTACTAAAAAATATGTAAACCTAATATTATTGGGAATATCTTACACTTTATGCTACATTAAAAGTTAGCTTCTTGTTTTATGAAATATTTGTTCCTGTATTGAATTAATTAACTTTTCAAGAATTCATTACCCTTGAAAATGGTTCAATTAAAATCGTACAATAACCAGAAATGCTGTATGTCGTAAGAGTAATTTTAACTAGCAAAAAAGTGGTAGAAATTAAAAGAAGAATATTTTATGTAATTCTTTCCCCGCAGATGACTCCAAGGTGAACGGGAGTAATTTGATTAACTATAGTCCCATATTTCCACTATGTTACGAAACAAATAACATTGTTTCTAAAGTCAATGGGCATAATATAAAACTATTGGTGCTAAAATGGCACGTACTTTCTCGCCTTGAGCAATTGTTATGTAATAATATTATACCGCTATTTCCCTCCGAATTTACGATCTCAATCCTTATTTTTGTAAAAGACATTTGAAATCGTAGAACATTTAGTGCGAAAATTAGTTTCTAGCAATAGATTTTGTATTCAAAATTTTAAATAAAAATATATTTCACGCATTGTGTTCATTGTATAAAGTGTGCAGTGTACTCATGAATATATCCGACGAGTTTTTTAGCCTCTGCGAAAGCAGTATGAGAGAAAGTAAAATAATTAAAAGTTAATAAATAATACGTTATTGGTAGCGTTAACAAACAATTGCAAATGAATCGAAAAACATAATAGTTATTATTAAACACAATAGTATGGTAATATTCTCCAAATGTATCAAAGTCATAATTTATATTAACGCAAACGAAAAGCACCCTCTATTATCGGTGCACAGCAATGGGATGCAATCAACAATGACCGCTAATTCGTATGGGATACACGTTTTGCCTATTAGCATTGATGTTGCAAAAAATGAAAATACATAGAAAAATATTACTCTGTTTTTACATACATTACTGACTATTCCCACATCTCTAAAGCAAAATCACCTATTCGTTTTCACGTAACACAATTCATCAAAGCAATTTAAAATGAAATAACATAAATATAATATAAATAGAATAAATAATCAGAATAAAATAAAATATTAAATAATATACAATTTCTTACTTACATAGCATCTAACTGGGTAGCATCATTATTCATTTTACGGTCACGAAGCGCAGTAAATTGAACGATTTACGTTTCTCGCCAAATTACATAAAAATTACTCATACTTCCAAAAAATGTAACATTTCCTTCTTTAAAGGTCTGTTTTAGGTGAACACATTACCTTAAAAAATGTATCTTTATAATTGTACTTGTAGCAAGAAGCCGAAAACAGTTCGATTTTTTGTCAATTTTGAAAAAATCATGGTTTTCAACCTTCATGAGACCTGCACCGTTTTCTGAAACGTCTGTAAGAATTATCATACATAAAATTTCATCAAAACCGATAGAGTCTTTTTTGAAAATTTTGACAATGTTTCAGGGTCTTCATGTAAAATACCTCCTAAATTAAAATATCGATTTCAAATTCAAGGGAACTCGACAGCAACCAAATCAATCGGGGATCATCATTTTGGAGAAATCGGCTGAACAGTTTCGCCACTAGCTTTGCTCACAGACGGACGGGCGGACTGACAGATGTTTTGCCGTCAATAGATTTTTCAAACTCAAGGTCCCACAAAACATCGATTCAGGCTACAACACGAGTTAGAAGAATTTTTTAAAATTTAACATTTGAATTTATCCACTTTTTGTTGCCAAGACCCTAAAATAAGAGTTTTCCTGCCGGAACTTTTTTCTGCTGTTTTACATAACTTTCTCTCCATCAGAGTAGCGGTAGGAAGAAAGTGAATAGAAGAGAAATTGAAAGAAGACGAGGAAAAATTATTAGTTTTATTAGTTTTGTACGTAATTTTTTCTTTACTCCATTTTTTCCTGTTTCTATTTTGTTGATTTAACATATTTAAAAAAGCGATATTTAAATTAAAAAAAAATAAAAATTTTAAAATTATAAAAAGTGATTTTCATTTTTTTAATTAACCTAGAAATAAGCTTAAAATAAAAGCAAAAACAGCAGTTTTACTCACCGAGACAGTCAAACACTTTTCCTTCAGGATGGCACATTCGATTCGAAACAAAAGGAAAACCGGTTGAAACAGTCGCTACAGAAGTTATTCGGCCGTTGCGATTTCAACTCGCCGTAAAATGTGAGATGGGTCTGTCTCGCGTAGCAGAGATTTCTCCCGAAACAGAAGGGACTTCTCCGTTGGCGTTGGAGCGAATTCGGAGAAGACGATATTGACAAGCGCGGAGCTATAGCGATGGAGTAGGTACGCGAAAGTTGCTTCAATATTGCTTCTGAAATAAAACACGTTTTAGGAATTTTCAACATATCAAGAACTAATTATGCAGATTAATCACAGCAACTGCCCTATAATCTGAATGTATATTAATTCATTGCTTTCGGTCATATTGCATTCTATTAATCTCCAGTGAAGAAAAATTTACCGTTAGATGTGAATCTAACTCTTCTCTCTGGGAAAGCCGATGCGAACTGAAACGCACTGTAAGAATTAAGCAAATATATAAGTGAAGTTTCACAATTTTTATTTATTTAATTAATGCGATTGTTTTACCCATTTTATTTATTATGTTTTTAGTGCTGAAAATTTCATTCGGAAGATGATGTAAAGGTTGGCACCGTTAAGAATTTACGGAAACACTTCATTTACTTTCCCAATTTCATCGATTTTTGAAAAACATTTTGGATGCCTATTAGCAAGTTCACTACGTTGATATTTCACCTCAATATTCTCACTTACGTATAGCATCTTCTAATACAACAAATGCATCACAAACTATTTATAACACCAATTGGTGTAATTTATACATAAAATAATATAAAACAAATTCATTTCAAAAGAATTGCAACGAACTTTACGCGAGATTTGGTTACAATTTTTTTATGAAGCAGTTTGCGTTGTTCTCCTTCCGCCACGTTTATTACGTTTACGCCAAGCAATTAAGTGTAGAAGCATTGCTGACTTTATTAAAGTAATGATTATACAAAATTAAAAGAAAGTAGTGGCCTACAGCCGCAAAATACTGCCCAATAAAACCACACCGAATGTATTTTCAAAAAGCAGGAAGCTCACTACTGAAGAAAAACAAATAGAATACTTTCGTGTTACACTACTTTAGAATAAATATTTTAAAAAAACACTTTAATAATTTATCGTTAATATCGTAGAGTATATATATATATATATATATATATATATATATATATATATATATATACACACACACACAATACAAAGATCATAAAAGAGATGCTGCTTCACAATCCAATATGTGCAACTCCAATATTTAAAGGTGAGGTATCTCTTCGTTAAGACCAGTGATACATATGAGCAATAACAATCAAATATTTGCAGTGATCTGCATTTTCAATCAACTGCAAAAAATTAAATTTTGGGAAACCGAAGAGAAGGCTGGTATTTGTCCCTTTTTATGATCTTTGACAGAACATGAGATATTCTTAAAAAACGAAGGAAAAAGTAACTTTTTGTATTTTTTCCTTCTTTTGGTTGATTGTAAGAAACAAAATCGAACATAAACGCCTAAAAAGATTTTGAAACATCTTTACCATCTACAGAACATCGCAAGGATATATAAATTCAATATTTTTGGGCATAATTTGGTTTAAAACTTTAAACTTACATAAAAAACAAGAAACACGTTTTTTATTTGTACAAAGTACTCCGTGTAAATTGATTTAAGTCTGGTGAAAAACGAGTTATTTTAACACTTCATTTACTATTTTTAACATACTTTTTTTTATCCCTTGTGCAGTTTTGCCTGTCTCAACGCGCTACCAGCAAATAGATTTATCCACATTTTCGTTATCAGAATTTATTATCGCCCTGTAAAAGTTCTCCTGACGAAAATTCGTCGCCTTTTCCGCAGCATTACATAACTTTCTCTCTACTGCCTAAGCAGTAGAGAGTTGGTGGTGCTACAGAATGGAATAGACTTTCTTGTACTAGTTACATTTCAACTTTCTTTGGTCTGGTCTACCTGTTCAGTCTCGACGCATTCTGTTGCAAATTGCTTTCTATCACCACCTAAATTACATTTTTTTGACATTTTTTTCCGTTTTTCAGTTTCATAACAGTATAACAGATATATTACTCAAAGAACATGAAATAAGAGTACATTCTTGTCCTGAAGAGCAAAATTGAAAAGTGTGTAGTCATTTTTATGCAAATGGCGTTTAAACGTCACTGTAAATGCGAAATTTGAAGCTCTTTCTCAGAAATCTATTGAGTTTACGAAAATCTTCATTTACGGTAATTTGAAGTACTTCAAATCACAAATACAAAAAAGTTTACTAATCGTTGGAAATGTCCATATTGACAGTGGTAAATATTTCAAAAAATTGCATTTGTGTAATTTTTGAAAAAACAAAAGAATGGAGCTATTTTTGCAGTACATCTGGCAAAGAACATTTTGCTTTATCCCTACCAAAATTTTAAAGAAAAAAATTGGAACCGTTTTGGAGAATATCTTGTTTTTTTAATATTGTGCATATTTCACGCAATTTTGTGAGAAAATACCAAAATTTTGAAAATAATGTACATTGCCTTAATGAAAGAACTAACGATGGAGAGCAAATTTCATTTGGAGTAAAAATCTGTCTTCAAGTTCGTAATAATAGGAATAAGCCGAAAAAATTTCAAACTTTTGAAATTTTCAAAATTTCAGAGTTAACACTGGAAAGCAAACCTATGTCATCATTATATGTGTATTTTATTCTATTCTTTAAAAAATAAAAATCGGTGCCATTTTTTAGACAATTTTGAACATCTCCGAGGAGCTTCATGCAAAGTAAATTTCCATTTAGCTTCATGTAAAGGAAATAAGCATTTACAAATAAATTGTACGTATGGTTTAGGCGCTAGTGGTGTTTACGGATGGACGAGCTGACAGACGAAGAGAGAGATAGACGGACGTTTTGAAAAGAAAAAAAAAGAAAAAAAAGAAAAAAAAAGAAAAAAGAAAAAAGAAAAAAGAAAAAAGAAAAAAGAAAAAAGAAAAAAGAAAAAAGAAAAAAGAAAAAAGAAAAAAGAAAAAAGAAAAAAGAAAAAAGAAAAAAGAAAAAAGAAAAAAGAAAAAAGAAAAAAGAAAAAAAAAAAAGAAAAGCACTTTTCCACTACCAGGGGACCCCAAAATGAGTATTTCTGTTGAAATTTCGAACTCGATTTTCCGCAGCATTACACACTTTTCTCTGTACTACGTATATTACTCTGTATACGAGAAAGTGAAATACGTTTTGAGGTACTAGAGAGAAATTGTGGTGGTGGTGGTGGTGCTGCTTGTGATGGGAGGCTGAGGTAAATCATCTTTTACCCACTTTAAAATTTGAAGAATAGTTTGACTTGATTATGCCTTTTAATTTCAAATACATTTTTGCCATGTTAGCAAAAATTATACTTTATAACAATATTTAATAATATCCTAAGACGTCATAACTATTTCATTATTGAAAAACTAAAAAAGAGTTGAGTTTCGTAACACAAAATGAATTCCACAAATACAAATTTGTGTGGGACAGGATATTTAATACCTGCATGAGAGGAAACCATTTTAAAACTATTATTATTTTTCCTTTATTCGACATTTGTCTGGCTAATTTTGATTCTTGGGTATTTATATGTCTAGTGCAATAGACAATTTTATTGACGTGGGTCGATAAGTTCAATTTTCCAGACGTTAATAAAGATGTATAAATTAGCATTAGACTTAAATAAACAAGAAATGAACGTTACTAAAAGCGAATAGTATTCATCTCACCAAAATGTTTCGTTTCCATGAGAGTATTATATCGTAAGCGACCGCACAGTTGCAACACTAGAAAAACGGACGCGATTTGATCAATGTAGAACTCCGACTCTGGAACGTCGAAACTGTCTCATTTTGTAGTCTGTTTGTGTCTACCTGACAGGATCGTCAAGGCATCATTATTATTTCGGTTAAGAAGAGTGGAGATGGGTCAACGATCATACCCATTTACCTTATTTATCCATTTATCACATTATATGGCATTCGCGTACATTTCTATATTCATCTCTTTACTTTCAATGACTTGGTTTTCGTTTCTTCACTAATTATTACCAGAAATATTAAACAATTTACATCAGCAATAATTTTGTGAATAGATGCAAAATTTTGTGAATAGATAATAAATAAATTAAGTAACAATGATAACTGATTCAACTTTGTCCTGTAATTCTGAATTAATGAACTCTGAGTAATTTCTACAGGAAATATCAACTACATAATTTCCTCGTATTATTATTACAGACTAATAATTCTTACAGATCAATACTTTCTTTACCGTGTTCGCCACAGAAGAAAGGAAAAGTATATCTGGTGAAAATATTTTCAGTAATTTTTTGATTTTGTGTTTCACTGGCATTGTCCAAGGCACTGTAGATTCAGAAACACGTTTACACTGTAAAATTGTCTCCAATAATTTTCAAACTATCTTACTGAATGAGAAAACTCTAACTTAAATTGCAACAGGATATCGTGTTGTGCAGACTCATGGCTGTTGTTATACACAACTGAATTTCATCAATGAACAGAACGACGCATTTCTTCCTTTGTACGGAGAAAGTAGATTTGTTTCGGTGAGCAGATATAAGTTAACCGATTCAAGTCAATTTAATATTGCACCAGAAAACGTTTCATACGTACGGCATACTATATTTTTTTTCAACTACATGTAACGCAAAATCTATCCTTCATCTCGTTGTGCATTACACACTGAGGGTTTTTTTTACACGCAAATCGATACGCCTTCTACCAAGACAACACTGCTCCTCTCTTTGTGACCTTTCCCTGCAATGCGCCGGCAGCTTATTTCCTCCACTTCCGGCCCCCCCCCCCCGGGCCCGCCCGTTGCTTCGACCGTCACTCCCGCCCCAGAGCCAGGCACTAACATCGGACGCCTGCCTCGACAGACCCTCACCTCGCCGACCCCGCCTCGTTGCATCTTGCCAAGGCCTCTTTTTTCCCCCCCCCCCCCACGTCCTCACCTCACCACGTCCCCATCTTGAACATTCCCGCACGGCCCTGTCTTAACACGACTCGTTGTATCAACGTTACAACGTCACAACCTCACAACAACCCCGCTTTCCTGCAAGCCCGCTTAGTTGCAACCCCTCTTCACTGCAACCTCTCTTCCATGCAATCAAGCTTTATCGCAACCCCACCTCACTGCAATCCCACTTCGCTTCCTTTTGCCACATCATCTTTTCACCGCTTTCCCACCCCGCTGCGTTCTGTCCTCGCTGCGTCCCGGTCACATACGCCCCTCACTACATCCCCGCCCCTGCACAACCTCACATGGTTGTCGTCGACTTGAACCCCTACCTCACCGCGCACCCGTCTCATCACATTACTCGCCTCTGCACGGCTTCGCATGGCCTCAACTTCACCCCCCCCGCCCACCGTCCCGCCCCGTCCCCCCTCACGTCCCCGCCTCACCGTCCCCGCCTCACCACGTCCCCGCCTCACCACGTCCCCCCCACCACGTCCCCCCCCCCCCCCGCCTCAACACGTCCCCACCTCAACACGACCCCGCTTCGCCGTCACCACCTTATGTTTCGCTTGTTCGGATCCTTCGCATCCACGTGCCCGCTTCCCCCCCCCGCCCTGCACAACCCTCGTTTTGGACCTCGCGTCGCCACGACCAGTCCGTCCCGGCTTCTGCTCCCGCCTTCTCGCCGCGTTCTGCTTCCTCTTCGACAGTCGGTGACCTGCCTGCGCACCGCCTTTGACTGCTCCGTCGCTGCTTGTGCCCGGATGCAGCTCGTCTGTCACCCCTCCGCCCCCTCAGAATCCTGCGCGACAAAACCCTCGTCCTGCCTTAGCGGAGCAGTTCATTGTCACCGCAGTCCCTGCCCCCGGAATATCTGCTCCCGAGGACGCTCTGGGTCGCTCGTCGAGGCCTTGGTCTCGGAAATGGCGAGCGCTGATGCCCTTCTGAGCCCCGCTCGCCTGAGAACGCGCACAAAAAGTGCAGCTCATGAGGCGGTAGAGGGAAACAAAACGTTTTCACTTCTTGTTCACGAGTTTTGTTTGGGGTACTACAGCTTCAGGGATAATAATGACATATCGTTTTGAATAAGCGATATTCCGCAATGTCACATTTCCGTCTTCTAGAATACGTTCAACTCACATTAATTCTCAATAATTAACCATTTTCACATCATACTCTCTGCAGAAAATTCAATGTCAGAAGGAGATTCACCTTGGTTATTATTGACAAGATAAGCATTTTTTAAAAATTGTACTAATTTGTCAACAACAAACACAATTCAGCTTTTGAATATAGACTATAATAAATGGAAATAAAATATTAATTAAATTGTTTCTTTTTCAGAGATGACTGAACGAAATAAGTTGTTAATCCGACGGGGCCGCTTCACACGCTTCAGTGCATGCAAGTTCGTTTAGAACCTGCGAAGCGGAAACTTTTTTGTGAAGCAATACTACTCGACATGTAATGGTGCTAAACCTTCTTTTCGTCCTTTTCGTTGATTGATTGTCAGTGATTCCGGGCGCGTCAACAGCGTTGGTCATTAGTCCTGAAAGTGTAGTGCATGATTTTTCCTCAGGAGGTGGCGTTAATCTTCCCCCGCAGGATGGCGAGATCCGGCGCCAACGAAAACTTCCGAACGGAGGAGCCGGTCCCTAGAATTTTCCTGCAGACAGCGATTGAATTCGATCTACTTGCTATCTAGCCAGTGCCGAAAATCCTACCGTGGGGACTCGAACTTGTGAAGTACTCAGAGGCACTGCAGTGACATCAGTGGATGCTCTGAGCCATGTCTCCACGTTTTCGCCTGTGAGGGTATTGAAAACTGGATGATGCGCATTATTTGTCATTGAGATGCGTGTAGCTCTGGCTAGATGCATGGATGTTGACGTGTGGCATTTTTGAGGGCATATCTACTGTGTAAAGACGAACATCACGTAATACCCAGTGCTTCGCAAAATTTGAATAATATGATTATTAGATTCTAAAAGAATAGGGTATAAAGTATATTAGGATCACCTACAAAAAAGTCTTATATATAGTTTTGATGTCACTACAATTCTGGAGTCTCAAGTACCAAAAAGGTTTTCGGTATATTAAAATTTTTAATATAACTATTTACAATTAGGAAGTGGTTTGACAATTACACTTCTTTTCTAACCAAGGAACATTCCATTATTTAGAGTCTAAAAAAACACAAAAATGCAGAGGAGGATAAACATCATAATTTGTACAGCAGATTTTCAATATTTCAATAATGACGAACAGAATTCGCGTGTGTAGTCCTATGCTGAAGATTGGAGGTAGAAATAGTTATTTGGAAATATAACAAGGAGAAAAATTCAATTGCCTAAAATTACTTTACATCAGAGCGCATTGTTACACATAACAACAGTACATGCAAGCAAAGTACAATCCGCATTGCAAAACAGTAATCTTCTAATGTTAATTCGGTAATTTCTGTTTTTATAACTGCTACAACTAGAAACCTTTAGGTTGTAACTGAAGAGAATTTTTTGGAAAAGTTAAATTGCGAGCAGACTGCGTTTGATTGAGGTCAGTATACTCTTTCGTATAACTGTGTGGGCATAAGAGTGGATTTGTGGGTAAACATTTTATTACGAACGTGTTTGCAGTGGCAGTGGAAATTGGGTTACTGACTCTTCCTTGACTACTTCAAAATCCGTCCTCACCTCCTGAATTCACCTTTGACTCTAGGAATCTGTATTTAGTTACACAGTTATCATTGTGAGTTGTTTTAAACAGCATCTCAGTCGTGTAGTCTTGTATTTAATAGTTTCAAATAACTGTGCATGTCAGCTTTAAAATGTAGTTAATGCTACTATTGTTAGCATATTATTATTATTATTATTATTATTATTATTATTATTATTATTATTATGTCTTTAAATAATTTAAAGTTAATATTTGTAAGATGTAAATTGTAGTATTCTGCCACCAGGTTGTATATACCTACCTGCAGAATAATATCTATCTATCTATCTACTTACCTACCTATCTATCTCAAGCAATACAGCACATTAAGCAGCATTATTATCCTGAATAGTATTGAGATAAGTCGAAAAATCGAAATAAGTCGAAAAATATTTGTGGCGAACTGAAAAGTATCGTTTGGTAATGAAGGAAAGAACGGTAGTAAAACGTTCACAATTTAATTATATTAAAAAATCCACATTAGTAATTGTGGAGAATTTACAAACAAATTTCAGTCTGTGCTCTTCCACTCAACGTTCTTGTGAACGCTTTCAATTCTCTTCAATGGTAGGTATTGATAAATTGTTAAATTGTGACACTTGTAATCATGCAGACACGACTTTTAAGTTACGGTACCAGTCTTTTTCGTTTTAATGTATTTTGTCGGTATTAGAGCAAGAATACATGGGGCACTATTACAATATTTTTCATTTTAAAAACGTTTTTGACAAGCCCTCTAAAACATGACTGATTAATCTGATATATAAAATGCAATGCTCTATTTTGTGATTTCTTGTCCACCGTCTTTTCTGGGTTACTACTTTCTTCCAAAATGAATTTGCCGTGACATCCATATACTCGAATCAACTTGTTTCACTCACGAGACCCAAAAGGAAAGTTACACTGAATCTTCGTCAACGTGAGAGGTGGCGTCACCATATGTGCTCAAGCGTCGTTCGCGGTAGAGCTGTCTGACACATGAAACCAACAAGGGGGGAAATTAATCTCGACGTGCCTAATGCGACAGCGCCCGTCACATATTCACTATCGCATAGAAACTGTCGGGGCATTCCAATACACTCTATACACGTCTACTATGACAAATGGCTCTTTACGATATCCAATTTAAATGTCAAATTTGGGGCATTTCCCTGATTGCTCAATTTTGGAATTTTCGACACCATCACATCACTTTACTATTTCCACACATAAACACTCTATCGCGATCTCTGCTTGATTAATTTTATTAACTTCCGTTAATACAGAGAAGATATTTTCTTTTGGATAGCGAATTACCGTAACACTTGAGTACAGCACGATGCTATTCAGGTCCATATGCAAATTCCAAGGCAAGACAATTCAGAAATATCGTTAACCACTTAAAATTTATCCGAAATCCACTTCTAATTGTTTTGATTTTGTGGGTGATGTATTCTATTTTTGGACCCGCAGGTGAGCTCAGTTTTCCAAATTTCATAAAGCTATATCAAACTATTAGAAGTTTTTGTTCTCTTTTAATTGTTGTAAGAATTATTTGTAGGTACTTTTATAAATTTTGATTTTCGTCTTAAGATTCTGGAACGTTTGTTATGAGACGAGAATTCTTGCTATCCGTTTTTATAAAGTTTTATCTGTTTTTAATTTTTGCGTACCTATATCTAAGTTATTTTGAGTGCCTGTGACATTTTTAGTTTTAGTTAATCTGTTTTAAAGAATATAACTATTGTAAGTTTACTTAGTTACCATTTAATACAATAATTCACTCTTCACCTCACAATACATCACTAATTCACTCAGTTTTTTACTAATTAAAGTTTCCCTCGCAGCTGAAATTTTTTATTCCAATTTCGGCCTGAATATGTGGTCACCACAGCGCCAAAAGTTGTAGCTGACAATGGACGAAATTAAGTTCGTTATTCAAAGTAAAGATTTTGAGAATTTTTATGGTCTGTAATTACCTACTAGGATTCAATCTTAAAATGTATTCATTTAGGTTTGGTATAGCATTTTGTAATGAAACTATTATTCAAACATTTTATGCAACATGGAAATTTTAATAAGTGAAGTTTAGTAAACAATTTTTCAAACTAATATCCGAGTTAAATGAATTAAGGTCCGTAAATATTTCGAAAAAATTCATTTTTTTTTGTTTCTTAAAGTCGTTTCAACTACGAGCTCATTAGTGACCACATTACTGATTTAATATTAGGGGTATTTGTGCAAGTAATCGGTAGCCAAAAGGACCACAGGTAGCATCTCGTACGCACCTTCTTTATGTCCTCCTGAGTCACTACCCAGCGGCCTGAAAGGGGAAGGAAATAGGACAGGGATAATGTGTTAGGAGACGCACAGGTGTTGGACTAGCGCCTGTGAAGCAAACTCGTTTTGTCGGCGTGCGTCTACTACGCAAAAAGTTTTGTCGCGAGGGCTAGTGACAGCACTACTGTCCGTCTCCCCCCCCCCAGCAGCGTTTAATGAGTGAGAGCGGATGTTCCGGCGCACCTCAGCCACGCGCGCGCGGAATAATCGGAGAGAGGCAAGTTACCGGTGTGCGTCAATTGTTGGTGGGGTGGGGTGGGGTGGGGTGGGGTGGGGTGGGGTGGGGTGGGGTGGGGTGGGGTGGGGTGGGGTGGGGTGGGGTGGGGTGGGGTGGGGGGGGGTGGGGGGGGGGGGGGGGGGGGGGGGGTGGGGTGGGGTGGGGGGGGGAAGCTGGAAAAATGCAAATGACGCAGGCTGTCGGCCACGTCGCGCGCACTGCCCTCACTTCATCACGCACAGCGCCCGAGCGAGCAGCGGCTCTCGGGTCAACGCACGCCCATGCCCCCCCACGCCGGCGCGCGGCTCACGCTGCCACGGCGGGGCGTCGCCGGCGGCGGCGGCCGTGATAGTTGCACCGGGAGCGGTAGCTCAGCGCAGCAACTGATGTCACTGCAGCGCCTCTGACCGGGAGGTCCTAGGTTACACTCCCCACGGCGGCAGGATTTTCGACACTAGCTTTCCAGCTGTCTGGGGGAGAATTCTAGCGGCCTGCTGCTCTGATCGGTAGTTTTCCGAGGTTTCTCCGATCAACACCAGCGAATGCCGGAGCAGTACCCTGAAAAACGGGCCACGGACCGCGCGCGATCTGTTCTTCCTCTTCCTTGTCCTATCCTCTCCTCTTACACACACACACACACACACACACACACACACACTAACATTAACTACACTACCTCATATTTGGGAGGCCGGTGGGGAGATTAGAGCTTGTCCCGGCTGCGGCGGTACCCCTCTGGTGGGAGAGTCCTTGTTAGGGGGAAACCCTACTAGCCGACGGTATGTCGGCGCCGGATCTCACCATCCAGCGGGGGAAGATCACCGCCATCTCCCGCGAAAAAAACATACACTACACTAACGGGACTAATGACCAAAGCAGTTGGCGCGCCCGGAATCACGAAAAAACCGCCGGTGGCGGGGCCGGGCCGGTGGCGGGGCCGGTGGCGGGGCCGGCGGCGGGACCGGTGGCAGGGCCGGTGGCGGGGCCGGTGGCGGGGCCGGTGGCGGGGCCGGGGCGGGGCCGGGGCGGGGCCGGGGCGGGGGCGGGGCGGGGGCGGCGGGGCCGGCGGCGGGGCCGGCGGCGGGGCCGGCGGCGGGGCCGGTGGCGGTGCCAGTGGAAAAGCTGCTAGTGAAGCTGGTGGCGAGATGTCAGTGGCGGAGTGAATGTCATTGGCGGTGTGGGGGGATGGAAGGGTGGAGGGGCGGGGGCGTTGTCGGGGACTGAGTGGGCAAACCGGAGAGCGAGCTCGGCGGCCGCGTAGTGCCTGCAAACGGATTTCAACTCGAGAACCTCCTCTTGAACTGAAATGTGTGGAATTGTGCAGTGGAGTGCATTGAAGAGCGACCAATCTGAAATTGGACGGTTTTTAGTATATGAAAGGGCCCACCGGCATTTGAGAAAGTTTGAGGTCTCGAATCTTCGAGGTATTTTCTTCATTCAAATGCTCTGTGGTTTTCGTGACCAACAATTTGTACCTTTAAAGCCATTACGTACCTTTAAAGCATGTTACGCCATGTTTCTCCACTCGTTCGTGGTTGTATTATTGATAAAATTAAAGCACTTCATGTGAGTTCAGTCAAATAATCGATACAAGTAATATTGTATGTATTTACATTACGTAAGGTATACTGTGCTTATAGTAAAATTGAAACGCTTTTCTCATACAACACTCGTGTAGTACCGAAGGATGTTCTATAATGATATCTGGCAGAATTATTGCGTCAGACAAACAAAATCAATTATATTTTCAGAATGTCTCTCTCTCTCTCTCTCTCTCTCTCTCTCTCTCTCTCTCTTTACGTCTTTCCCTTCCCCCTCTCCATCTCTCCGGGGCCCTTAGGCATGAAATCTATATTTTCCACCCAGATTAACATTTTATACGTAGCTTATTTAAGAAACCGGCTCTCAACAAAATTATCGATGACAATTGCGCCCGAAACGCGTTCGCGATAGGTCATTGTTTTACCAGGAGAGATTTCCAAATACGAGCGAAGTCATTACCGACGAATTGAGCCGTGAACTGCGACAACTCTGCGCATATTAAAGCGGTTATTCCGTTCAACAGCGCTACAAAACCGGCCACGCCGAAGTTCACTCAATTAGGCTCTGCCGTTATCGAAACAATCTGGCAGTATTTAAATCATCTCTCCCTGCGTCAGGTAGCCACAGAATCGTCCGCACCGGAAATGAATTGCCGGTCGTCAGAAACTCGCCGCGCTCAAAACAGAAGCGCAGAAGAGGTAGAAAATGGCGCCGATTTTGTGGAGCGTAACAGTTGAAGGATCCCAAAGTCGATGTTACTAATGGACGGAGCGCACAAGTACTGGAATAATTTGAGAGTCCAAATTGGAAGCTGGGTGAAATATCAAAATGGGAAGGCAAATGATTGGCTGCACTTCCGCCATCAGGCGTGGAACAAACTTCATGTAACACCTACAATAATTTAGTTACCAATTAACACGTAATCATTTCAATCAAGTTTCAATGTTAAAAGCATCAAAATGTTTTTCGTCCAGTTTTCTCGATCCATTGAGAAAATGCTCAGAATATTTCTAGTTTTCATACTGAATTTAAACTTGTCTTCACTGTTTGATCAGTTTTTATTTTAGCTAGTTAGGGAATATATTTCAAAAACAATCATTCACCGTATTATCTCGGCATTAAGTCTATTCGTTCTCACAGGGAACAATAAACTACAATGGCAACATTCTGCAGATCATTTGCTATTGTAAATAGTTTTATTCCACGGTAAAAAATATTTTTTTTACAGAATCTTGCCAAAAACCCTCGTTGTTTCTTATTTTTTCATTTCAACTTGATATAGAAATCCGACATAAGTTACGGTATAAATCCCGTAGCTCAAATATTCACAATTAACACTTCTCTCTCAGTGTGGATCTCGCCATGCACAATTGTGTAGGTACTCTTGGACTTTTTATTGGCAGAATACGTAAAATGAATATGAGCCAGGGCTACAATACAATATCAGAACCATATCAGAAGAACCGTAGCCACATTAAATATATGTTCTTGGAGTGTGCACGCATTGGGAATATCCACAAGAATGCTATCCTTTTCTCGTATCTGAAGGTTTTTTCCAAAAAAAAATCGAAATAAATGACGCTTTTTCTTGTGACAGATTACAACGTGTGAGAGAAAAATGTATTTAATAAAAGATATGAAATCATGAAAGATACACACGGACATGATAGAAGCATCGACAACTACGATATCCGAACAAATGAAGACTTGGCAGGAAATGTATGGAAAACAGAAACACAGGATTTCAAGCATGCATCACTGGATATCTGGAGGGTGCCCAAGATATTAAATATACTGCTCGGGAGGAAAAATTAACCAACTATTGAGAAAGTAGTTAGCTCGCTCTGCACATTAAAAATCGAAAGCTCCGGTCATATTGGAGAATGTGTATGTATTCGGCCCGCGATATGGATGCGTAAAATAGAGTTAATATGTGGATTCGTTCGATGGGAGATGGTTTTATAGTCAATTAATTAAGGAATTGTAGTGGAGTTAATACAAAAAATATGAAGGAAAATATTACGACGTCGATTATTCAAAACAAAAACTATAATAAATATGGCAATATCAAGGTTTTTTAAATCATTCGAATGTGTGCACAAACATTAAGTGGCATTTAATATTTATTTGGAATTTAAGGAATTCAATTTTGGTGCGAAATAATAGAATAATTGTTAGATTAATCATTAAATTTTATTTTGTTAAAGTAGATAGGATAGCTTAATATCAGAAAATTAGGATCTTAATTTCAGAGTTTTATTGCATCGTGATATTTTAGTTGTTTTTCTTATATTTTTTTGCATTCAATATTATAATATATATTTGTTTTTGGAAGTTCCGTGAACGGGTTTTCTTTAAAGAAGTTTTTTTAAAGTTTCCAGGTAATCACCGATTTGAGATGGGCCTAATAACATTCTATAACATATATTATTTTCAGGTTTTTAAACAACGTGAATGGTAGTGAAAAAAATTAAAACCAATTTTTTTAGTTTAAACATTTGAAATTCGCGCCTAAATATGATTGGAAGAAACGTTTTAACTGATACTTAAACACAGATTTAAACACGATATATAAATTCAGATCTACACAAAAACAGATCTAAACACGATGTATTACAAATGTTATAGGTGTTTCAACAGTTATGTATCAAACTTAATCGGAATACTCTTGGTGGAAAGAGATGGGTGGCTTCTTTCGCATCCGACTTCAGCCAATGACCTTCAGGCACCAGTGTGCCTCAAAATATTAGCGTCAATTTTAAATGCCAAAGTTATCACAGTTACAAGTCATTGAAGCAGCAATAGATAAGCACTTTTTTTAATTTACACCTTTTATTTCAGTTACCCTTTAATCGTGTTATTTTTAGTCGGTCACAGTTGAAAATTGTCTATTGATGCCACTTAAAAATTATTTCTCAACACTTCTTGCCCTCCATGAAACATACCGGTAGCGGTAACTCAGTGCATCAACTGATGTAAATGCAGCGCCTCTGACCGGGAGGTCCTAGGTTCGAGTCCTGACTGCGACAGGATTTTCGACACTAGCTTTTCAGCTAGGTCGAATTCAGTCGCTGTCTGGAGGAGAATTCTAGCAGCCGGCTGCTCCGAGCGGTAGTTTTCCGTGGTTTCTGCGATCAACAACCGGAGAATGCCGGAGCAGTACCCTACCAAACGAGCGACCGAACGCGCGCGATCTGTCCTTCCTCTTCCTTGTCCTATCTTCTTCTCTCCACTTACACTAACATGCACTACACTATCACATATTCCGGGAGACCGGTCGGGAGCTTAGAGCTTCTCCCGACTGAGGTGGTGCCCCGCTGGTGAGAGAGTCCTGGTTATGGGGAAACCCCACTAGCCGACGGTAGGTCGGTGCCGGATCTCGCCATCAAGCGGGAGAGGATCCCCGCCATCTCCCGAGAAAAAAATACACTACACTAATGGGACTAATGACTGAAGCAGTTGACGCGCCCGGAAACACGATAAAATCAATCAATCCATGAAACATGGTGGCCGACGTTTGGTCTTGCTTTCCAAACCAAGTGGTCACATGGCTCGCGACAGAAACTGGTGCTGTGAAGAAGGAGCAAAGATCGGTGCACCGGAGGAGCCAACATCTTTTTTCACCGTGGGAATATCGGGAAGGAAACGATATTGTCAACGTGCGAATGGAAGTGGCACCCTCGAATGCTGCTCCCACATAGCTGCGTTCTTTTAAACACACATTTGACACATGCTAGTTACTTGGTGAAAATTGTTTAACGTGTATTTTTAAATATAAATGTTCAAAAAAATGAACTTTTTTAGTAGACTGTTTATGAAGAAATGCGTGATCCCAGTTATTGAAGAAAGTGACAACAATTAATTGCATATGATTGTCTAATTGTCAGAGATTAATAAATTTAGAACAACGTAATTTGATTTATGTCATAAACATAAATGATTAATAGACCTAAAACCGAGTAATTTGATTTATATTAGAACCAATAGATAAATCTAAAAGCAAAAGGGGATTGATGGTTTTAATTTGATTATATAAATACTTTCCACATAAAAGAAACATTTGTCACCAAAAATTCCAAATCATCCGTGTAATCGAAACCTTTCAATTATTTTAAATAAACAGTTGAAAAATTGTTCAAACACATTTTTTCAAAAACATTTTGGTGCGAATTTCAAATGTTTAAAGTGAAAAAAATAGCTTTAATAGTTTTTCATTACCGTTAACATTGTTTAAAAATTTGAAAAAAATATATGTTATAGAATGTTATTAGACCCGTTATCACGACTCTAACGTCATCACGTCTAAAATTAATTTCAAAAATGTATTTATTTTTTCTAAATGAATTTCGCGGCAAAATACGTTTACAAAAATACCGTTAATTAAACTATGTTTCCCCGTCTTTCCAATTGTTTTCGACCTGATGCATGGAATAGATGCTGAGAAAAAAATAAAACATGCAAAACGCGTTTTTTTTATATCTCTGCAATAGATTGCCTTACGAGACTGATTTTCGGTGAATCTTCGTCATTTTGTATTCTCTTTCATATGTGCATCGCTATTATCAATTTGGTTTGGTGGCACTTTTCACCGCCTTAATCGGCTATACTCTTTAAAGAGAAGAGTCAAAAACTTGCAAATGTTGCATTGAGTATAAACAGCTTCTGGCACAAGAAACCCCTTCATTTATTTTTCATTCAAATACAAAAACGTCAGAGAGTAGATATCATAGCATTACGTTATTGAATAATGCTGTAAAACAGTGAACTTGCAACTCTGAGCACAGTATCTTTAAGGAGAAGAAAGCAACATAAATTTTCCGTGATATATGTACGTCAGTGGTGTAAAATTAAGTACTAAAAACGCGGGAACACAGTAATGAGAATGCAGTTCCCAAATAGTGTAATAGAAAGGATCATTCATCAAGTGCATTATGTATCCACCAAATACTCTGGTATAGAAAACACAACATTGTTTAAGGCAATAGTTTTTTAAATGGCGTGAAGGCACAAAATCACCTTCGCGACCCCGAATTATGGCACTACTAAAAGCGTTTCATAGTTATAAATTTCATAGTTTTTCGACTGTTGCTTTCATGATTGAAATATCATACGAGCGTCTGCTAGAATCTAGGATACACGGATTTTATCAGGAGTTGCAGAGCTCACTAACCATGAATGAGCCATGACACATATCATCTCTTGTACTGGTCCACTTCAAAAATCTGGTACAACATGAAAATAAGAGTACAGGGAGCGGGTCTAAATAGAGCATGCGTAATACCCAGGCGGAGTATATTCAGGTACTAAAAAGACCATAATGTTTGCGCATCATCTTAACTTCAGCGAACCCATAGCTTCAACATTTAGATTCAGTCTGTGTGCGTTGCTTAGTGGAGACTATGTGCTTGGACATCTTTTGTTTCTTGTGTCTGGTTGGCGATCTATTTAACGAAAATTATATAAAATGATTACCCCTATGAAATGAAGTAGCTTTGAATTTCTGAATACGGATTTTTACCTTCTCACTACGGAGTAGAGTGAATGTTATGTTATGCTGTGTAAAAAATCGAAACATTTTTGGCAGAAATCTCTTACGATGGGTATTACAGGGCGCTGGTAACAAGAAAAAGAGGATAAATTCAGATGCTAAGTTTAGAAAAACAATCCTCTAATACCTGGTGTAGTCAGAATCCATGTCTTATGGGTTCTTGACGACGAAATATTAATTATTTCTTTATTTTACGTCAAAAACAGTTAAAACTGTATGACGTGCTATGGGAAAAAGTGAATTGTGTGCACATTTTCAAAATTCTGTGATCCCTAAACTAAGTCATATATTACTTAAATTTTGAGGAAAAAAAGCTCCCATGTAATAAAATCTATTTTCAAGAATAAAAAAACAATAAATTTTGGCTCTTATCCATGTTGTCCTTCGGAATAATACTCCCTACCGCGACAACATAGAAACGATAATTTGAATAATTGCATTTCGCAATTCTAGAAGACATGCACAGAAAATGAAGTTACATTTATGTCCAGAAGCAAAACAAGGGGCCATCTCAGCATTTCCTCAATGGATCAGGGAAACTGAACGAAAAACCTGATCGAGATGGGGGTCATTGAACTGGAGGCTGCAATACAATACCTGTTTGAATTGTACTTGGTTGTTTATACACAATACAATACTTGGTTGTTTATTCACATTTATGCAGCAGAAACGATTTCACTTTGGATTTAAACTTTTCTATTGAATTTAATCGTTTAATGTCATCTGGCAAAGTGTTGTAAAATAATGTACATGTATTGTACGTATGTGAATTTTATTGTAATGAGCTGTTGATACTGTCACCTGATGAATATGATTACTACGTCGAGTGTTATAGCACATCGGCATTTTCTGAAAATATATTCCCGCCCTTAAGCAAGTCATTTTTGACAAAAACCACTGATTTGTAAATAAACAGACAAGGTAATGGTAAAATTCCTAGATTATTCCTAATTATTCCTAGATTAATTGGAAGCAAAAATTCCCTCCGTTCGTCTCCGTCCGTTTGGGGACGACGTTTAGCTCTTCTCTGAAGCAACGTCTCTGAACCACGTTCATCCGAGTTATTGCAAAACTGAAATTCCCCAATCGATCTGGTTGATGTCACGGACCCTTAAATTTGAAATCGATATTTTAATTATTGTAGTACTTTACTTGAAGCTCCTGGGAAATTTTCAAACGTTTAAAAAATAATTCCGGCGTTTTCTATTAAATTTTGTTGTTGGATAGTGTGAAGTACGTTTAAGAGTTTGGTGTAGTTGTCATGTTCGTAGAAAACTGACTTTTCGAAAATTACAAAGCTTCACAATATTTTCGGCGTCTTCCTACAACTTCAATTATTAGGGTAGAATTTTTTCCTTAATGAAATCTCATTCAAGATAAAATTTGAAATAAGGTTAGGTACAATTTTTAAAACATTTGAGTACTTTTCGCGTAGTTTCGCGAAAAAATACGGAAGGGAACGTACGTTCGATTTTAGCCCCACTAGTTTCACTATATAAACATCAAAAGTCTAATCCTAGAGGAATCAGTATATTCATTCTGCTCAGTAGGTTATTTCAGAAACCTCCTAAATAATGGATAGTTCAAAATTAATTTTATAAATGAGTTGTATTTGCGAATGTCATAGAAGATGTCTCTTTCAGTGAAAAGCCCAAACGTGTCCTTGTTGCAATTTAACGCCCGAGGAAACGTAGCTGTACTGCTCAGACCCGCGCCGAGAGCGTCTTTTGTTTCCAGAATCAGTTCGCTTCCCTTCCGCTCGAGCGCTGTCGCCTGGAATGGAACTTTCGAGACAGATGCGATGCCACTCGCCTGCAACACAGACGGCAGCAAATTGACTCGCGAATTCTGTTGAATTATTCCAGAAGCACGGATGTGTTTCTCTAGTGTATTTGGGCTTGCAAATTAGGTTCCTGATGAACTGGGAATCCCCCAACAGGGGAACACAACTTCAGGTAGAGACATTTTAGAGAAGCAACATACAAATTGTTTGGAGTATTTTTGGATACTGGCAATCAACTCTAAAACTACCCATTCAAAGAAAGAAAAAAAAGAGAATAAAAATACACTCTTTCACTGAGGAGAAATAAGGAACTTCTTTGATTTCGAATTTAAAACATAGTCCACAGAACATCATAGCGTTACTTTTTTATTACCTTTTAAAGATGAGCAAGGTACATCTCTGAACGATGAAATTGGACCACCATTTCTGCTCTC
This sequence comes from Teleogryllus oceanicus, assembly GCA_964035755.1. Classification (NCBI taxonomy): domain Eukaryota; kingdom Metazoa; phylum Arthropoda; class Insecta; order Orthoptera; family Gryllidae; genus Teleogryllus; species Teleogryllus oceanicus. The sequence continues at coordinate 80,983,613 of CAXIVR010000009.1, forward strand.
TTCCCTCAGGAATACGAGGGAGCACGAAAATTCCCAGTAAGGCAGAGACATGGAGCGGAACGGCCAACGTGAATTTCTCTCTGAGCCATTTACGGCCTCCAATCTGCACGCAACCTCCTACTTCTCCTCAATATTTCATTTCTCGATCTCAGAGCTGGGCATCGAAGCATCTGCACGATCTTTTCGTACGAAACGACTTCGCGAATGGCGTGGAAGTCCTCCAACAAACTCATTTCCATGAAGGTGGAGTATCTCTAAATACTGGACGATCTCTCCGAATAATGAATAATGCCGTATCCCTAGTGGATAGTTGCTGAATAGTCCACTATCATTTGGGAAGACTGTCCTTAACTTTTCATACCTTACAAATCACCAAATTTAACATTTATAAATAAAGTTTAGGAAACTTCCAATTTTGTTAATCTGAAATACACCTGTTCCATAAGACTACATTATTTTAGATTATTACTTACAACAAAAACCACGTGCTTATTTAATCATAGTAAATCTTTAAAGGTTATTTAGTTTTAACCAAATATTTATTTAGTTTAGCTCTAAAGAAATAATGCAAGCTTATTTAAGTTATAAACATTATAGCGCGATGTTTGTTCGACATTATCTGCAATAAGTGATTTCATACTGAAATAAAATGTTAAAATAGTAGGTATTCATAAAATATAGCAAGCACATAAACAAAAAGTAACACGTTTGCGTTGTGCATAACCGGTGAACAATACGTTCAAGACTCTTTATCCAGGCTCTAAGGTCCAACTTTTATGTTCCACTGAAAACGACTAACGTTTATGAGATCACAGTCTACAATGAGAAGTTTTTGGGCCCACTATTAGTTGGTAATTTAGTTCTTCTTGGAAACCCCAGAAGCTAGCTTGGATTGTTGGATAGTAGTTGAATTCATTTATTAATATATTTCTACTTTTAAAACAATGATTTAATTTATTGGATTGAATTGAACTTAACATGTAAGCAATATAAATCCATTAAAACCACTTAAAAACAAACAATTATCACTAATTAAATTGAATGTTGAAGGTCTGGTTTCAGTGATCCTTCATAATGGAAATCCAATACACCTTGTAATCCAACTGAAAGATTACGGTATTTAACACCTAATCTGTTTTAGCGATTGAGAAAATAAAAGATCAGTTAGATCTTCGTAGCATCTGACAGTAAGAAATATGTAATTAGCCACAAAAGAACAAACAGTCGAGTTTCAAACGAATCACTCTGCGTTAACTTTAGGCCCGATCCATTCGAATTTACGTGTTGCCTCTTCAAATCACATTAAATGCCCTATTCTCGTCAGTATTAGCGATAGAAAAATTCATCGCCAGTTTTCTCTCGCTCATACATTGTGGTGAATTTCAAGCAGAATTCGGAATTAAGCTGCCTCAAAGCCTGCTTTCGCAGAATGCGATAATGGAGGATTTTGAGGGGCGATAGGTACTTCTAGTATATCACAGACAGGTTGTGTACGTGCGCTCTGCTGACTATATACGAAGTTCATGGAGTCAAACTGTCGAATCGAGAGAGCAACATTGAGATGCACTTCATAATTAATCAGGGTCAATGTATGCTTTCCAAGAATTCGGTATGGAAGCAATATCAAGGGCAAGATGACAATATTGATTGTGATGACAATATTGAATGTGCACATTCAGTGAATAGAGGTGAAGGAACTTAGCTCATACTTTTAAAAACTTTCAAAAGATTATCGTCTCCAATTCCTCATGCAGCAATTTTCTTCTTTGAAATTCCAAATATTGGCAGATAATTTTTTTCATAATTTCTCTAATTTGAGAAAAAATTGCCATTTTAATTTAATTTCCCTTTTTTGAAAATTGGTAATAACAACTGTGTATTTTAATACTATGGTTAACTTGAATTATAAGAGGGGGTTTGCTTTATATATAAATTCAAAAATAAAACGTTTTCTTCTTTCAGATCTTTTTTACTTTCTCGAAATAACATATGTAGTACCGAGAAAGTTATGTAGTTCTATAGCAAAAACGTCAATTTGTTGTTGAAACCATCGTATTGTACGTCCCACATACCACAAAAGTGAATAATTCTTCCTATTTGTCGTTCAAGTATATTGTTTTTCTTTTTTGTGGTAATATTAAAGTATATTGAATATTAGTAATTGTCTCTCCAACGTTCTGCTTTGTGTTTAATGGGACTATGATTAAGGAAACTTTTAACTACTGAAAATCTATAACGTAATGCTTAAAAATTTGCAGTGTTCTTTATTATACAAGAAAACAAAACAAAGAAAAATCATTATGAATTATTATTTGAATGAAGATACGCGAGAAAAGTAACACATATTCAAACACATTCTGACAGATTTCCGCTTGCAGCTCGAGTGTTCCGTTCCCGATACTGCGTTCTATCAGTAATCAAATAACAAATTGAGTGACCGACTCACTTTATAAGTTAATCTATATACGTTATCTGTTTGTGAAACCGTTCTCCTTTTTCATCTCTAACAGATCCAGAATTAAAGGGGGAAAGTGTAAATATGAGTGTAGAAGTGTATTTTGATAGACATATTACATCCCATGTTTTCATACGTTATAATCATGCAATTTTCAAGGTTGCAGTATACAATCATTAACTTTTAGACATGTAGTAAAATAGTAGTACAAACTTTCACTTTATAGTTGTCCAGAAAATTGGCAAAAACATTCGTACACGCGCCCTAGTTGTTTTTCACAATTGCTGAACAATGTTTCGTAATTGGGATCTTTCATTATCTCATTACTCTGAAAGCCAACGAAAATCAAAATGTTTTACTTTTATATCACTGAAAGCCTGAAATTTTAATCATAGGCATTCGACGATTTCACATTCATTGCTCATTGTCTTTACAAATTTTTCAATCATAATCTTAATTTGATGTGCCTAGATAATACTTTTACTGAAAACCAAGAGTTGTGAGAAAGACTTTTTTCTCTACACTGTAACATTCTCTCCGCAGTCAGTGTTCGGTTTTGTAACGCTCTTGCCTCACTAACCGAAGTTTCCGAGAAGCAGCATAATTTGGAAGTGCACGCAGGTTTTACCAATAGGGCGCCTAATACCTAGAGATGAGCACAGATTTTTCAATGATATTCATTTTAACCAACATTGATCACACCAATATTTTTATTGATTTCTTTATTTATTCTGCATCGGCAACTTGTGTGGATGGTTTTACATTTCCATTACATAATTACATTGGTTTTAAGCTTGTTTTTGAAGCGTCTGTAAACAACCGCATATCTTGTGAAACGTATTTTCTCCAAATACTTCCAAGAGATTTTTCATATTACAGTGAACTAAACACATATAGATAAGATGAACACCAAGTTAACTCATGAGGATAAAAGCGTAATTACCTTTGCGCCATTCACGTTCAAACCCGAAATTCTAGAAAATAAGAACAATGTTACATGATGGTTTTAATTGAAGTTTATTTCCGTACACACGACATTGAAATCTATTATTGACGTGTGCATTCAAGTAGCAAAAAAATTCATTGTTCCTCATTGTAATTGAAATGTTAGGTTTACTCCATGTTTACATTTACTTTTACAATATTTTCTCAGATATAAAAACTCACAAAACCGTTCACATAGCTTCTCGTTCTTCGGGAATTGAGGTGTTCACTCACTGGTACATTTAATTCAGAACACTTTTTAAAAGTGAGGCTAAAAGAAAATATAGAGTAAATTCGCAATACAACACTACACGAGAACAATAGTGAGAACATTGGCTATATTATTATCTGAAGAGACCCTAAGCAAAATCAAACTATTTCGTCTCCTAATAACATAAAAATATTGAACACAGTAATATGCAATCAAAATGATTGTAAAAACGGAATTAGCATAATTGCAAGTCAATGCCATTTGTAGGCGAGATCGGATTGTTTTGTCAATGAAGATAAATAAGAAAATTAATATTCCCCCTTGAATTTTCACTGTTAGTTATGATTTACACTGATGATATAAACATTCTGCTAAGAAATTTGTAATTATAGGTGCTAGAAAAATACGCAATGGATTTTAGATGATTGGAAAATAAGTTTTCAATTATTTAAATGCAAAAAAATATATTCTTTTAAAATTAGAGTGAAACAATCAATGGAAGAAATCTTTAAAATATTTATAACTTATGAAATATTTTACTATGCTTATATGCCTTTCTATTATATAATATATTATATATTTGAATGTGTAAAATGTATTTTACATACAATTATTTGCAATGTATGATTGTACGTAATTTCAACACCTGGTGTCAGCATGCGCGCAAGTATAATGTGCTTCCGTGGTGGCCAAGAAGCAGTGTAGGCCAGGGGGCCTTGGCACCCGTTCGGCCTTGCAAAGCGCGACCCGCCCCCGCCTGGCACGCGCGTCCTGCATCTGCTCGGGCGCGGAGGAGCCGCTCACCGCCGACGCCTCATTAGCAAGGCTTGTGCGCTCCCTCGCGCCGGCCTGTCACTCGCCGCCACGCCCCCTCGCGCCCCGCCCCCGCCCCCGCCCCCGCCCGCTGGCGCGCGACCTCGTCGCTTGCCTCTGGCGCGCAACGACAGGCGCCGCCGCCACCCCGCCGCCCCGCCGCCCCCGCCGCCCCCGCCGCCCCCGCCCCACGCGCTCGGACGAAGCGATGCCGTCTCGTGGGCCTTGTCTCCGTCCGCACGCGATGACACCGTCCCCGCCCCATCCCCTGGCCCCGAGCGCCCGCCGCCCGCCTCCCCTCCCTTCCCCTCCACTCACTTTTCCCCTCCACTCACTTTTCCCCTCCCTCACTTTTACCCCTCCACTCACTTTTCCCCTCCACTCACTTTTACCCCTCCACTCACTTTTACCCCTCCACTCACTTTTGCCCCTCCACTCACTTTTACCCCTCCACTCACTTTTGCCCCTCCACTCACTTTTACCCCTCCACTCACTTTTACCCCTCCACTCACTTTTACCCCTCCACTCACTTTTACCCCTCCACTCACTTTTACCCCTCCACTCACTTTTACCCCTCCACTCATTTTACCCCTCCACTCATTTTACCCCTCCACTCATTTTACCCCTCCACGCCCATTTCCGACCCCTCACTATTACCCTCCGATCCTCCGTTTTAACCCCGTCGTCATCTCGACTTCACCCCTCTGCACCCCCATCCCCTCCCCCCCTGATGTCCCGTCCTTTTCCATTCAACGCTCACTACTTTAGCCTTCCGACCTTCCGCCTTTCCCTCTTTGACGCCGCACCTTTGCTCTTCCGGGGCCCCGCCCGATCCTCCGTTGCTAACCCTCCCATCCCTATCTTTACTAGTTCCACCTGCCGCCTTACCATCCCGATCCCTCTTTCACTTCTTCAAAACGTTTCAATCCCCCCTTCACCCATTTCACATCGTATTTACCTCTCCGTATCCCCTTCACAACCCCACCCGGCCTTGACTTCCCCTCCCGTTTCCCCATCCGCCCCACCGCATCCTTCTGCCCCCGCCTTCACCAAACAGACCCCGCCTTTCTTCCTCCGATCCCACCTTCACCCTGCCTTCCCCACAGCATGATCTCTCCCGCCCCCTGTCCGCCGCCACCGACGCAGGCTGTCTCTTCCCCGCCCCCATGCATTGTCCTGTCGCTGCTCTGTCACATCGGATTAGATCCAACAGCATGGACGTGTTGAAAGTTTGCGATCTGGTTCAGGCGCTCAAAGCAAGGGAACATTTTCCTGGCGTTGCCAGGTAGAACAGGAGGAATGCTGCAACAAATATCCTTAAGAAATATCACTACGAATATTTCGAGACATGTTGTAGCAGTCTAAAATAAATACGTACGATTTTTTGAGACGGGTTGTGAACAAAACAATACGTCAATTATAGAATGTAGAGGTATATTGATTGTTCTGAACTGAGAAACGGAATAAATGTATTTTTGAACAAAATTTTATTGCGTGTAACTAACTTTTCAGCGGTTTTTTTTCACTGTAATCACTGAAACAAAGAAAAACTCCTCTATGATTGCAAGCTATCTGAGGTTGGTTGAGTATTCGATTCTATGTAGTTCAGTCAGTTTTCTGGAACATATCATTTCCACAACAACTCGCATTCACTCTCTTCCTTTACCTCTGAATTATTAATTACTTTAACTCTGGAACTAATAAATAAAACGTTGAAGTGGCGGTTACTCTAGACATTCTCGAGTCAACACGTGATTGGTAGCAGTGGACCTGTTATCGTGTTAAACGGTTAATATAGCGAGAATTTCTATTTCAGTTTTTAAGCAAGAGGTTGCAGTAGAACGATAATAGCCTAGAAAAGACGTACAAAATACAGTTATTACGTGTAACAGTTACGAAATGAAAGAAAACTATTGCTGTTATAATAATTATTAAATTTATTATTATTATTATTATTATTATTATTATTATTATTATTGTCAATATCAACAAATAATTGGCCAAGTCTTTTGTTCGTGGTATCGGTCGTAAGTCTATTCAATACTTTTCGAAATATCATCTTCTTTTAAGAATAAGTCATTCACCGTTTTGTGGAATAAGTGTAATCAATCGCCATCTTTACCTTACCATCTGTCTCGATCTTTCTAAATATATAGTGAACTGTTAAATCTTAACAGACGTCGTTCTACTTGAATAGTGGACTATTACGAGAAAATTCTTAATGGATGCCCGTCGATAAAACTGACCGTTTCTCCGTTTGCTTGCGATTAGTCAATAAAAGAGCACAGAATTACGAAAATCGACAGATTAGATGTTAAGGGCACATTCACTTTATCGTTTGGCCGAACGCCTGGTGGAAAGAGATGGGTGGGCTCTGGCGCAATGTATCAGATAGCCCATTAGGTTCAGACAGGCTTTTGCTTCACAATATTAACGAGAAATTTGAACGCCAAATTATCATCTTATGAGACATTGAAACATATATATGAAGCCCTTTATTATTAAATATTGCACCATTCACTTCAATTACACCTCCATTGTCTTATTTTTGGTTGGTCAGCGTTCAAAAGTGACACTTTATGCCACTTCCAAATTGTTTCTCAACACTTCTCGCTCTCCATGCAACATGGCGGCCAATGTTTGGTCTGGCTTTTCAAACGGAGTGGCCGTGTTGTGGTCACGTGGTTCATGAGGCAGAGCGGAGCTGCGCAGAACGGGTAAAAATCGTTGCACCGGAGGAGCCAACCAATCTCTTTCCAGTGCGAGCGAGTGGCCAGTGGGGTTTCACGCCAGAGCGCTCTGGCGAGCACGCGGTGCACCGCCATGGGGAAACCGAGTTGCTGCGGCTCTGCCGTTGCGCCAGTCGCAATTCCGCATTCCCGCAGACAAAACCGCCATTTGTCTTCCCGGCGGTCAGCGCTCTGGTAATTCCCAAATCACTGACAGAACGCCCGGGTATTCCGATTATCGTTCACTGCAGCGCCTCCGACCGGGAGGTCCTAGGTTCGAGTCCGGACGGTGGCAGGATTTTCGACACTAGCTTTTCAGCTACGTCGAATCCAGTCGCTGTCTGGAGGAGAACTCTAGCGGCCGGCTGCTGTGATCGGTAGTTTTGCGTGGTTTCTCCGATCAGCACCAGGTGAATCCTACCAAACGGGGCACGGACCGCGCGCGATCTTCCCTTCCTCTTTCTTGTTCTATCCTCGCCCCTTTCACACACACACACACACACACACACTTACACTAACATGCATTACACTACCACATATTCCGGGAGACCGGTCGGGAGCTTAGAGCTTGTCCCGGCTGGGGCGATGCCCCGCTGGTGGGAGAGTCCTGGTTTGGGGAAATCCCGCTAGCCGACGGTAGGTCGGCGCCGGATCTCGTCATCCAGAAGGGGAAGATCATCGCCATCTCCCGAGAAAAACACGCACTACACTAACGGGACTAATGACCAAAGCAGTTGAAACACAAAAAAATCAATTAATCCAAAACCGATTACCGTGACGTGCAACCAGCTGAAACTCGTCACCGGCATAGGTCGCTCAGAGCATCAATTGATGGCAATGCTGTGCCTCTGACTGGAAGGACCTAGGATTCGTGTTCCGATGCAGGAAATTTTAAACTAGCTTCATAGCTAGATCGAATTCGCCAGCCGTGTGGAGGAGAATACTAGTGCACAGCCACTCTGATCGGTAGTTTTCTGTGGTTTCTCGGATCAACACCAGACGAATACCGGAGCGGTGCAACCACGGGCCACGGACCGCGCTATCTTTCCTACGTCTTACTTTTTCCTCTCCTCTCCTCTTACACACACTTACACTAACAGGCACTACACTACCACACATGCCGCGAGACCGGTCGGGAGCTTAGAGCTTGTCCCAGCAGGGGAGGTGCCCCGCTGGTGGGAGACACCTGGTTCCAGAAAATTCCGCTACCCAACGTGTAAGTTGGCACCGGATCTCGCCATTTAGTAGAAGATTTCACCATATCCAGTGAAAAATACACTACACTTACGGGAATAATTACCCCAGAAGTTGAAGTGCACGGAAATATCAATAATTTAATCAATCAATCTGAAAATCGTCAGTGCACATTTTACATAATATGACAAGAAACTGGTTTCCTCCGTACTTCTTTGCGTAAATTTATGAAGGTTTGCAAAATGAAACAGGCTTTTTGCCATGACGTTGCCCGTATCACCATCGTAGCCATTTCCAATAGTATATCACGCATGCAGGAAGTCAGACTTATATGCTCTGAGGGCGTAGTATGTTTACTTGCACAGAGGGATAGTGCGCTTAAAACGTTCACAATATGCATACATACATGGAAAAACAAGTTGCAGGAATTCAATGTTTTAAGTACAGGGAGTTATTGCAGAATAAATTAATCGTGGTAGAAAAATTAAAATTAAAAGCATATTCTCATGACATGCACATTTTTGTCACTGATTATGAGACTTCCTTTCAGATTCCATGAACGGAGGGAGTTGTTTACGTGGCTACTCACCGCACTTTTTTAACAAACTCAACTACTCAATGAAGTGGCGTATTAGTGGCCAAAAAGGTTTTGTTGGGTTGTACGCCGTGATATTGCGCTGTGATCTGCCCTAGCGTTTCCATTGAAGAACGTTATTCGATGGATATGACTTCAACCTTACTGTGCTTGTGGTAACTTTTGTAAAGATAATGGTAAAATGAAAACTGAAATGTCACCCATGTATTGCTCTTCAATAAGTCCATAATTCGCGATTTTATTGGCAGGGCCAGAATTCATTCCTACCTTATTGAACATTCATTATTACTTCATAAGTAAATAAACTGGTTTTATCTCACTCTTCTACTCAACATCGACTTTGATTGATTGATGGATTGATTTTTTCGTGCTTCCGGGCGCGTTAACCGCTTTGATCATTAGTCCCGTTATTGTAGTGCATGTTTTATTCTCGGGAGATAGCGGTGATCTTCCCCCGCTGGATGGCGACATCCGGCGCCGACCTACCGTCGGCTAGTGGGGTTTTCCCCTAACCAGGACTCTCCCACCGCCCCTGCCGGGGCAAGCTCTAAGCTCCCGATCGATCTCCCGGAATATGTGGTAGTGTAATGCATGTTAGTGTAAGTGTGAGTGTAAGGGGAGAGGATGGGACAAGGAAGAGGAAGGACATCGCGCGCGGTCCGTGGCCCGTTCGGTAGGGTACTGCTCCGGCATTCGTCTAGTGTTGATCGGAGAAACCACGGCAAACTGCCGATCAGAGCAGCCGGCCGCTAGAATTCTCCTCCAGACAGCGACTGATTTCAACCTAGCTGAAAAGCTAGTGTCGGAAATCCTGCCGCCGTCAGGACTCGAACCCGAGTTGATGCACTGAGCTACCGCTTCCGGTTCGATCGATTTTGTCAAGTGCATGGAAAGGAAGTGATATGCAAATATAAATAACTATCACTGATTAACCATAAACATTTAAACAATTAATTACATTGTCTTTCAAGTGAATCTGATAGAATTAGAAGTAATTCATCTGGATATCTTCCTCATTTAGTAGTGAGAATATATTGACAGTTTATATTATAATTTTATGCAATTGAAACTGATATGGAAAATGAAAATATTGTAATCTTTGTTTTTCAATCTGATTATGTTACCGCACTGTTGCGCCTCTGTGTCACTTCTTATCATTATGCAATTTTTATTGTTATTGTATAGGTTTGTCATTTAATTTCACTATCTTTGTATTACCATTGTTTTTTCTAATTAATGTATATATTCTTATATTTTTCAATTACTGTCAATTTCCTTGGCATTCAGCCGCCATCCTGATTGAGGTTTTCTGGGTTTACTCAATCGCTTAAGGCGTATGCCCGGTAATGGTCCCTAGTTTTGCATCCCAGATATAAATGTAAAATATGCCCTCCGCGATCTTCTTCATAGTATAAGAAATAATGTAAATATTTCATGTGGTAGGCGGAAGAGCAGGCCTAATGATCTGAGTCTCGCCACTAATAAAGACAATTTTATTATTATTATTATTATTATTATTATTATTATTATTATTATTATTATTATTTAATTGGTTTATTTAAGGTCGCTTCAACATCTAAGGTCATTAGCGACCACTATTGCTGTTAACGGTATGGTAACTATGTGGATGAAACGATATGGTGATTGATGATAAGGGGTGAAAGGACGAACACAAATACAACCATGCCCGAGGCGGGACTCGAACCCGCGACCCTTCGGTCCGAGATCACTACGACACTACTGCCTTAGCGATCTCGACCAACGGGCCGGCTATTATTATTATTATTATTATTATTATTATTATTATTATTATTATTATTATTATTATTATTATTATTATTATTATTATTATTATTATTATTATTATTATATTGCGACGAGTCACATTGCGCGATGGAGCCCTCTGCCACGCGAATTTGCTCCCCAGCGCAGGCGCCTCCTCCCGAGCATTTCGTCACGCGCATATGTCCGCGCTGGCCGGCCCTCACCACCCTTCAGTTCGCAGGGGCACAAAGTCCTCCTGCCGTCCTCCGCGAGCCGCTCTTCAAGACTCACCTCATCCCTTGTCCCCGACGACTGTCGGGCTGAGCACCGGAACAGTCACGTTAGAGAATTGTGGGAATTCTCATTTGGTGTTGTTGACGTTCTTATAAGAAGAAATAAAAGAGGTCATCTTCCTCAACATATCAGCTTTATTAAGATAGCCGGCTTTCGACGGCTTTGCCGTCATCGTCAGTCTCGCTGCTGTCGGCACAGTCGTCCGACTTTTGCAGACAGCAGCGAGACTGACCATGACGGCAAAGCCGTCGAAAGCCGGCTATCTTAATAAAGCTGATATGTTGACGAATATGACCTCTTTTATTTCTTCTCACGTTAGAGAAGTCTGTAACTCTGCGTGTGTGAATCACTGAGGAGGCATCATAAAAATTCAGCGGTCAGCAGACAGAGGGAGTCGCCTTCTCCGAGATCGTCACGTGCCCGTGGTAGCATTAAGGCGGCCAATTAAAAGCATGGGTAAGAAGATCGCTAAGGGGATGGATTGCCTGGAGCCAATCGACGTAAAATATTGAGTGGATGATCGAACCAATCAGAAGCAAAGCATCACGTACGTGACAAGAGCACAGAAATTTTTAACAGGAGTGAGAAGAAGAAAGCAAGGGAGCAACATAGGGCCTAGAAAAAAGACACTTGAGCTGGGAACTTTAGAGAACACTTGAGATGACGTCTTGATAGAGGACACTTCCTCTGAGAAGTTGGTAGGAGGAACTAGTGAGAGACAGACTAAATAGGATGGATCTGGAGAGAGAATGACTTCATAAGACGAGACGTAGGCAATCTATGGTCAAGTCAACTCTCCACTGGCGAGTGTCTGACTAGTACCTGTCACCGTAAGCATACCGTCTACCCATTACTGTCTGAATCGGAATTAAGTCCGTGAGGTAGATCTGTGGGACCGACACCCTAAAGCAATTAAAAATGTGGGCGAACGCAGAAATGTGGCGTTTGACGGTCTTACCTTTCGCACTGACATCCTGATTCGTCGTTTCTAGCATGGTCGAGACCGGCTGCTGATTTCCCGGCATGCGACTGGGGCACGGGATCCTTCCTGCTGTGTACGAGGCCACTTCAACCGTGCTTCGTCTAGACCCCAGAGCCGGAATTGACCAATAAAGGTCTGCGGGCGTGGAATCTCGCCGAAGTGAGGTAATAGGATCATCGCCATCATTATTTTGTGTATTTACCCATCTCCATTTAGGTTAAACAACAGTTCTGGACGGGAGATTGTTAAGGGAAATAGTAATTTTAAATTGTACATACGACCTTTCTATTTGTCAATAAACGTGTTCCCGCTGCTTAGAAGAATTACACTTTATAAAATTTCATCTCTGGGTATTATTCAAATAGCTAGTAAATATAATGCATCCCAACGATCCAGATCACCAAAGTCCTGGGGTTCTCAATGGCGGAGAATCATGGCAGGTAAGATGCACACTTGGCGCCCACTAAAGAAATTTAGCGTGTGTGCCCTGTTAGCCATCAATTACCGACGTACTCCGTGTGTGACAGAAACGTCCCTTCTGTTGATTTCCAAAAGGGTTAAAAAATTAATTGGGAATTGGAAACACTGGAAATTTTTAATTTTTAACATAACTCCAAATTTTTAGAAAAATGAATATTACAATTAATGTCCTTAAATAAAAAATTTTTAAAATGTCCAGAAATTGAGCTATGCAGCTTCACGAGATTGTATGAATGATATCTACAGTTCTGTTAGATACCTAGAAATGTGAGAAAACATCAGAAATAAGTTAAAACAGTACAATAGAAGTTTCAATTTTCGCTGAAAAAATTTAAATCCTTAAGTTTATTACCTCGCTTATTCCCACACTCCGTGTACATACTGAATTATCATACTCATTGTGTTTATTTTTTGATAATTATTGGTAGGGAAAATTGTTGAACTGTCTATATACTATACTATCATATTGAAATATCCATTAATGATTTTGTTAGAATATATAATTTATTGCTGTGTTATACGAGAGTATTAATTTCTTCTTTTTCAGCAGTGTGCGCGCTACTTTTTCGAAAGGTATATGAGTGTATTTTTTCGGCAGAATATTTGTCGCTGCAGGCCACAAACATATTTCGTTTGAGAGATTCTGAACAAATACAAACTTGTACTAAATGCGCACAAGTTCTCTACACATTAAACAAAAAATTACAAATACATTCAATGTCGATTCCAGAAAAATGTCATTGAAAATTATTAATTTCATATGAATTTAAATTGCAAAACAACATATGACATCCACAAAATGTGAATTCTCTTCATTTCCACGAGCAAATTATCGTTGAAACAAGTAGATAGCAACAAGCTTTATCAAAGTATTATGCAATTAATAAATATAAATAACACTGTAAAACTTATCTTAAATTTTAAGATATTACAATGATCGAAATTTCAATATTAACCCTCCAGCGTGGTATGCCGTCTACAGACGGCAATTTCCTTTCTCTTCTAAACGCGGTATGCCATCCCTGGATGGCATGGATTTTCCTTTCCATTCGTGGTAAGCCGTCTCAGCACGGCAGCAGGCCTTGCCGAATGCGCTCACTACCATCTCCCGCGGTGCCGCTGACCGCACCTTTCACTTACACCCGCCTTCAAATACTTCCGCGCACACCCTCGCCACCGCGTTGAAGGGTTAAAAATACTGGCATTAATTCACTAATGCAAAAAAATGTAGTACTGAAAGTATGTTTTATAAAATATTATGTTGTTATATTTTATTATATTCTAATGTTTTCAAATTAATCTCTTATGAATACAAGTATCAAATAATTTAAGTCTAAACGAAATTAATATAGAGAAATTGTATAATAATAAGAAATTCTCATGCAACATCAAAAGAACCAGAAATTAAACTGTTTCATTAGTCTAACCATAATTCCACGTTGTTGCAGCCTTTTTCAAATATATTTTACATGCACTACTCTTAGATGCATTGCTAACTCAAAATAGGGTTGAAAAACAACAGCAAACGATATCTTGTTTTTTTTCAAAATATTCATTGGTTTTCTTTCTTATATATTAAAAGAATAAAATTAAAGTATTTACCTTATCGAATATATGCTTATAAACAGTTTGGACTGATTTATCAAATCAGCCGATTGACAGAAAACACTGCCCTCGATTGGATGGAACATTTTAAAACGTTAATGGCAATGAATATTTCATCTTTTGTTTGGTATCATACAATAGAGTTAATAATTATAACAGTCACATCTGTTCTCCACCTGTCTGATCCAACGTATTGACAGAGTATAATTAGTTATAATTTACGTCAGAGGAAAGATGGATAATGGGACGTTGAATAATGATTCATTGGAAAATGTAGAACAGCCATATCGCTAATATTATTTATAAGGAAAAGCTGATAGTGGCCACACAGTTTAATGATTGGCAAAAAATGGATAATACGAAGTGAATAATAAATTACTTAAAGATATTCTGTAGATTGTAGTAACACAACCAGTTATTTACAATTTATCATAGATTTTGTGTAGCACGTGAGAAGCTACGCGGAATTATTTCGCAAATAAAAAAATTAAGTTTATTAAATGTTCAAAGAAATACCGCAAAATGACCAAAAATACACTATCTAATTCTCTGTATTATATTAGTTCACGAAGTAGGCATATTTTATTAGTTAGCTTGTGTACTTCATAACGGGCAGTACTATCGATCTTCTTCGCATGCGCAGATGCGCTAAAGTGATGCAAAACTTCAACTGCGCATGCGCAGAAGATGGATAGCGCTTTAACGTTCCAGGATGCACAAGCTCTCTACTGATGGAAGAAAAACCGGGGAAGGTCATTTATTTATTTACTTATTTACTATTTGATTTACTATTTGATTTACTATTTGATTTACTATTTGATTTACTAATTGATTTACTAATTGATTTACTAATTGATTTACTAATTGATTTACTAATTGATTTACTAATTGATTTACTAATTATTTACTAATTATTTACTAATTATTTACTTTATTTACTTTATTTACTGATTTACTTTATTTACTTTATTTTTTACTTGTTTATTTACTTGTTTATTTACTTGTTTATTTACTTGTTTATTTACTTGTTTATTTACTTGTTTATTTACTTGTTTATTTACTTGTTTATTTACTTGTTTATTTATTTATTTATTCAGCTTGTTCGGTATAACGAATGTCATCGACATTACAGTCAAACTATGTTTATGAAATCACGTGCTGATAATTGCTGCGTGCTGATTGTTAAATTTTAAATATAACATCAATGATTAAGTACCACATAAGCAAATTAGTCACCAAAAATAAATTATACAAAAACTTCCTTCTCACGTTCTGGATTTCCTATTCCGTATAATCAAGAAGATATTTGAGATAACCAATTCCAGATCCGGTTACCAGTATCGGAAGGCAACATCGTGCATACTTCTAAGTAATTTATTCGCGATTCGACCACTGTTTTTCGCTGAATATTTCATGCGCCAGAAGTTTGTTAAGGCCTCCTTCAACTGCTGCTCTCACCGGGTCTGCGCGCGCAGATAAGCAGTGCCAGGCGCGCAGGTGGGCGCGGTCCCGCGCAGCCAGCTACGGCAGCGCGGCCTATCGGAGAAGTTCCAGGGCGGGCAGCGGAAGTTGCGCGAGAAGCCCATCGAAGGAAAGTTTTCGCATTACGCGCCTATTACGGCACTTCGACCCTTCGCCCGAACCCACCCTGCCCTATCACTCCTCTCGCCGCACCTACCTCAAGTTACCCATTTCCACCACAACCGTCACAGCGTCGCCCGCCCTCGCTCGCCCGCCCTCCTCGCCCGCCCTCGCTCGCCTCGCCCTCGCTCGCCTCGCCCTCGCTCGCCTCGCCCTCGCTCGCCTCGCCCTCGCTCGCCTCGCCCTCGCTCGCCTCGCCCTCGCTCGCCTCGCCCTCGCTCGCCTCGCCCTCGCTCGCCTCGCCCTCGCTCGCCTCGCCTCGCTCGCCTCGCCCTCGCTCGCCTCGCCCTCGCTCGCCCCCTCCCTCGCCCTGTCCTAACATCACCCTGTCTAACATCACCCTGTCTAACATCACCCTGTCTAACATCACCCTGTCTAACATCACCCTGTCTAACATCACCCTGTCTAACATCACCCTGTCTAACATCACCCTGTCTAACATCACCCTGTCTAACATCACCCTGTCTAACATCACCCTGTCTAACATCACCCTGTCTAACATCACCCTGTCTAACATCACCCTGTCTAACATCACCCTGTCTAACATCACCCTGTCTAACATCACCCTGTCTAACATCACCCTGTCTAACATCGCCTTTCTAACCTCGCCTTGTCTAACCTCACCTTGTCTAACCTCACCTTGTCTAACCTCGCCGTGTCACACGTTGCCTTGTCACACCTCGCCCTGTCACACCCCGCCCAGTGTCACCTCTCCAGCCCTCTCCTGTCCCGCCCTTTCACGCTTCTTCCGTCTTCTTCATACCCACCTCTTCAATCACTGTCCTGCCTCGCCCTTTTTCGCCCCGCCATCTCCCGCTTCACGCTCTCCCACTACACCTTTTCCCGCCTCGTTCTTTTTCGCGTTCCCTGTCTTCTTCTGCCCGTCTCGTCCATCCCACTTGTCTTCTTGTCGTTTCCCTCTATCCTCACTTTTCTAACAACATTTGCTTCCCGTTCTATCCCCTTCTCTTTCATGTCTTACCGTCGGTCGGCATTGCCCCGCTCTACTCCTCTCCATCGCCTCTGTCCATCACTTCCTTTTTCCACCTGCCTCTCCCCTTTCCCGACTCCGTCAGCCCGTGTACCCGTTATGCGCGGGAGCGTTTATTGGCGATTGCACAGACCAGTTACTGCTTCAGCAACGCAGGAAACTCGCTCGGCTTTGTCTCAACTTGCTGCCCCAGAAATAGTACGCCGAAGGAGCAACTTCGTGAATGGAGTCTGTAATTTGTACAAGACGTAGGCGGGAGTTGAAAGTTTTCGATTCCCATTCAGAGAAGAAAAGTAATGAATAATTTAACGGACTGTTCACGTGAATAGTTAAATATTGGAGTATTTTTACTCATGTGAAATAAAGAAAGTATTGAAATCTTTTGAAATACTTTTGAAGCTGTTCTGACTCACAATTCGTGACCTCTGAAGCAGAAGAGTTTTGATACTTGAAGAATATGATGTGCACTGTACTTTATCAACTTTTTTCAGTGTATAAGTTTCTCGTAGGTTAAGAGATATTTTTTACAAATTTTTTCAGTCTTAACTTTACTTTTAAATTTGCGGTTTCCCCCTAACCAGGACTCTCCCACGAAGGGCGCACCGCCCCAGCCGGGACAAGCTCTAAGCTCCCGACCGGCCTCCCCGACTATGTGGAGTGTGGTGCATGTTAATGTAAGTGTGTGTGTGTAAGAGGAGAGGATAGGACAAGGAAGAGGAAGGACAGATCGCGCGCGGTCCGTGGCCCGTTTGGTAGGGTACTGCTCCGGCATTCGCCTAGTGTTGATCGGAGAAACCACGGAAAACTACCGATCAGATCAGCTTGGCGCTAGAATTCTCTTCCGGACAACAACTGAACTCGACCTAGCTGAAAAGCTAGTGTCGAAAATCCTGCCGCCGTGAGGACTCGAACCTAGAACCTCCCGGTCAGAGGCGTTGCAGTGACATCAGATGATGCACTGAGCTACCGCTCTCAGTGTTTTTAAACATGTTTTAGTAAATAGGAAAGAATAATTCAGTACGTAACATTGCATAATATAGAAACTTTGTATTTGTTTGAATAATATTGAGTTTTCTATAAAGCTTTTTAATGTTAAAAGTTTTAGAAGGAGAAAAATATTTAAAAACAGTGTTTATACATTCTCATTCTAATATTGGAGAAAGCTATTAGAGGAAAAAAACAGATCAGAACATATAGAACGAAAATGCATACAAAGCTCAATAGAAATCACTGGCCATTGAAAAACATTGAATGTATTGGCAAGAGCGTGAATCGAAAAAACGCAAACCAAAAGCGTAAATCCACCACAAGAACGAATGTTAATTATTCAAAAATATCCCTAAACTTTTCTCTGCTACTCACCTGTTCATTTCCAAATGACCATTTTCAAATCGTACAGGAGAATGTTGTTTTGCGTCCTATTCAAATAGCATTGAGGCCTTTGCCATGATAATGCTGCTTGCCAGATTACCAATTCCAAGGATATCAAAGTATAGTTTGTGGCTTGTGTTTCCTCTAGTACATCATCGGGACAAAAGAATTAGCTCATTTACATGAACATTTTTGGACATTAGCAAACACTAGGGAAACAATTAGCAAAACATACAACATTTTGATGACAAAACATTGATGTTCATGAAAATCAATTTCTTCACAGTGTCTTTTTAAAACTTAATTCTGAAAATATTATAACTGTGTATATTATTCGTTCTCTAAGAGACTTTAGGAACGAGGCTGAACGTGTAACTACAAGAGGTAGCGATAATGAAGCCAGTACGCGTCCATTTTCGCCGTAGTACTCCCATTATATTCATAGTACTCCCACCAAATCCTTAAACATTACCTTAGAGGACATGTAACATCATTTCTGTAGATTGCTATTGGGTAACGTGCGAGTTCGTCTGCCATTAACAGTTACACCTTTTCAGTCCATCATTCGGCGAAGCGAGATATCATTGAAAACGACTTTGTCTGCTGGTGGCAAACAGACCACTTTTCGTACCTTTCTAATTTAATTGACAACCCACAAATAAACACATAAATACAGAAATAGTTTGGAAATTGTTTAAAGCGTCAGATACGCCCCATTGAACTAGTAAATATCTATTGATAATAAAATAATTCGAGGAATTTCTATGCCAAAAATTATTTTTTATTGAAAGAGTAGCTTTTGATGGCATGTGTTTCACATCCATTTAAACGATAACCTACTCAAAGCAAACTTCATCATAACCCCTCCCTTCTGCTAATATTTTTATTAGATACCACCCACACATTGCACTCTTTCAGGTGGTCCAACAGACAACGCACCGCACTCAGACCACAAATCCTCCTCCATCCCACAGCCCGATACTTAAGCCGCTAGGCCCGCTCGAACAGCTGTAATTGTTTTCTGGCTTCCAAACAACAGGAAAGAAGTATTTCAAATTACATTCCATGTCTCCATTACTAATGAGATATACAACATTTCTCTACATTAATATCTGCCAAAGATCTTAGCGTCCGGCTTGCTGGGTCAATGGGTCACGATATATTATAATCCTTATTACCTCTATAATGGATTATAGGATCCGCCGACTATACAGCGCAGCTGGGAATCTGAAATAGAATGATTCTATTCCTAGTTCATTTCTGTTTGGATTGACTAAATGAAAGATCACTTTATTTTCTAAAGAACAAATTTTAACAAAGTTTATTGTTACCTTTTTAGCAAACAATTTAGTGAATTTATGTTATGCCTTTGATCAAGATATCTTTGAATTTACAATTTTATACCGCGGTTAACTTATCTATTCTTCGTTGATATCCCTCGTAGACTTCTCAGGCGAAATATCTTGTTCCGTCCAAACCCAAAAATTCCCTGGAAAATACTCGATCCACTCCCGACAAAGTCTCAATTTATGCATCAATATTACTTCCACATGCAATATCTGCAATATCATTTACTGTCCTTAAAATTTCACGATCTGATAACCCGATTCTGACTATCTGTATTATACTCGTTCCCTCTCACGAACCTACGATCAGTTCAGAAACGCGATGCCGGTCCGAATGAAATCTTCCTGCATGATTCACCCTCGAAGACTTCGTATTAAACTACCTTCCTCTTTTTTCATAACATTTGACCATTCTTCTCTCACCCAGCCAATCCATACGTTCGTTATATTTTGGTGTAACTGACCTTTCGATCGTCTAAACTTCTTCGCCCAATCCCAAATTTTCTACTTTCGGCATCCAGACACCTCTTAATGCATTTACAAAAAACAAAAACTACATTGTTTATTCACGGTCATTGCTAAGCTCTAGCTCTCGATATTTCCTAATGCATGTTCCACCATATAGTCTACAAATAAATGTTAGTTTATTTTCATGTGACATTTCGGTATGTCACACTAAATTTTACATATTTTCAATTTCATCTATTTATTTTCTTGCAAAGGTTGGCAAAATTACTTCAGTGACAAAATTACTTCGATGACTCAGTCATTATCAAATGATGATAATGACTAAGTCATCGAATGATGCTCATTCAATAAATAATGTTAGCAAAAGCAACACCTCTAATTTTATTGTGACTATCGACAAAATACCAATAACCAAATATATAGTGTGCCATTAGAGAATAAAACTGTTATTTACGCGACCACTAACAGCAAAATAAATGGTAGTATACGTAGATTTACAGAGTTGTAAGGAATGAAGATATCAAATGGTAGGTAAGGTAGCTAAGATACGGGCTGCATTTCATTGGCTTATCAGCTTAGAGCCGCTGCCTCGGAATGCCATCGAATGCTGCTCTTTTAATAAATAATGTTGTTAGCAAAAACAACGCCTCTAATTTTATTATGACTATCGACAAAATACCAATAACCAAATATATAGTATGCCATTAGAGAATAAAACTGTTATTTACGCGACCACTAACAGCAAAATAAATGGTAGTGTGACCATCCGTTTGCCGAGATCTCGGAAAACGGAGCACATCAATATTCAAGAATAAGATGAGCTGTTTGAACGCGCGCCAACGCGCCTGAATACAATCCGAAAATGAAAACTACGAACTATATCCGTAAGGGAGCGTCTCGGTAGAGTATGCGACACCGAGAGTCGGGAGAAAGAAAGCTTTCTTTTCTGAAGTAACAGCTGGAGAGTGAGGACCTACCGATCACGAGAAGGCGGCACCTCGTACTGCTACGGACTTCAGGACTGCATCTACGATAAAAACTCTTCAAGACATTCGAGGAGGTAATTATCATATTACAAGGCATTAAAACAATTCATCAGGAAAAGGATGAAAGTATAAGTGACGCATTTAAAATCTTTGTAAAGAGAGAGGAGGAATAGCATAAACTAACGAGGCCATTCATTTCTTTTCTTTGCATTTTTTTTTATTTTATATTTATTCTTCTTATACGATAGACTCAGTTGTCGTATTGGAGATTCTTTTAAATATGGAATTAAAAGCTAGTTACATTCTATAAAAGAATACGAAAAGAGTATCAACGGAAAACGAGACGGAGGCCACATCGTGAGTTGAACAACGGTACTGGAAAGGCGACCGTGCGTTCTGCAGAGGGCGGCTTTGCTCCCGACCGAGCTGAAGGACAAGGACACCGAGCGACTGGAAGAGTCGACGCCGTAGATTTCTACGCTGTGAAAGACACAGTAAGGTCGTGCCAACTTGAACAATTTGTAGATATTAGAAGGAATAATTTGTTTCGGAAAGAAATATTAGTACAGGTTCTTTATACCGATATTCTGTAAAAATAGAATCAATCTTTCTTTCAAGAAAAACTTACCTAATTGTAAAGTTGCAACTAGGGAATTTACGACTGGAATGATTAGCAAAGTTTAGCTATTCTTTGAAATTGATTTAAATGAGAGAAAGGAAAGGTGTAATTAATTATTGAGAGTGTGTTGTTTTCTTTTTCAGCAAGACAAAAATTCTTGTATATGTAAAGTGTTTTATGTTCATTGACTGTAACAGCAATTTAATTAGAATATACTTAAGTAAGTGGAAAGTGATTCGACTTGAGTTTCTGTAAATGCATTCAATCCACAACGGCCCACATGACCCTGATCCCCGCTATTCTAATTGTATTTTTTTATTTTGCGCCCACCTTGAAAACCCATTCTGAGCTAGCCGGCGGAGGGGTGGGTCGCAACTGGCGCCATAAGCGGGGCTCGATTATTGGATGATTACCAAAACTCGATTTGAAAAAAACTGAGACCAAAATTTGGTGGAACCAAAATTTCTAGTACAATTGAATCACAATTCACTAAGATTGCTGAACAGGTTACAGAGAACAAAAAAAAAATGTTAGTAAAAGTGTGTTTTTTGGAGTGTTTTTCAAAAAGGGTATTATATGAAAGTGTTATCTGTTCGAGATAGTGTTTGGTATTGGTGTGTGTAATAATTTGTAAAAAGTGTATTGTGTCTGGGAAAGAGGATTGATTGATTCTAGGCAGTTAATACAGTCAAAATGGCAGATAAATATAACGCGGCTAGGAATTTAACTCCAGTTGAAGGATCGTCTGGGGATTCAGATAGCGATAGGGAAGTGGGAGGACAAGCTCCAAGTACCATGATCGCGAAAGAAACGGTAGAAGTAGAACAAGGAACGTCAGGAGAAACTAGCATGGCCTCGCCGACGGAATCACAACAAACGCCAACACAAGATCCGGATGAGGAACAACGAAACCTCGACAGGGCAAATTTAATGATGCAACGATTAATAGGACAATTCATGCAGCAATTAGATACGAGGTTAGAAATGCAGAATGAAAAGACAGAGGAAAACATAAAGAAATTAGGGACTAACTTAGAAACAAAATTAGAGGAGAATAACTCGGCAATAAATGCTTTAGAAACTAAATTGAGAGAACAAGAATGCCTTAGAAACAAAATTAGAAGAAAATAATAGAAGTTAAAGAGAATATAAAAATGCAATTCACTGAATTAGCAGAACAGTGGAAGGTCGAATTTAGAATGAGATTCAACAAGAATTAGGGCAGGAACACGAGAAGTTAGAAGAAAATTCACGGAACTGGGTCATGAATTAGAAGAGAAGATTGATCAAGTTACGAAAGGATTTGAAAATAGGATCGAATGCAATCAGATCTTATAACACGTGTCCGACAGGCAGACTGAGATAGAACAAGGTGTAGAGAGTTTCAAAAAATAGTTACTGAACAAGTTAAGGTTCAAGCTAGTAAATTAGATAGTGGAATAAAAGCTCTTTCGGAACAAGATGGGGTTCTACAACACCAAATTACAGCATGTACGAATGACGTTGTAGAATTGAAAAATCAAATTGAAAATTTACCATCGAGTGGAGGAAGCGTTCGCACACGTAATTTTCATTACCGTGTACTCTAAATTTAGTGCAGCTGGAGATGAAAATCCATGCGTATTTATGAGGCAGGTGGATAATTTCTTTTCTTTAAATTATGTTCCGGACAATAAGAAACTACATAGTCTATCAGATGATGCAGGGTAATGCACGAATATGGGCAGATAGTTTAGGAGAATTACCAAAAACTATGACAGAATTTAAAGAAAAATTTTACTCAAGATACTGGAACAATGAAACTCAAATTAATTTCAAAGTTAATGTAATGTATGGTACGTGGAAGAAAGGTACGATGTCCATGCAAGAATATGCAGAGGAGAAGTTAGCTAGTTTCAAATTATGTACTCCGACGATCCCGGATGACGAAATTGTCTGTTTGTTAACACGTCATTTTCGTCAGCTACACAAAATTTGTTAAGAATCTCTTTGCCAATGTCCACGGAAAAGTTAATAACGCAGCTGGGATTGTATGATGCGACTTTCGTGTACAATGAGAGGTTACAGAGAGCAAGGGCAAATGTTAGTGGTCCGGTAGAAAGCCAAGACAGCAGGCAGCAGCAACATTATGTAAGCAAATCAGAGAAAAGAGGAACTTACAAATCGGAACAGCACGTAGAAGAACAGACCTATGCTAGGTCAAGATAGGACGCCGTCTAAGGATAGGAATAGAAAAATTCTATTGATAGAGGAGTTTTCCAAAACAGAAATACTAAACCCAGTACATCTCGGGACATGAGACGGAAAATTAGAAAGGTTTGTTCGACACGCCATCCGCCGCAAACCTAATAGAAGAATCTAGGGAAGAAGAGGTGGCGATATTAACGATCAAATTAATCTCATTTGATGACGAACCGTGGAACGAAGAAGAACAAAAGCAGATCGGATCCAGGCGACAGTGTCCGAAGTTTAAGGTTAAATGTCAGGTGTTGATACGTCGTACTAGTGGATACAGGTTGTCGACATCCGTCATAGCGGAAAGTTTGTTGAATGAATTGAAAACCAGGAGTGGAGGTACCTACATTGCCGCTCGTAAAGTCTTTTCTGATAGGTGCAAATCGGAAAAATCAAAGCCAATAACAAGACAAGTTTATTTGGATAAGAGATAGGCAAGAATAAGTATCAAGTTTGTGCCTAGTAGCGCCGGAACTTTTATATCCGCTCATACTGGGATCGATTTCATGAAACAATATGGGGTTGTTATCAACTTAGAAAAAATACCATAACGTTAAACGAATAATCAACAGGATCTCGAATTTGATTCGTTCATGGAATTATTGGGAGGCGAATTGTTTAAAGGAAGAAGAAGTGAAGCTGAAAATCTGTTCGCATGTGCAAGGAAATTTAATCTTAATGAAAATCAGAAGAAACAATTAGTTGAAGTATTACTTAGAATCAGAAAGTGTTTTGCAAAAACAAGAATCCAGTAAAAGATTTTCAATTGAAATAGAACTAACAGATAAAACGCCATTCACGGGTTACCAATATGTCATTCCAGAAAAACATAAGGAGGAGGTGGATAAGCTCATTGCTACAATGGTTAAAGATGATATTATCATGAAGTCCAAAACCTCTTATCTAAGTCCGATAGTGCTCTAGAAAGAGTAATGGGAAGATAAGGTTGTGTTTAGATGCAAGACGATTGAATCAAGTTACCCTACCGTACAGAGACAGACCGTTGCGTGTAGAGATTTAACTAATCAATTATCCGGCATCAAGTGGTTGAGTTCAACTGACTTCACTGCATCGTATTGGCAAATAGCGATAGCACCTGAATGTAGACAATATACAGGATTTATTCACCGGGGAATTTCGTATGTTTTCAAAGAATGCCATTTGGACTCAAGAACAGTGCATCTGCTCTTGTGCAATGTTTAGACAATATTATTGACAGAGAGATGTCTAGCGATGCTTTTATCTATATTGATGACGTGCTCGTGTATTCGAAGACATTTGAAGAACACATGAACAAGCTAGATATTTTGCTGAAACGTCTCATTGAAAATAATTTACAGTTGAATTTGGAAAAAGTAATTTTGCACTAAACAAGTTAAATTCTGGGTATGATTTGACAGTCAACGGAGTCAAGATGAACTTGGAGAAAATGCAAGAAATAGATAAGATTGCACGCCTAAAAACACGAAACAACTCAAAAGTTTATTAGGTTGCGTGAACTATTACTCAAGGTTTATTCGAATTTCGCCATACACACTGCAATATTTCTTCAGTTGTTGCGAAAGCACACTAGATGGAAGTGGACTGAGATCATGAAAGAGCTTTCCAACAATTTAAAAGCAATGTTTCATGAATCATGTATGATAGCATATCCCGATTTCACTAAGCCATTCATATTGCAGACCGACAGTAGCAATCTTGGAATGGGTGCCATACTATTCCAAGAAATTAATAACCAAGAGAAGATAAAAGCAATAGGAGTCGTGTTTTGAAAGAATGTGAGACTCGTTACACGGCACAGAGAGGAAGCGAATGCTATTGTATGGTCAATACACCGATTGAGAGAGTATCTTGTAGGAAGATCATTCATTATTAGAACGGATCATAAAGCCTTAGTTTTTCAAAAAGATGTCACCCAAATAACGATCGACTACTGAGGTGGATAATATGGTTACAACAATTTTCTTTCAAGGTAGAATACTGCCCAGGCAGATGTAACTTGTTGCCCGATTTGCTTAGTAGGAATGTCAAGGCTGAACACAATTCAATGCCTAACACTTTGTTCCCGGCTTCTCCAATTCAGTTATATATAATGAGCATGCCAGGTTTAACTTGGGAAAACATCGCAAGATTTCAAGATGCCGATGCCATAATGAAAAAGATGAAAAGGTTTTGCAGAGGAGAACTCGAACCTACGGATCCAGACGTACGACGGTGGACGGCTGACCATTGAAATGGAAACTGGTAGATCAAGTTTTGCTCATAAGGGTGCAAAACAGCCTTCGCTTTATCGAATCTGGATACCGCAAGTCTTAACAACGGGATCATCTGGTTCGTGCATACCTCTTTAGCACATTTGGGGGGCGAAAAAGTAGACCAAGCAATTAAGGAAGTTTGCCATTGAAAGGGAGAAAAACAAGTGGATAACGAGGTTGCCAAATGTACTGTGTCAGAAAACCAAGTACCCGAATCGACATTATTCGGGCGTAATGCATGCTATAATACCTTCAAAAGAAAATGAGCTAGTTGCCATAGACTTATATGGTCCTTTACCGAAGGCCAAATATGGATATAAACATATTTTTGTATGCATCGATGTGTTTTCTAAGTTGACCCAAGTATACCCTGTGAATAGAGCGAACACTAAAAATTGCCTGCACCAACTTAATAAGTTTTTTCAATTTGCTGGTCCATATGCCAAGGTGCTGACAGATCATGGTGCCCAATTCACTAGTGAATCCTGGTTACAGGCCATGCAACATATGGATGTCAAACATATATGTTCCAGCATTAGACACCCACAGTCAAACCCTTCAGAAAGAGTAATGAAGGAACTGTCGAGGCTATTTCGAGTCTACGTGTCGAGGCAACATAGCGAGTGGTCGCTACTAATTCCACATATAAATAAATGGTTAAACCAAATCCACCATGAGTCAATTGGAATGACCCCATATGAGGCCCATTTCAAAAGAAAACCAGAGCATCCATTACGAACCCTTATGAAACCAGAAATAGAGCACCAAAATCTAACCAATGAAGAAATACTTAGAAAGCTAGGAAAGGCGGCAGATAAAAGAAAATCACAAGCTACCGGAAAAACTTACGAATTCCAAGAAGGGCAGAAGGTATTATTAAGGGTTCGAAAAGTTCTGATTTGATACATAAGCAGTATCATAAATTTTTTAGATTGTTTGAGGGACCGTACTCAATTGCTCACAAACAAAATCCCAATGTAGCAGTG
This sequence comes from Teleogryllus oceanicus, assembly GCA_964035755.1. NCBI lineage: Eukaryota > Metazoa > Arthropoda > Insecta > Orthoptera > Gryllidae > Teleogryllus > Teleogryllus oceanicus. The sequence continues at coordinate 81,010,617 of CAXIVR010000009.1, forward strand.
TTAATAGATGAAATCGGGAATACAATTGGAAAGTACAATTTCCATAGTTTACGACCTTTTAAAGAATAAAATAAATGTCAAGAGAAAGGATAAAAAAATAAAGACGAAAGAAGAAGGAGAAGAAGAAAGAAGAAGAAGGAGAAGAAAGAAACAAGATAGCTCGACATTCCAGAATCAAGACAGAAGAAAGGAAGAGCATCAAGTTTGGTTAAAAGATTTTTTCGGCATATGAAATCAAATTCCACAAAATCTTTTTTTTCGAAAGAAGGGGTTATGTGACCATCCGTTTGCCGAGATCTCGGAAAACGGAGCACATCAATATTCAAGAATAAGATGAGCTGTTTGAACGCGCGCCAACGCGCCTGAATACAATCCGAAAATGAAAACTACGAACTATATCCGTAAGGGAGCGTCTCGGTAGAGTATGCGACACCGAGAGTCGGGAGAAAGAAGCTTTCTTTTCTGAAGTAACAGCTGGAGAGTGAGGACCTACCGATCACGAGAAGGCGGCACCTCGTACTGCTACGGACTTCAGGACTGCATCTACGATAAAAACTCTTCAAGACATTCGAGGAGGTAATTATCATATTACAAGGCATTAAAACAATTCATCAGGAAAAGGATGAAAGTATAAGTGACGCATTTAAAATCTTTGTAAGAGAGAAACTAACGAGGCCATTCATTTCTTTTCTTTGCAGTTTTTTTATTTTATATTTATTCTTCTTATACGATAGACTCAGTTGTCGTATTGGAGATTCTTTTAAATATGGAATTAAAAGCTAGTTACATTCTATAAAAGAATACGAAAAGAGTATCAACGGAAAACGAGACGGAGGCCACATCGTGAGTTGAACAACGGTACTGGAAAGGGGCGACCGTGCGGTTCTGCAGAGGGGCGGCTTTGCTCCCGACCGAGCTGCAAGGACAAGGACACCGAGCGACTGGAAGAGTCGACGCCGTAGATTTCTCTACGCTGTGAAAAGACACAGTAAGTCGTCCAACTTGAACAATTTGTAGATATTAGAAGGAATAATTTGTTTCGGAAAGAAAGTATTAGTACAGGTTCTTTATACCGATATTCTGTAAAAAATAGAATCAATCTTTTCTTTCAAGAAAAACTTAGCTAATTGTAAAGTTGCAACTAGGGAATTTACGACTGGAATGATTAGGCAAAGTTTTAAGTATTCTTTGAAATTGATTTAAATGAGAGAAAGGAAACAGTGTAATTAATTATTGAGAGTGTAAGTTGTTTTCTTTTTTTCAGCAAGACAAAAATTCTTGTATATGTAAAGTGTTTTATGTTCATTGACTGTAACAGCAATTTAATTAGAATATACTTAAGTAAGTGGAAAGTGATTCGACTTGAGTTTCTGTGTAAATGCATTCAATCCACAACGGCCACATGACCCTGATCCCCGCTATTCTAATTGTATTTTTTTATTTTGCGCCCACCTTGAAAACCCATTCTGAGCTAGCCGGCGGAGGGGTGGGTCGCAGTAGTATACGTAGATTTACAGAGCTGTAAGGAATGAAGATATCAAATGGTAGGTAAGGTCGCTAAGATACGGGCTGCATTTCATTGGCTTATCAGATTAGGGCCGCTGCCTCGGAATGCCATTGAATGTTGCTCTTTCAATAAATAATGTTGTTAGCACAAACAACACCTCTAATTTTATTGTGACTATCGACAAAATACCAATACCCAAATATATAGTGTGCCATTAGAGAATAAAACTGTTATTTACGCGACCACTAACAGCAAAATAAATGGCAGTATACGTAGATTTACAGAGCTGTAAGAAATGAAGATATCAAATGGTAGGTAAGGTCGCTAAGATACGGGCTGCATTTCATTGGCTTATCAGATTAGGGCCGCTGCCTCGGAATGCCATTGAATGTTGCTCTTTCAATAAATAATGTTGTTAGCAAAAACAACGCGTCTAATTTTATTGTGACTATCGACAAAATACCAATAACCAAATATATAGTGTGCCATTAGAGAACAAAAACATTCTTTACGCGACCATTAACAGCAAAAAAAATGGCAGTATACGTAGATTTACAGAGTTGTAAGGAATGAAGATATCAAATGGTAGGTAAGGTCGCTAAGATACGGGCTGCATTTCATAGGCTTATCAGCTTAAGTAGGCCGCTGCCTCGGAATGCCATTGAATGTTGCTCTTTCAATAAATAATGTTGTTAGCAATAACAACGCCTCTAATTTTATTGTGACTATCGACAAAATACCAATAACCAAATATATAGTGTGCCATTAGAGAATAAAACTGTTATTTACGAGACCACTAACAGCAAAATAAATGGTAGTATACGTAGATTTACAGAGCTGTAAGGAATGAAGATATCAAATGATAGGTAAGGTCGCTAAGATACGGGCTGCATTTCATTGGCTTATCAGATTAGCGCCGCTGCCTCGGAATGCCATTGAATGTTGCTCTTTCAATAAATAATGTTGTTAGCAAAAACAACGCGTCTAATTTTATTGTGACTATCGACAAAATACCAATAACCAAATATATAGTGTGCCATTAGAGAACAAAAACATTCTTTACGCGACCATTAACAGCAAAATAAATGGCAGTATACGTAGATTTACAGAGTTGTAAGGAATGAAGATATCAAATGGTAGGTAAGGTCGCTAAGATACGGGCTGCATTTCATAGGCTTATCAGCTTAAGTAGGCCGCTGCCTCGGAATGCCATTGAATGTTGCTCTTTCAATAAATAATGTTGTTAGTTTATTGTGACTATCGACAAAAACCAATAACCAAATATATAGCGTGCCATTAGAGAATAAAACTGTTATTTACGAGACCACTAACAGCAAAATAAATGGTAGTATACGTAGATTTACAGAGCTGTAAGGAATGACGATATCAAATGTTAGGTAAGGTCGCTAAGATACGGGCTGCATTTCATAGGCTTATCAGCTTAAGTAGGCCACTGCCTCGGAATGCCATTGAATGTTGCTCTTTCAATAAATAATGTTGTTAGCAATAACAACGCCTCTAATTTTATTGTGACTATCGACAAAATACCAATAACCAAATATATAGTGTGCCATTAGAGAATAAAACTGTTATTTACGCGACCACTAACAGCAAAATAAATGGCAGTATACGTAGATTTACAGAGCTGTAAGGAATGACGATATCAAATGGTAGGTAAGGTCGCTAAGATACGGGCTGCATTTCATAGGCTTATCAGCTTAAGTAGGCCGCTGCCTCGGAATGCCATTGAATGTTGCTCTTTCAATAAATAATGTTGTTAGCACAAACAACACCTCTAATTTTATTGTGACTATCGACAAAATACCAATACCCAAATATATAGTGTGCCATTAGAGAATAAAACTGTTATTTACGCGACCACTAACAGCAAAATAAATGGCAGTATACGTAGATTTACAGAGCTGTAAGAAATGAAGATATCAAATGGTAGGTAAGGTCGCTAAGATACGGGCTGCATTTCATTGGCTTATCAGATTAGGGCCGCTGCCTCGGAATGCCATTGAATGTTGCTCTTTCAATAAATAATGTTGTTAGCAAAAACAACGCGTCTAATTTTATTGTGACTATCGACAAAATACCAATAACCAAATATATAGTGTGCCATTAGAGAACAAAAACATTCTTTACGCGACCATTAACAGCAAAATAAATGGCAGTATACGTAGATTTACAGAGTTGTAAGGAATGAAGATATCAAATGGTAGGTAAGGTCGCTAAGATACGGGCTGCATTTCATAGGCTTATCAGCTTAAGTAGGCCGCTGCCTCGGAATGCCATTGAATGTTGCTCTTTCAATAAATAATGTTGTTAGAATAACAACGCCTCTAATTTTATTGTGACTATCGACAAAATACCAATAACCAAATATATAGTGTGCCATTAGAGAATAAAACTGTTATTTACGAGACCACTAACAGCAAAATAAATGGTAGTATACGTAGATTTACAGAGCTGTAAGGAATGAAGATATCAAATGATAGGTAAGGTCGCTAAGATACGGGCTGCATTTCATTGGCTTATCAGATTAGCGCCGCTGCCTCGGAATGCCATTGAATGTTGCTCTTTCAATAAATAATGTTGTTAGCAAAAACAACGCGTCTAATTTTATTGTGACTATCGACAAAATACCAATAACCAAATATATAGTGTGCCATTAGAGAACAAAAACATTCTTTACGCGACCATTAACAGCAAAATAAATGGCAGTATACGTAGATTTACAGAGTTGTAAGGAATGAAGATATCAAATGGTAGGTAAGGTCGCTAAGATACGGGCTGCATTTCATAGGCTTATCAGCTTAAGTAGGCCGCTGCCTCGGAATGCCATTGAATGTTGCTCTTTCAATAAATAATGTTGTTAGCAATAACAACGCCTCTAATTTTATTGTGACTATCGACAAAATACCAATAACCAAATATATAGCGTGCCATTAGAGAATAAAACTGTTATTTACGAGACCACTAACAGCAAAATAAATGGTAGTATACGTAGATTTACAGAGCTGTAAGGAATGACGATATCAAATGTTAGGTAAGGTCGCTAAGATACGGGCTGCATTTCATAGGCTTATCAGATTAGCGCCGCTGCCTCGGAATGCCATTGAATGTTGCTCTTTCAATAAATAATGTTGTTAGCACAAACAACACCTCTAATTTTATTGTGACTATCGACAAAATACCAATACCCAAATATATAGTGTGCCATTAGAGAATAAAACTGTTATTTACGCGACCACTAACAGCAAAATAAATGGCAGTATACGTAGATTTACAGAGCTGTAAGGAATGACGATATCAAATGGTAGGTAAGGTCGCTAAGATACGGGCTGCATTTCATTGGCTTATCAGCTTAAGTAGGCCGCTGCCTCGGAATGCCATTGAATGTTGCTCTTTCAATAAATAATGTTGTTAGCAATAACAACGCCTCTAATTTTATTGTGACTATCGACAAAATACCAATAACCAAATATATAGTTGCCATTAGAGAATAAAACTGTTATTTACGGACCACTAACAGCAAAATAAATGGCAGTATACGTAGATTTACAGAGCTGTAAGGAATGACGATATCAAATGGTAGGTAAGGTCGCTAAGATACGGGCTGCATTTCATAGGCTTATCAGCTTAAGTAGGCCGCTGCCTCGGAATGCCATTGAATGTTGCTCTTTCAATAAATAATGTTGTTAGCACAAACAACACCTCTAATTTTATTGTGACTATCGACAACTACCAACCAAATATATAGTGTGCCATTAGAGAATAAAACTGTTATTTACGCGACCACTAACAGCAAAATAAATGGCAGTATACGTAGATTTACAGAGCTGTAAGGAATGACGATATCAAATGGTAGGTAAGGTCGCTTAGATACGGGCTGCATTTCATTGGCTTATCAGCTTAAGTAGGCCGCTGCCTCGGAATGCCTGACGCTCGCTGCTTCGCCTCTGCGCTTGGAGCTCAGAGGCTGAGAGACGCAATGCTCATCTGGCGCATTAATTTCCATTCAGCCGAATCCACTCAGGAGCTGAACATTCGCGCACAGGTCCCGGCCCAGTTACGCAGCCTCGGCCTCCGCTACGTGTAGTTGAGCAGCTAAATAACGAGATCACTACATCAACAGATCATTACCCCAATCCTTTCATTTGCGTTTCGTTCCTTTCTCATTCACTTTAAGTAAACTCAATTACATTCCAACTTTTTTAAACTTTCAGTTAATTTTTATTTGTTTGTTTGCTTTTTGAATTATTAAGTTGATTTGGTATGCATCAAACCTTGAAATGTGTCTATCCATTCAGTCCTTTTCAATGTAATAATTATTTACGAAATAAGTATTGTAAGACATATTACATTATCAGATTAGGGAATTATCAAACGAGGTTGTAGATTTGAGGGTAAAAATCAGCAAAGAATTGTAAAAAGTCCAATTACACAGATTCATTATTTTTTAAATGTTTAGTTGTGGGATATTCTGCACCAGAGACGGCAAAATATACTAATTTCAGGTGGGTAATACCATGTGAGGGGGGTACGTATTTTTTATTGTATTAAGTTTTTTTTTCAAGAAAATGTGATAATATGCAAAATAGGTAGTTTATTAAACAATGTTTAGTTGGAATCGATCAACGCTAAAAAGTCGCTGTGCAAAAACTGACTCTCCTTTGGAATTTTTATAAATGAAAGTATCCGTTAGTTTCTCAAAACGATCTTCAATTAACTCTGTGTACGAGTGCAATATCGCTATATGTTTGAGTCTATTTTGCACCAACACCGAACGCAAGAAATATTTTACCCAGCGTAGCACAGAAACGCTTATCTACTTCGAACACCATGATCCTGGAAATGTCATAAGCAGGCGAATAGAGCACAAATACTCGGGAATAATACCCACACGCTACTCATTTTCGCCTATAAAATCTACATCCTCACTCACATTGGTCGGATTTATACCTTTTACTATGTGGTTACTCAAGACTATGCCCTTTTTACTCTTTAGTCGATACGCATTGAAATAGAAGTTTGAATATTGAATAATAGTTTTGGTCGATTTCGGAAGTACTTTTTCCAGGGTTAATGGTGGTTTTCCAGGTTGATGTTGGTAACAAATGTGTTAAATTGGATTTTTTTTTCAATTTTTGTCATAATTGCAGGTCGGTATTTTCCCACCTGGAATATTTTCATGTGGGTCGTATTACCCACCATACCCATCTCTTTCGTCGGCCTTGTTCTGTACTACAAGTAGTCTAGGCAAGATTTTCCGGCAATCTCTGCTGCATGGCGCATGTCTAAAAGACATGAGTAGCATGTCTAAAAGACATAAAAGCATGTCTAAAAGACACCAACGAACAAGAGGCCTGGACTCTGGTCCAACCCCTGTGAAGTGTCCTAACCCCCCTATCCTTATTCCTTCCAATTCCGGCCGCTGGGTAGTGACGCAGGGACGCGCATATGTGAGGCGCGTACGCAGACATGCTACCTGGCGGTCCTTTTGACAACTGTTTATCTTTACAGTTAGCGTAATGTTAAAAATCAATTCAATCGGTAATGACCTTTTTCTATTTATTTTACGTCAAAAAAACAGTTAAAAACTGCGTATGACGTGCTATGGGGAAAAGTGAATTGTGTGCACATTTTCAAAATTCTGTGATCCCTACACCAAGTCATATACTACTTAAATTTTGAATTTTTGAAAGGGAGAAAAAAAAACAAAAACTCCCATGTAATAAAATCTATTTTCAAGGATAAACAAGCAATAAAATTTGAATTTTGAAAGGGAGAAAAAAAACAAAAACTCCCATGTAATAAAATCTATTTTCAAAGATAAATAAGCAATAAATTTTGGCTCTTATTACTTCCTGCCGCGACAACATGGAAACGATAATTTGAATAATTGTATTTCCCACTGAATTCTAGAAGACGTGCACAGAAAATGAAGTTACATTTATGTCCAGAAGCAAAACGAGGGGCCATCTCAGCATTTGCTCAATGGATCAGGGAAACTGGACGAAAAACCTGATCGAAACCTTGTAATACGACCTCAAATAAACTAAAATTAAAAGGGAGACAGGGAAGTTGCACATATGTACACGACATATTTCTTACTACAATCCACAATTTTTACAAGTTGGCATTTTGTCGTTATGAATATTAGAATTTAAAAATTAATGTCTCGCATGACCTATTTTAAATACTTGTTATTGAGATAATGAGACTCATCATATGACTAATGATGAAAGCATTTTGCCGGACTAGCAAGACGCGTTGGTAAGTAAAACATTTAGATGTACTGTGCCACAGATACGTAAAATAACTTGACTGAAACCACTTCTGGATAGAGTTTAAATAAGCTTTCCTGTTCAAGGTAATAAAACAGTTCGTGACCAGATGTTTTTTTTTGACGAGAAGCTGCACCCTGGAAACTGAAATCTAGTTCAACAAAATAATCGAAAATAAAATAATAAATAATGGTTAAAATGGGGATGGTTGTACCTCATCTGAAACGATCTCACAGCCTATCCAATCCTTTTTTTTTAATTTATTTATTGTTTTCCTTGATGATTTACATAGCTCAGTTACATTAACTCTACATATGTTTGTTGACTTACTAACTAAACTAAAATTAATCTTACAACTAGCATTGCGGTCGAGGAAATCTAATGGTCACCTCTAATCAGAGTCCATTTCGGAAAATTGTTGTTGGAATATATGGAAAGGGTACTTATTTTTTATTCTTGTGGAATGGGTGGGGTTTCTGGCTAGATTGAATCCAGTTAAATTTGTATCTGCATTAGGTTGGAATAGAATTGGGTGGATAGGTATAGAATGTGCTGGGTTATGGTTGAGATTGAATTCTTTATGGAGCTGTGCATTAGATATGAACCATGGTGCGTTGGTAATTGTCCTTAAGAACTGATTTGTATAATTTGGATTTTGTTAAGATTGGTTCTAGCTGCATTTAGCCATATTGGGCATGCATACAGTAGGAGGGGTCTGACTATTGTTTTATATATTACGAGTGCGGTGTCATATGGTAGATGGCTGTTTCTATTGATTAATGGTTTTAATTGTAATAGTTTTTTTTGCCTGTATTACTTTATTGTCAATGTGATGTTTCCAGTTTAGTTTTGTATCTATGTTTAGACCTAAGTATTTTATTGGCTTGTTTGATGGGTACCAGATTATCGTTCATTGTTTAATGTTAATGGGGAGGAGAGGTATATGGTCTTAGTGTGAATATCTTAGCTGCGTTTTAATTGGATTGAGTTTATTTTTAACTTGCTGCCCAGCTTTCAATTAGATTTATATATATTGCATTCTATTTTGATTGCTGTGAGTGAGGTTCGATGAGTAAATTGCTGTGTCGTCAGCAAACTGGGCTATTTGTATGGGGTGCAACTTCGGAATATCTGCTACATATATGTTAAAAAGAGTTGGTGAGAGGGGGATCCTTGGGTAAGCCTGCGTTTATTGTTTTGGGGTTTGAGTGTGATTATTTACTGCTACTGAGAATGTTCTGTTTTCAAGAATTTCTTAATGATTTCCGTTAAGTATGGTATCGCTTTTTTGATTTTGCATTAATGCTTGGTGCCAGATTCTATCAAATGCTTGTGATATGTCTAAGAAGATAGCTATTGTATGATATTTTTTGAAATGATGAGTATAAATGTTCGAGATTCTTAATAATTGGTGTTGCGTTGAAGTACGTTTCGTAAAGCCGAATTGTTCTTTTGGTATGAGATTAGTAGAAGCTATATGTTTGGTCAGTCTTTTAGAATTATCTTTTCAAAATTTTTGAGAGAGAGGTAATGTCTTATTGGCCTGTAACTGGTGACATTTGCCGTGTTTTATTCGGTTTAGGAATTGGGATAATGACTGCATGTTTCAGGCAAAGGGAAGTGACTTATTCTGAAACAAGAGTTGTATATATTATTTATAGTCTATTGCTGTTGGGGTAGCTTTAGTATCAAATTGTTTATTTTATCGTGACCTAGTGATTTTTATTTGGTAGTTTTCTAATTATTTGTGTGATTTCTTTTGGGGAAATGTATTGAATTCTATGACGAGGTCCATATACCGATTGTTCTGCTGCTGTAGTGATTGTTTTATGTTCGGGATGGGGTTCAGTTGTGTTAGTTGTGAATGTTGAGGCGAAATACGTGGCTAATTCTTCCGCTTTTTGAATTGAAGTGTATGCTTTTCCTACTGTTTGGTTTAATGGGGATTATTGTTTTTATTTAATATTTTTGTAAAGATCCATATTGAGTTGTTTTGGTGTTCACGATTCAATTTTGGTGTGGAATTGTTGGGCATTGTGCTTTTAATTAATCTTTGACTATGTTGGTAATTGTATTGAGTTCGGACTTAATTTCTGGGTTCTAAGTTGGCCCACAGTCTTCTAGTTTTGTTTTTTATTTTTATGGCATGTAGTATTTCCTGCGACAATATTGTGTCCTTGTTGCATTTAGGTTGTTTTTTTAGTTTAATTTGTGAAGTTTGTAGGGTGGAGTGTATTAGTGTGTTTAGGTAAGTTACGGCATTTTCAATTTCAATTGGACTATTTAATATTTTAATTTTGGGGATAGCACTGCTTATGATGTTCTGAAACTTGTGCCCGTTAATTTTGAGTGTGTTGGGTTTGGGCGTTGGGGAATGAGGTGGAGGCAGCTGATGGGAGGTTATTAGAACTGGTATGTGGTCCGAGTCAAGTTAAAAAACCGGCGTTGAATAAAATTGAGTGCTAGAGTTAGTAATGCCTATGTCGAGAATATCTGGATTTCTGAGTCGGTCGTAAGGGTAATATGTGGGTTCTGTTGTGGATATTATTTTTAAGTTGTTTTGATTTATTATTTTTTCAAGTATTTTTCCATCATGGTTGTTTGCTTGGCATCCCCAGTTAGTATTCTTGGCATTAAGGTCTCCTAGTACTAATGTACTTATCTGGGGTTTAAATAAATTTAGCAGATTAGCATCAACTATTTTGTTGTGGGAGGTTTGTAGGCTGATATTATGTTCCAGTCGTGGCTATTTATAACTAGTCTGATTGCTATGGTTTCTAAGCCGGGTGTGTGAACGGTATTTATCTGGTGGTGCTCTATAGTGGATTTTACTGCAATTAGGACTCCTCCTCCGTTGTTCTCTGTTCTATCTGCTCTATATATTGTATATTCCGGAATGTAAAGTTTATTTCGTGCTTTGAGATGGGTTTCAGTAATGCATGCTACGTCTATTTTGAAGGAGTGCAGGAAATTTATTAACTCTGTTTTTTTATTTAGGATGCCATTTGCGTTCCAGTTTATGAATGTTAAATTTTTAGGGAGAAGCACTTGCATTATTATTACTTAGAAACGAGGTGACTGAGTTTTGGATTGCTGAAATGACTGTAGGATCAATGAGTTTATAAGTTTACGATACATGATGATATTGTATTAATGATTGTATTTATGAGAGAGTTGTCTTCTAGGGAGGCTTGATGATGATTTCTTGAATGGGTGTTTGATTGGTTTGAGGATATATTTTGGTTATGGTTTTTGTTGTTGATTGGAGAGAAGTTTTGGAGTGGTAGGGTTTTCAGTAAGTTTGGGAAGTGAGCAGTGAATCATTTGAGTGGGGAGGTGTTGAATTCTGTTGGTGGGTATTTTTATTTCTGAAGGTTGAGTTGAGGTTTCTTTTCATATATTTCTTTGAAATAAGGACAGTTATTATTTCTAATATCCCACGGTGGTTTCCCTTGCAGTTAGCACAAATAGGAGTTTGAAGTTTTGTGGGAAGTTACAGAGTAATGATTTCCTGAACAGAAGGCACAGTTAATCACATGGTTACAATTGTTTTTTGAGTGTCCGAAATCTAAGCATCTTTGACATTGTAGGGGTCCGTTAGGTCTTCGTCTTCTTTCAGTTGTCACTCGGTGGTTGCATATTTGTTTAATGGTTAATATAGTTTCTAGAGGTTCGTTTCCACTAAATTCAGCTGCTACAACCGGATGGGATTGTTGTCTTTTGTAAACATGTTACTTTATTATGGATGGGTGACGTTGAGTGAGGTCTTGAAGTATTTAGGTTCTGAGATTGATTGGTTAATATTTTAAATACTACTGAGAATTTTTGTTGGTAAGATCTTTATAAGAATGAAAACTTCTTTGGGTGTGTATTAGGTATTTCACAATGTTTCTGAAGTCGGTTATTGATTTGGCAACTATTTTTACTTTATTATTTTTATTTTCGGCAACGAAATTTGAGGTCACTCTAGTTTTTAGTTCTTTTATGAATTCGTTGAGGTTTGTGATATTGGCTACGAATATTGGAGGAATTTTCATAGTGTTTTGTGTTTGTTCACTGATATTTTCTTTAGATAACTGAATCTATTTTCTTCTTCTTTAGATGTTGAGTTACTTAATTCACTGAATCTGTTTTGCACTGGTAAATTGTACACGTAGTCTGAATGTTGATTTTGGCCAGATGCCGCACTATCGTGACCGGTACCCGCACTCATTCTTTTTGGGTCTTGATGGATTGAATTGTCACCCACTGACCTTTTTCGCTGTATTCCGTTGCCTGTTGACTGGGTCGAGCCGTCTGGTGCTGTTGCGGTGTGGAAGGCAGCAGCGTGGCCACCGACCTCGCTGCTACTCGGGTCGAGAACTGGCAATGGCGACGCGTCCATGACATCGTCGTCTGCCGCAATGTGGTGTGATGAAGGAGCTGCTCCGTTGAATATAATTGCTGTCGCAATTATTGATCGCATTCAGGGCTTGGCTGATAGCCTGCCCTGTTGATGAGGGTATGTCATAGGACATAGACTAAAACACAACTCGCTGAGAACACTACTAAGTATAACTTTCACTTCGAACTGAAACGGAGCTCCGCACTAGCGATCCGCTCGGGTCGGAGGCTCGTTCACGAATGGTGATCCAATCCTAATGGTGACAATGATGTATTTATCAGATATTTGGTTCATGGATTCTGTAATAAATGTCTTACCGTCAGTTATCTAGACACTACAATGTCTCTACACGCAGATAAGATCTTAAAGGGTGATTTTTGCAGAAGAAATGTTCGATGTGAAGATCACTTTATCATTACATTTTGTTTTCAAGTGCTTTTTATGACGTCTCTAGAGTGAATTGAAATGCAACTGTCACAATGTTAAATATCCTGTGACAAATGAACGATCGTATGCGTCCCTAAAAGTAAAAACAAGTATTTAAAGCAATTTTCAATCCAATATAAGAAATTTGGAACATTCTCAGTGAAAAATATGCAATTTAATACACGAAGAGAAAATATACCCGGAGATACACGAAGAGATAATATACCAAGAGAATATTGAATGGTAACGGACAAGTCTTTCACTGAATACTTTTACCATTCAGACATTAGTAATGTGCATCAGATATCAAATTATCTGTACACATTCGTGACGTTCACAATTTCGACAAGTAATAAAAGGCAGTCTGCAAGTTTCCTTCACTTCTGACCCACCCCGCGTAATCGACACAGCGTCACGAACCCTGTTTAGCAATTAGGCGCGGTGACTAAGGGCACAATGCAATCAGCTCACCGAGGACGGACTGGAAGCCGCAGGCAGCAGGGCGGTTTGTTAATTCGCAACAACCGCTTTGTCACTTACAAACGCGGATCGCCTCCCAGGCCGACCGTCCGGCTTCGGCAGACCCGCTCCGGGAGGAGAATTGTCCTCGAACAAGCAAAGCGTGTTCAAACAGGGTTAGAGGAAAGCGCGAGGCTGGGAGTTACGCGCACGGACGCCAGCGAGACCGCGTCCTACTTCTAAGCTTTCGCCCGCAGTTGCTCTGCTTTCAAATGCGGTTCGCGGCCGCTTTGGCCACATGCATCGACTCCCCCGACGGAGCTTCTATTCGCTCCGATAGTATTTAGTGCGCATAAAATTAATTGGCATTTACTCTTAAGGAAGTGGTTCAAACTTATCAATAGTAATCTCGTTATCTATGTCTGCCCATCCGTCACTCATGGTTAGACTTCTTGCGGTCTTCCATTCGGGATCAATGATCCATTCCGAACGTGTCCTCTGAACAACACAAGCCAAATGCCGGAGCACGTCCTAACAAACGGGTCACGGACCGCGCGCAATCTGTCCTTCCTCTACCTTGTCCTGTCCTCTCCCCTTACACACACACACACACACACACACACACACACATACACACACACTTACATTAACATGCACTACACTACCACATATTCCAGGAGGCCGGTCGGGAGCTTAGAGCTTGTCCCGGCTGGGGTGGTGCCCCCTGGTGGAACCAGTTTGGGGAAAAGCAAGCCGACAGAAAAATAGGCGCCGGATCTCGCCCTCTAACGGGTAAAGATCACCGCCACTTCCCGCGATAAAATAATGCACTACACTTACGGTACACATGAAATTAGCAATTGACTCGCCCGGAAACACTAATCAGTCAAATTGGGTGCTTCATCAATGCAGAAGCTTCTCTTCGCTCCGATAGTATTTACTGCGCATAAAATTAATAGGCATTTACTATTCAGGAAAAGGTTAAAACCTACAAATAGTAATTTGTTATCTATTAGGGATGTGACATTGATGTCAATATTTACAAAGTATCTTTGTTTTTATAGAACCATCGATGTGTGTAAGACCAATTTTTCAAGTCGATGTTTTTTAACATCGATATGTGTTGATCGATGTTCTTAACTGACGGATATTTTATTTTTGAAAGAAAGAAGTACCATCATAATAAAGATTTTTAATAGTTTTCAGATTCATAAATTGGACATTCTTCAGATCAAATAAACAAGGAGAAAATAATTCAAATAGATATTTTGCCAATAAATGTAGTCTTGTTATTTTTAATTATCTATTTAGATAATAAAAAAAATGGTTACTCCTTAAAATTTTTTTACTTCATTTTATCTGTTACATCTCATTTAAAAGAGAGTTATCACGACCATGGAGAAATTACCTTCTTCGTGAATATTAATGGTTATTAATGCAGTTATTACAATCTCGATGTTTAAAAACATCGATGATTTTGGGGGGATGTTTTGTTAACATATATGCGTCAATGGTGAGACCTCTTACGGTCCTCCATTAGAAGACAAGGAGGCGGCATTCGACACCTGTCTTTTGGTGAAAACAATACTTTCTTTTCGAACCCCTTAAAACATTTTAAGATAATTACTCCCAAAATTGACGTTTAAGGAGTTGCAAGCACACGAAATACATTTTGGGAAGTTTCGAGGCACCTACGGAGGTGATCACTTGTTCAGGTACATTGCTCTCGAAATGAAAATTGGTTAGGCGTTATTTTTTGGAAGATATTTCTGCAATATTCTGAAAGAATGCTAGAAAAAATTGTTTTTATGTTGTTTTCATTGAAGATAAAATATTTTAATATATAAATATCACACAGAAATACCGGATTTATTTTTGAATTCATTTTACTTGTTTGTCTTTACTTCGTACGAAGAGAAAGTATTGTAATCGTGCGACGAAAAGTCGCGAATATTCGACGCAAAAACTATTATTACCGGGCCCTAGTAACGAAAAAGTGGCTAAAACTTGTTCCTGTATATAGTAAATTACTTTCTTTAAAACGTATTGTAAGTTGTATCTATGCTTTGTAGGTTCTTTGAAGGGAAAAATCGTTTGACACTAAAACATCTGTCCGTGCGAGGTCAACGTTAGCGCCAAAATCGCTCAGCGAATTTTCTCCAAAATTGGTGTTCCTCGAGCGATTTAAAGGAACTCGAGGCCCTCTGAGTTTAACTCCAAATTTTCTCAAACCTTCCACAGAACGTTTCTTTGTTGCGAGCCGAGAATAACATTTATTATTCACAAAATTACACACAGCGCCGACACCATGAGAGTAAGTGTACCTGACTAAGCACATACAGTACCATTAAAATAACTGACGTAACAGAAGCACATTCACTCGGAACCCAACAGCTGCAATATACTACATTTCCATTTCATCTTCATAAAATCACACTCTGAGCAACTATTTTACCGTATACCTTGTTTAACAAGTGTTTTCCTTGGGACTCCTATCTGATTCAAGGGAAACAACTGTTCAATATTGAAGTTGTACTTCGCTGAGAATAGTAGTTTACGCAATTGGTATATAATGTTCAACTTTATTGCATGAATAGATGTTTTGAAAACGTGCAACGTTAGGAGTGATTTTTCAAATTTGTACGAATGTAATAAAGCAACATTATAAACGAGTTGCATACGCTATTTTTTGTATAACAGCATTACAAATTTATAAAAGAATCCAACTTAATTTTGCAACACAATTTGCTTGTGACGCCTCGGGTATTTGACATCTGTGCAACAAAACAGTGGTTGGCTGTTCCGTTTATCACTACCTCCCCCGATTCTCTCACTGCGATTGGCTGAATGTATGATAACGCAATCATTCGTGTAGTAAAATCTAAAACATCATCATATATGCCATAAAATGCCCGATTATGAACTATTTCTTGCAACAGAAACGGTCGTTTATAATGCTGGAATATAAAAAAGGTATTTATTTCCTTCGATTATAAACTTTCTCAATGTGGACGTCGGATAATTACGTTAATTTTATCAAATTTAAATAATTTGGAGATTTTTTAATTTAATTATTCATTTCTTACCTATAAAAGAAAATTTAAGGGCGCAATCTTTCCGCCTGTCACAAATATCACCAAAATAGTGAGAAAATGCAATAAAATGAGTTAAACATATCTGAAAGACATTAAAAATGTCTACTGTGTTTCATTTGGATTCATTTCGATAGCGTAATTGGACCTGGAGTAATGAAAGTCAAAATCGTTACTCGATGTTTACCCGGATTATGTGACTATGTGTTTATTTACAACCGTTCATAATAACGATGGTGAAGGCAACAAAGATCAGGCCATCAAGGTGGCGAGGCGGGGCGAGGTGGGGCGAGGCGGGCGCGGCGGGGCGGAGCGCGGCGGGGCGCGGCGGGGCGCGGCGGGGCGCGGCGGGCGCGGCGGGGCGCGGCGGGGCGCGGCGGGGCGCGGCGGGCGCGGCAGGGCGCGGCGGGCGCGGCGGGCGCGGCAGGGCGAGGCAGGGCGAGGCGGGGCGAGGCGAGATTGTGTTGTAACTGTTAATGAACATCAATATAATTCTAGAAGGTAGTCGCTGTCATCGATAATTTTTCGGCTTTTTTCAGATGAATTTCCCGGATCCTTTATCCACAAACCACGAGCGATCATTTCTTCTCCAGCATGTGCACTGTTAGAGTTCTAGAATGCTAGTCTGGAGGTGCTTGGAAAGTGTATACCCCAGGTCCATTTTCAATGATCTCAAATGGTTTTTGGCAGTACTGCGAGACCGCAGATGTCAGAGCTTTAGTTGGGCTATGATGATATTGAAAAAAAAAATGGTATTGGTAGGAAATGGTCAATGATCTGGATATATTAATTATCAAATTCTACAACATATTACTCTGATTGGTAGTCTTCAAGCATTAAAAATATTACCAATTCACATAACTATACATTAATCATACTTCTATGAATTGGGAATTTCAATCAAGACGGTATTCACTCTATTTGTCAGATGCTGTGCGCAACTAACATTTTTAAAAGCAGATTTTTGTAAGTTAGTAGTCTTTTGGAACTGTTGATAAATGATGAAAGAGTGCCTTGTTACACTTTCAGCTAAGCGAATGCACAGATAATCGATATGACCCGACAGGGAAGTCATCTTCTATACTACGCCAAAACTGTGTTATATTTTAATCACTTCCCATTAGTCTCTAAAGGACTCCGAAAATTAATAGCAAAATCAATTTTCAAACTCCTAATACGGATAATTTCAGAGAAATTAATTTGCCGGTCGAGTCTCTTTATTAAATTCCGCAGTGAACAAAATAATTCGAACGAAATATTCCGAAGAGAAAAAATTACTGAATATCTACAATCATTTACTTTTTCAGTAGATTTATATAGATATCACGATTAGCAATATACATTAAAATTCAACTTACAGGAAACGAATTGAGATTTTAATCGTATGAAATAATTCTGAGCCACTGAATTCGCAGAAAAAATACTGAAACGGTTTATCTCAAATATTCCAATTCAATTCCTTTATTAAATGAATTGCTTTAAAAACAAGTGAATAGCATTGATGAGTATTTTTGCTACATAAAGTATCACTTGTTTGATTTCTGAAAATAGCAATCAAAAGATTTAAGTTCCTCCTCTTTTTTTAATAATTGCATAAAATAAAAACAACATTAATGTAGCATGGCATTTGCACAAATCTGGAGAACCATCAGAGATCAAATTAGATTTACGACGATACGCAGTAATTTTGGTGGAGGAGATGACAATGCGTTGTCAGCTATCTGATAAATTTTTTTTAGCGCAAGCAATACTATAATATGTTGTATAATTTTCTAATTCCCACTAATTTGTAATCATTATGATAGTAATACAAATACTCGCATTTGGTTCGTGTGGACACAGGAAGCTCAGCTACTCCAGCGCACTTTTAAGAAACCGAGAAATATCGCTGCATATAAAAACAAAACAAAAATTAAAATTATTGATTATTTTGTTTACTGACACGGTAACTTATTAGTCCCGTATCTGTTGTGTATGTTCTCTACATGAACGTGACAGTATTCCTTCGCGGTAATGTGAGATCCAACACGAACCTTTACGACTATTAGCAAGGTTTCCACGCGCTAAGTATCTCCTCCTTGGGGAGAAACACCCCAGCCGGGGCAGGGGGTAAGCTTCCAATACGCGTTTATTTTTGTTGTTGTTGTTTTTACGACAGAATGTGGAAATCTTCAAAAGACATCCCGTCAACCCGTACTGTCCAAGATACCAGATATTTATTCACATTTTATTATACTAATAATATTAATATAATATAAATATAATATGATAAAAAATAAATATAAATATAATATAATAAATATAAATATAATTTTAAATTATATAACTATGTATCTCCTTCCTCTTCCTTGTCCAATCCTCTCCCCTTGCACTCACACACACTTACACTAACATGCTCTACACTACCACATATTCCAGGAGATCGGTCGGAAACTTAAAGCTTGTCCCGGCTAGGGCGGTGCCCCGCTGGTGGGAGAGTCCTGGTTAGGAGGAAACCCCACTAGCTGACGGTAGGTCGGTGCCGCATCTCACTATCCAGCGGGGGTGATCACCGCCATCTCCCGAGAAAAAAATGCACTACACTAACGGGACTAATGACCAAAGCAGCTGACGTGCCCGGAAACACGAAGAAATCAATCAAATCAATCTTTGGAAAAGTGTGCTGATGTTGCTGCTATTCCCCTGATCGTTTTAAGCAGTATCGTCCCTTACCACGACATCTCTGGTGATTACTTGCCCTTGATTGGCTTACACACAATATATGTCTGATAAGCCAAGTACCCTGGGTTGAAGTTGAATGATACGATCGGCATCCAGTGTCAGATATAATAGCATTGTTTTCAAACTCAGAAATCAAAGAATACACGTTGTTAAGACAACAGATCAACAAATTATGATTTTCCACGTTTGGTGTCATAACGCTGTGCTGATGGACACGGCCCCGAACACACTATATGAAAAAGTTAACAGAGGGCATTGATAGCCGTGACCTTTAAGAAGGACGCAAGGATTCATTCTCTAGAAAATTATTGAAACGAACGCACGAAAGCGGTTGGTGAAGTGCGAACGGATTTTCAGCATAGGCTGCTTTTTATAGATAGTGAGGCGAGAAGTTACAATTAGTTTGAGAGCTTGGTATTGTGTAAATTGTAGTTAGAAATTGTAATTGTAAATTCCTTAAAATTAGGAGCCGGATATTTGTACTAAAACCTTTGGGGAATTTTCCAATACGTAGCTGAATATTGTCAGTCTAGACGAGATGTTTCATACGAAACACAGGTAGGGAAAGTCGTGACCGCGTATTAATTTTGTGGGAAATATTAACTCCTAGTAACAGAAAATCTTTGAGGACATTCTGGAATACTTTTAATTTAAGCAAAAACGCAAGAATTGGTGTAATAAGGATTCTATGGACAATATTATGCTAGTCAACCGAGAAGCCATCTATCAAGATATTATAGTAAGCTCACGATCTATAGTCAAACCTGTACGGCATTTTAATGTATACGTTCAAAATTAATTCTCATGAGATCAATAGAATTGTAATATAGAAGTTATTAGAATACATGTTAAATTTTATTGCTGAAAAGGCTGATAATTTAACAACTAACATTAGTTGCCATCAATCTAATAATTGGTCTCAATCAATAGAACTTCCAGGAATTGTGAATCTGTATAGAATTACACGTTCACATGCAACAAGAAAGGTGTAATATATTGTATATCGAACCCAAGAGGAAGTTGAAAGGAGATTTAATAATTCAGTGTTAACAGAAAGAATTTCACATATGTAGGGAAACCTGTGATGACACATACTACTTTACTTGAGTCAGAGTGGGATACACTGAGAGACGTTAGGCTCTATACTGACCCATTTTCTCGAAACTACCATGGTCTTGTGGTATATTTATGTGTAAATGTCCTTAAGATGAGATAAGGGAGCAAATATAAGTACTTATCGTGCGCGACCCGTAGCGTTTTCAGAAGAGCCGTAGTGTTTCATAAAGTACTTCATGGCAGTTTCGTGATGCTATTCAGATTAATTGATTCGAAGTTCCGGGCGCGTAAACCTTCAAGGTCATTAACACAAAATGTAGGGAATGTTTTTATTCCGGGAGGTGGAAATGATGGTGAGATCTAGCGCCGATCTCCAAGTCGTCTTGCCAGGCATTCCCCAACCACGTATCTCATACCACTGGGGACATGCTCTAAGCTTCCGACTAGTTTCTCTACATGTGTTGTGGATTTGATTGATTGATTTAATTTTTTCGTGTTTCCGGGAACGTCAACTGCTTTGGTCATTAGTTCCATTAGTGTAGTGCATGTTTTTCTCGGGATATGCGCGGTGAACTTTCCCCGCTGGATGGGGAGATCTGGCGCCGACCTACCGTCGGCTAGTGGGGTTTCCCCCTAACCAGGACTCTCCCACCAGCGGGGCACCGCCCCAGCCGGGACAAGCTCTAAGCTCCCGACAGGCCTCTCGGAATATGTGGTAGTGTAGTGCATGTTAGTGTAAGTGTGTGTGTGTGTGTGTGTGTGTAAGAGGAGAGGATAGGACAAAGAAGAGGATGGAAAGATCCCGCGCGGTCCGTGGTCCATTTGTTAGTGTACTCCTCCGGCATTTGCCTCCTTCCAGAGAAACCACGGAAAACTACCAATCAGAGCCGACGGCCGTTAGAATTCTCCTACAGACAGAGTGATGATCGGAGAAACCACGGATAATTAAAATAATAACGATTTTCTAGCAAACGTAAACTTCCCACCAGTGCACCTGGGTAGTTTTTCTTCTGCTATCGACAAGACTGTTTGGAATCTAGTTTGCACCCATTAGCTGCCAACTTAATTTTGTGCGCATATTCCAATCTCATTGTCTTTGCATTCGTGCGCGCACGGTCATTGTTAGAGCATTCTGGCAGCACGTTTTTGCAACTTTTAGTGTTAATCACTTGTTATATTGCTAAATTATATTACTAGAGCGCTCTAAAACGCCAAACGGTGGTTATATGAGCATTTTTTCTATAAGAAGAAGAAGAAGAAAAACCTTTAGATCTTAGCTCCCTCCGACTTAACCACATCCTCTCCCTCCGACTTAACCGCATATAGATATAGCAGCTAAGTACGGTTTTAGTTCAAGATTCGAACCGACGCAAGTCATAAGTACATCCTGGCTAGGAGCAGACAATGCCTTAGCAATGACGGCTAAATCGACAACTGGCATTCAGGAATGAAAAAACCTGCTGATATGTTTCGTATAAGATGTTTTCCTCTATTGAAGAAATAAAATTTGCAAATTAAATTACACGATGTCAAGCAGCAATGAAAAAGGTCTGAGGTCCTCAATTGAGGACCATGGCAGTTAATGGGAGAGAATGAAGAGCACAAGTACCCAGTAGAAGAATATTGCGGGGTAGAGATCGTGAATGCGTATCTTGCCGTCGCGCCTCGTTTGCTTATTCGGGTAAACATTCGTCAATTTTAAATTATCTCCATGCAGCGCTCTAGCTATCTATAACACCTCTGTGTGAGGAGTATTTTGCTACGTATGAACCCCAACATCTGGCAATGATCATTAGTGCTTACTGAACAATTTTGGAAATGGAAGTGCTTTATTTGCCTGTAGCAATTATTAAATATGTTTATCTTACTTTTACTCTCACGTAATGGTCGAATTGTTATACATTTTCTTCATAGAAGTATTTACTATTATTAAATTACGTCTTCAGTAGTTTGTTACCGCTTTTAAAGTTCCTTGCTGACGATTAAAATTTATGAAAGAAATATGTCAACACTACAGTAAGTAGATTACATACAGAAATGAATATTACCACACATATCTATAAAAACCTCAGGTGCTGAACGTTGTCATTTATTTTTATAACGATAACCGGACATTAATCTTCTTTGTCTTTCGCTTACAAAAATACTGAAATTCTCTCTGTTTTCTTTTCATTCGTTTAAATTTGCTCAACGTGTGAAGCTGGGCAGTGGTTATCAAGGCGCAATTATTCTCTCAGATTTCCATATGTATGAGGTAGTCTTCGTGGTGACATTCGCCGGAGCACTCACGAGAAAATAATCACCCAATTTCGCGCGTAAATGAATGCGAGTGGGCTGAGCATATGGCAGTCGCCTCCTCGAGGGCGGACATAGACCTGGAGGAGGTGGGTGGAGTGAAAGCATACGACACGGAGAGGAAGGTCTTCATACAGAGGTGAGGAAGGGGGACGGATACGTCGGTGGCAGCTTGAGGAAGAGAGTTGGAGGGGCGAAAAGAGAGGTTGGCGAGGTCGACGAAAATGACGAGAAATGTAGAGCAGTGGGAAAGGGTGCACTGTGTGTGAGCACAGAGGAGTGCAGACGGAGGGCGCAGACGGGTAATGAATGCGAATGGACTGTGCATATGGCAGTCGCCTCCTCGGGGGCGCACATAGACCTGGAGGAGTTGGATGGAGTGAAAGCGGTGAGCATGTGACGAAGATTCCAAGGTTTTCAAACAGAGATGAGGAAGGACAGATACGCCGGAGACAGGTTAGGGAAAAGAGTTGGCGGATAAAGAGGCTGGCTAGGTCGACGAAAATGACGCGAAAAGTAGAACGGTGGGAAAGAGTACAGTGGGGGTGCTCAGACCGGGTTGCGGACAGACCTTGGAATGCAGACGGGGCAGTGCAGACGGGGCAGTGCAGACGGGGCAGTGCAGACGGGTGAGTCCACGAAAATGGGAACTGAAGAGCGGCAGGAAAGAGTGCAGACGGTATACAAAGTCTAGTCGGGGAAATGGAGACGTGGTGACCCACACGGGCAACACAAACCGTGTCCGCAGACGGGAACGCAATCATCAAGTCATCAGCAATTAAAAAAAAAACTACAACAAATTGTTTGTTGGCGCACATCTCGGGAAAAGCACTGCAGAGCAGATGTTTCTAGTGAATGTGAAACCCTAAATTGTGCTGGACGTCCATGCTAATCGCAAGGGAGTAACCACCCTCGGCGTACTTGTCCACAATTTAACGGTCTTTTTGGTTAAAGTAGGAAACGCGGTACACCCTTAGAGAAGCGTGGCGGAGGGGAAGGGGAGGAGAAGGAGAGGGGAGGGGGCAAAGGAGGGGAGTAGGGCAAAGGAGGGGAGTCTCCTTAAGCTCTCTCTCAAATTACACTACACGCTCTGGTAGAAAAGGAAATAACTCACCGATAGGCGATTTACAAAGCTCTCCGCGTTGTCCCTACCGCATTTAACTGCCAAATTACTTCCAAAGGCAAGTTTTCTCGCTTCGCTCCCTCGAGCACACGTCCCGGCGAGGCTCCGGCTACGCCCTCGCAATCACTTGAGTCTATTCACCGCATAATCACCAATTCACTTTCATAACAAAGTACATCAGTAAGCATTTTATTAGAAAACAACGAGAATTTAAACTGCATAGTTGCAAACACGTTTCGAACACTACAAGATTTCTGACACAGGCACACTACCCCGATCGCAGTACTATTTAGTAATAGAGTTCCGGCAAGACATTAGGGTGAAATTGCCTTCCCTTACAGTCGTCTAACCACCCCTCATCCCCTCCACCGTGGATTTCCTTCTCGGAATGGTGCGAAGTGCCGGTTAAAACGACTTTCTTAGGTTGTACCGTGTTCTAGACTTCAACCGTCTTTTAAAGGGATGTGTATGCGGTAAATTACCTGCGCACGTCACGAAAAACAGCGAGGTCTCATCCCTCAGCGTCGCTTCCCTTAAGCGACATACGACGGCAGCGAAGAACGGGGAAAGGAGAAATAAGGGAATGCGGTTGAGGGAAATGACAGCGGAGAATATTGCGGACGCAGGGGATGCGACAATGTGGTGGTGTGCGAGAGGGCAGGGATGTTTTTTTTTATTGATTGATTTTTTCGTGTTTCCGGGTGCATCAACTGCTTCGGTCATTAGGCCCGTTAGTGTAGTGCATGTTTTTTTCGGGAGATGGCGGTATCTTCCCCCGCTGCATGGCGAGATCCGGCGCCGACCTACCGTCGGCTAGTGGGGTTTCCCCCTAACCAGGACTCTCCCACCAGCGGGGCACCGCCCCAGACGGGACAAGCTCTAAGCTCCCGACCGGTCTCCGGAATATGTGGTAGTGTAGTGCATGTTAGTGTAGGTATGTGTGTAAAGGGAGAGGATAGGACAAGGGAGAGGAAGGACAGATCGCGCGCGGTCCGTGGCCCGTTTGGTAGGGTACTGCTCCGGCATCCGCCTGGTTTTAATCGGAGAAACCACGGAAAACTACCGATCAGAGCAGCCTGCCGCTAGAATTCTCCTCCAGACAACGACTGAATTCGACCTAGCTGAAAAGCTAGTGTCGAAAATCTTGTCACTGTCCTGATTCGAACCTACGACCTCCCGGTCAGTTGACGCTCTGAGGTACCGCTCCCGGTGGAACGCCGTCGACAGTGGCGAGGGGTGGTTGCGGTGATCGTTGACAGTGGCGAACGAGAAGGCTGAGACGGGATGGTGGCAGAGCAAGGGGGCAGAGCAAGGGGGCAGTGGGGTAGGAGGCGTTGTCAGTGGCCTCCTACAAATTTCATTGGTGCCCTGAGCCGCAGCAGAGCCCCCGCACCCATGTCTCCTCTGGAAGAGTGGGGGGAGGTAATCAAATCGCTCGTTGATTGGAGCGAAATGGGATGTGTGGCCTTGGGCGAGAGTGAGGTCTTGGTGCGGACGCGAAGAGGGAATTGGCTAAAAAATATGATGAGACCGGAGGCAAAGAACGGGTAAGAATCTCATGTCGAATGCGGGTATTGAACAACACGAAATACCGGTTTTTTTCGGGAGTGTTAGTCTCTTTCCGTAGCATAGCTTGTTTGGTCGTTCCGTCTTCCTATCTGCTTAATGCCATTCATTGTACTGTCAGCTCTGTCAGAAGAGTCCAAACTTTAAAAGCTATTACTCATAAAAGGAATCGGTGTAACGAAAGTATGTTCCAAATATACAGTTTTTAAAGAAATTCAAACTTTCAAGTTTATGAATAATACCTATGTATGTAATTTGCTCTAAATTTTTATCATCCAGACATCAGTATTATTGAACCTTTTTATATTTCATAGCAGAGTCTATTATTTCATATATTTTTCAGGATAACTATTATTGAATCATTTATCAATGTCTGTGGATGAGTATTTTTGTGGAAACTTTCAAACTATTTCTTGCTTCTCATCTGCCTTCCTATTTTTACAGTTTCAGAGTTTTGATCTTTATCTCCGTAGTTGTCTATATTGCTAGTTGGAACCATTTGCGTTTTCCACACGAGTAAAGTGTAGTTTATCTCTACCGTCGTTTAGACCTTCCTGTTCATCTTTTTTTGCTAAATGTGTGTTTTTAAGCAGCAGTAATATTTAGGAATTAAAAAGACCAGAATATTTAAAAAAGTTTTCAAAGCTACAATAATTCCCTAACACTGTTCCATTCGGAATAATTTTTTCTCGTCATGTTTTGCTTTACAAATGTAATATTCAATAAGTAATATTTTGGTTACTGCTAAGAAATATTTCCTTAAAATCTATGTAAAAGGTTTTATTAAACGTGATCAAGTTAAGGAATTTTCTTGTAAATAATGATCAAGGACTTTCAACTGATTAAAACCAAAAATAATTTCATTTTATTTTAGTTTGTACATTTTATATTTTCTGCAGTCTTGTTTTTTCGAATCTCAAAATCTTGACAGTGAACTTTTACAATGAACTTGTGAAGAGTAATTACTATTTATTAAAATTTACTCAATGCAATTAGACGAGTTTGGCCACGGAGTTTACTTTAGCAGATACCAGATTATAAAAACATTTTGAATAAAAGTGCAGAATCGCATTATGTAAACTTTAAAGTTTTATTGTTTATGAACCGTATTTTTTGAACGACATTTCGGAGACATGAACCCCAACTTACGGCTACACTGTATATAAAATAAAGCTAAAATTATATTTTTTTCAAAGAATATAAATAAAAAAATAACTGATGTCCAAGTAAATGATATACTTAAAATAAAACTAGGACCAATAAAAAGTAATGTGGCAAAACATTCCAAAAAAAAGTCTATTATATTTCAGGTTAATGTTTTATTGATCTTCGTTATTCAAAATGGTCAGTCTTCACGCGGATAAGATAAGTAGCACCTGTGAAATATTATTACACATGACACAATTTATTCCACATAAATGTTGTAAAGATAAGAATCACGCATTCTAATATTTTCGTAAGTATATCGATTTATTTTTTTGGGAGTCTCTTTCATTAGGGGGAACTTTAGCCCGCTTTGGAAACCCATTACCTTTTGAAAACCCTCTCACAGAATATGGGGTGCCGTTTCCCTCTGGCTTTTCACAGCGAAAACCATCGCTGGACCTTGAAATCCTGGCGTCGGGGATCCGCCTTATCTTGGTTTTTGCCAATTTTCAGCCGTCCCCTTCCTCCTCGAAGATTTTCCCCCTAGTTATCTAAAAGGGGCGGAGCAATTTCTGATCAGTGACGCTGCCCCGCTAACGTGAGGGGGTAACAGGAGAGGGGGGGGTGAGGGGTGAGGAGGAAAAGGATGGGGGCACGAAAAAAAACGGTTAGTGCGGCGGGCGGGATCCTCCCCCAAACCCCGGGACTTTGGGCCCCTAACCCCGGGGAGGACGACCAACGAAAATTTAAGGAAGGGACTTTTTTATCGAGTTTTCCCGAAAAGGTCTAATTAGGATTTTTTTTGTGTTTTTACTTTAAATTAAAGTTTTGGGGTTTTTTTTTACAAACTTTTTTAAAAAATGCTAATTTCTAAAGCAAAAACATAATATTACATAAAAATTTTGGAAAACAATAAATGTTTTAAAAAATATAAAATTTTAAAAAATTGAAATTCATTTTCACGTTTTTAAAAAATTTTTATTTTTATTAACCCTTTTTAAGAAAAAAAAATACACACATTTTTTACAAGAAAATGTAATCCCCCATTTTCTTTTGACAGGTGCATCAAACATTTTTCTTAATCAATTAAAAATCACGGGGTTTAAAAGATTATCATTCAAAATTTATTAATATTTTTAGACTATTTGAAAAATTGTTTTTATAGTGATAATCGGTGAAAAGGAACAGGAACCTCTCATTAGAAATATTTCAAAATTTTTCTTATTCTTCATATTTTTTTCAAAAGTTGCTTTTTTTCTGTTCCCTGCTGAAGTTAATCTACCCCGTCAGTTTTTTTATTTTATTTATTTATTTATTTATTTATTTATTTTTTTATTTTTTATTTATTTAAGGTAATATACAGGCAAATACAAATCTGAATCGAAGCCCAAAAAAAATTAATTTATTTTCAACAAAAACCCAAAAAATTAAAAAAAAAGAATTTTTTAAAAAAATCAATTAAAAAAACAAAATTCTTTTTGTAAATCCACTGAATTAAATATTTTTTTAAATATTTTTGAATAACCACTGAAAAAAGAATAAATTTGAAAACCAAAATTTTACAATAATGTAATTTTTTAAAAAAGTTTAGGAAAAAAAAAAATTTGTTTGAAAAAATTTAAAAGGGTTAGTATTTAGTTAAAAATTTAAATTTCGGACTTTTTTTCCAATTAAAATATTTAAGCGGAAAACAGTGTTAAAATCTATTATTTTTAATTTATGTTACTTTTTGGAGTGTTTGTTGTAGCCCCCCAAAGTTTCTGGGTTTTTAGTTCGTTTCAAAGTTTCCCCCCAAATTCAAACATCCAAACCTTGACAGGTTATCGATATTAAAGAAGAGTTTTTTTTTCCCGGAAACACCCGTCCTTGTTTTCAACGTTTTGTGAAATAATTTTAGCCATTGAAAAGTTTGATGAAAAATAATTTGTTCTAAGTCCAATCAAATGCATATCAAACCTAAAAATACTTTTGGGTTTTTAGACCCCGGAAAACACAAGATTCAATAAACCCAAAGTTCTCAAATCTAAAACTAAACTACAGTCATTTTTTTCACGAAATGAAACTTTATTTTTTAAATTTAAAAAGAATGTGTATTGTGCTCAAATATTTTCAATTAATATAAATTATTTAAAATTTTTTTAAAAATTAGTAAAAAGTAGAAAAATTTTTTTTAATTAAGTTTAAAAAGGTAAAAAGAAAAAATGACAAAAAATGAAAAAAATGAAAAAGCTTTTAACATCAAAACAAAAATTATTATAAAGGCATGTTAAAAATCACCCCTTACGTATTAATTTAAAAACCAAAGCTAAAAATTTAAAAGGGGAAAGAAACCCATCTTTTTATAGTGAAAATTCCCTTTCTTGGGCTCTTTCATTATCGCAGTGCACAGGAGTATGCTTTAGAGTGGGTCTGTTCTTCTTTTCTGGGGGATGGGGTGGGTTCCCAAAGTTTCCGTGCGAGAAGTAGTGCCGATCGAAGGTGAAAAAAATTTTCCCCGGGGGCCAGACCAGGGATGCCACGACGGGGTCTTATGATCCTTGTATTTTGAAAGATTCTGCCCTCTTTTTGCACTCAAATATGTTGGATGAATCTTGGTAGGGGGTAGTATTACCAAAAAGATTCTAGGCCCTCGTCCCATTTACTCCCTAGTCGAGGTTTCATTTCCCTTACCCCCCGTGGCCAGGACACAAAAAAAACGTAATTCAAATGATGGAAATTAAGCGATATCTTGATGTATTTGATGTTGGATTTTGATGTAAAATTTTACTAGGAGAAAAAAGGGAAATGGACGAAAAGGCCTTTTTGGGTTCAAAGGGGCCGGGTTCCGCCTGGGACATGATGTGTGTTCTGTGCCCTTGTATTCCCCCTACAAAAACCCCCAAAAAAAAAAATCACGGGGTCGTTATATGACCTAGTATTTAAAAAAGAGACATTAAAATATATCAAAACAAAAATTTTCCAATTGTCAAAGAAAATTTCACATTTTGAATTCAGACTTTAAATAATCGTTCCCTAATAAAACCTAAGGTTTTTTCCCTGGTAAAATAGTATTAAAAAATAAATTTATTTAATCAAAAAAATTTTCATTTTGTCTCAAATTTCGATTTTTTTATAACAAATTCAACTCTCTCAGAGATTTCTACAATTTGCAATGATATTTTTTAGAATATTTTATTCCACTTTTCTTTCTTTGGGGAAAAAAAAATTTTTTTTAAACGAGCCCCCGAATTTAATAATGTTCTTTTTACAATATTTAAAGTTTTTGCGAAACAGTGAGGGAAAATAATTGGCCTAATATTGAGTTAAGCCCATTAAATATTTATGTTTTTTTTTAATGGAGAACTCAAAAAAATAAAAAGTAAAATAGTATTTGGGGGTTTTGAAGGAAAATTGGGCTTTTGAAATCCGAACCCCAAAAAAAATTTTAAAAAGACTCTGCAAACATGTATTTTTTTTTAGACTCGTTGTAGAAAAGGACCTGTGACTGGTCCCCAAAAAATTAAAATATTCATTTTAAATCAATGTATTTTTTTAAAAATTGATATTATACTAGATTTCTTATTCTAATCAATGATATTCCAATATTTCTGGGGGGTATGTTAAATTATGATTGCATTAGCTTTCTAAAAAAGAATTTTTTTTTTACTTACCTTCATTCAAACACTATACCATTCAAAAAATTGAGTAAATGTCCCCTTTTATTAATATCTCGGATTTTTCAACAAAAATTATAAAATTAAATTTTATGAATTTTTTTTTAGAAACAAAATTTTAAAAAAGAAAAATTTAAAAATTTTTTAAATTTAAAAAATTGTTTTGCAGGGGAAAAAAAATTTCCGTAACCCAAAACAAATTTTTCCCATAAAATGACTACTTTCTTTTTAAGGAGTAGAAAGTTGTAATGCTCCCGGAAAAACGGCGTGTGGCGAAAAGAAATTTACCCCGTTTGACGAAAAATGGATAAATCCATTTCCAAATTTGAAAAAATCCCCCAAATCGTGGTTGCCAGAATCCTTTTTTTTTGGGGGTTGTGCAAAAAATCACTGACTAAAAGTCGCCCGTCCGCCCCCTGAACCCACCAAACCCCAGCCGTTTTTCCCTTGATCCCCCAATCTCTGGGATGCCCTTTTTTTAAATTTGAAACGATATTAAATTGGGGGGGGTATTTACATGTACCCCCTGGGACTTTTTTCATATTTTTCAAAAAATTTTCCATACTTTGTTATTAAAAATAAAAAAATAAAATTAAAAATTTGTTGGATTTAAGTATTCAAGAGAATTTCATCATTTCTTAAACAGTTTTTTCTGTTTTCCCTCAAGAAAAATTGTTTAAATTTTTCCTTCATAAAACTTTTCCAAAGATAAGATTTTTAAATAAGATCAGGCAATTTTTCGAAACTTTTAGTTTTTTCCATGTTTCGTGAAATCGGTGAAAAAGTACCTTTTTGCATCACTAGTATTCTTTAAAACTGCCCTCTTAGACATTGGTTTCGAAAAATTGCAAGTCCTTTCTATTTTTATTACGAAAATGGGTACTAAATATGCATGAAAAAGAAAAAATATTGTACTTTCTTTCTATAAAAAAATTTCCCTTTTAAAAATTTAATTATATTTAATATTTTTATTTTTCCCCTATATTATACATTTTATATTATATTTATATCACAATTTTTAAATTTAGTTTGACCTTAAAAAAAAAAAATATACAAAATTTTTTGTATTTTAGCAAAATTTTTTTAATATTTTGTGGAAAAACAAAATTTTTTAGGAATGGCCTTTTGTGGCTTTCGTTGTGATTCGAATCCAGAAGGTGATTTTTTTTTCTTTAAATGTTTTCGTAGAAAATTTTCCCAATTTTTAATTAATTTAATTTTTGAAAAGACTTGGGCCCAAAAAAGGGCCAGTTTTTCTCCATCATCGACATGAAGCCTGTTTTTACCAACGGGGAAAGGCGGGCCCTTTTTTCAGAACTCCATTTTTAAAAATTGAAAATTTAAACCCCAAAGACACAAAATTAAAAATAAGTCTTCGGTTAAAAACTCTTTTAATTCATGTAATAGTTTTTTGGGCAGTGACATTAGAAAGGGTATGTGCTGTTTAGTTCAACTCTTCGTTGTTTAATTATAAGTTTTATAATTTCTTTAAAAAGCAATCAATCAACTATTTGTGATAAAAAAAATTTTGTTACATTTATCATTCAAGTTTAGGTTAAAGTTTTCTAATAACGATCTTTGTCCAAATTTTTAGTTGTTTTTGGTTTTAAAATAACATTTTCTTGCCTACGCCTTTTTTCAGACTTTTTTCAAGACAGTTAAAGTTCAGTCTTTGGGTAATGGGGAATCACCTTGAAGATTGGGGGGGGGCAAGATGAGTTCCAGGATGAATATTTGCGGCCCTACAAAAATTTCAACAAATATTTCTAACTGAATCAATTTGAATAGTATCCGTAGATTCCCAAATTTTTATAAAGAATGTAGTTTGCTGTAACCTGAAGTAAATTTGTATACCCTTAAGAACAATAAATGTCAAGATGAATTCTTTCACGACACCTCATCGGTGCTGAGGCCCTCTGTGAATTGGGGGTTAAACGGGTAGATAGAAGAATGGACAAGATAAAATCCCCGAATATATTTTTTTTTCCCTATCCCTACACCCCAAGAGCCAAAATTTTTGCGGAAAAAACTTTTTTTTGTAAACGATAATGTGATTATATTAGATTGTGTGCGGGATTTTGTATTCCAAGCAATGTGACAAAGAAATTTGGAAGAGAAAAGCTCAAATTTAACATGTCTAAATTTTAAATATAATATTATTTTTATTAATCTTAAAATAATATGAAAGTTGTCCCAATTTATAATCATTTTAAAATTAATATTTAAATTTTTAAGATAAAAAATTTAAAAGTCGGGTTTTTTAAAAATTTTGATAAAGAATTTTTTTATTTTTTAATTTAAAAAGGAATAGTCTTTTTAATTCAACAAAATTTTTAAATTTAGGGAAATCATTAAAAATTACCATTTTTTGTTGTGCCTTTTTGATAAAACTAAAGAACCATCCCTTTAAATTTTTAACAATTATAATTTTTTTCTTTTTTTGGTTTTTTAAAAATTTTTGTAAGTCTTCTGGTGGGGCCCCTTTTAAAAAGTATTTAAATCCCAAAAATAATAAAGTACGATTTGACGGTCATGTGAAAGTCAATATTTTTTTTTTTATCTCCATTTTTTAAAAAACAATGTTTTTAGGGTTATCTTTTGGGTGATGAGACAAAATGGTGACCATTCAATCAGTCCCCAATTTTCACAAAGAAAATAGAATTTTTAAATTTTTTAAATCCCAAATTATTTCCCCCTTGGTAGGTGATCTCAAATCCCCGTCATTGCCAAATAGGAAAAAAAAAGGGGGTGAATTTGGATCTCAAAATGTTGGGATAATGTTTCTTTTAAATCAAATATTAAATTTTTATAAAAATTTATAAATATGATAACGGGGTTAGATAAATAAATATATTATATGTTTGTTAAAACATGTTTTATTGCATTTTCCAGAAATTGTACCCTTTAGAAGAAAATGTTTAAAAATATGATTTCTATTACTCTTAAATTTACTCCAGAGAAAATGGGAAATTACAGAACAAACATTTCTATTCTAGTCATTAATTGATATTACTAGAGACCAATAACTTTCTGTAGCTGAAATCTTTGACACCGGGTTTTTAAACAGGTAAAGGGATGGTTCTGCGCGATGCCTTTTTTTTTTTTTCCGCGTTCTGTTTTTAAGTCTGAAATTAAAAGATAAAAATGTTTGGGAAAATACTTGTATTTATTTTTCTTATAAAATTTTGTGTTTTTTTATTATTTTAATTTTTTTTTTTCCTTTTTTTAAAAAATTTATAAAATTTTATTTATTTATATTTGTTGGGAAAATTTAATAACCCCCTTAATTAAGATAGTGAACGTTTTTACTTTTTTGCACACTTCCAAAAAATTTTTCCAAATCTTTACTTTTTTGGGGAAAAGAAAATGGGGAAAGTTTTCCCCCTTTGTTATGAATCCATTTGACCCGTAAAAATTAATTAGACTAAAAATGAATTCCCTTTGGGGGGGAATCAAACCCGCCTTGATTTGACCCGTTCTCTGACCCTGACTTCGAAAAATGCGTTTTTCAGTTGGGGTTTTTGGGGTCGTGTATTCCCCCGCATTTGATTTTTCACCGCTTTTCATTTTACGTAAGTCAGTATGAGGAAAGGTTGGGTTTTAAATAATTGATATCAAATTGTGAGTTTTACAACTCTCCCCGATTGTGACAAATTCTGTTTTTTTTTGATTACATAAAAAATTTTTAATTTTTCAAGAAACATTTTTAAAAAAAAAAACTCACCTTGAAATGCAATAGTAATGCAGAAAATTCTCAGTACTGTTTTTTTTATCTCACCTTTTTGGGAAATGCTGTAACACGTTTAGATGGATTTTTTAACTATATTTCGTTTTCTCGCACAAAAAAAAACTTGTATTTCTTTTTTCTTTCTCGTATACGCCCAATATACGTAGTAATTTTGTATATTCGTATTACTATATTATATATTCGTGCGTATACGTATATGAGAAAGTTATGTAATACACGGAAAATCGTTTGCTTAAACGGTAATACATTTTTGGGGTCGAAAAGCGGTTTTTTCCAAACCGTCCGTCCATCCGTTTTGATCACTACACCCTAAACCACACGTGATCCCTTTCCAAATTGAAAAAACCCTTTTTTTTGGGTGTATTTTAAGCTTAAAATTTTAAAAACTTTT
Organism: Teleogryllus oceanicus; assembly: GCA_964035755.1. Lineage (NCBI taxonomy): Eukaryota > Metazoa > Arthropoda > Insecta > Orthoptera > Gryllidae > Teleogryllus > Teleogryllus oceanicus. The sequence goes on from CAXIVR010000009.1 coordinate 81,044,477, forward strand.
AAATTTGGGGGTTTTCTGGGGCCTTTGGGCATTTTAAAATTTTCTAAAAACGGCTTCTAATTTTCTGTAAAATAAAAAAATACATTTTGAAGGGTGTAGTTCCAATTTTTTGGTTTCAATTTTTCGAAAAATTTTTAAAATTTGAACAAGGGGGCTTCCCACAACACAAAAAATTTAAAACAGATTTGTCTTTCAAATGAAATTTTTTGTCCCTAAATTGTCCTTATAACAATCATTTAGGCTTTTTCTGTGGGATTTTTTGGGGGAAAAATATTTAAATTTTAAAAATTGTTTGTAAAATGAATGAAATTTTTTTTTTAAAAAGCAAAAAGTTTTTGTCTTTTTCCGTTTTTTTCTTGCAACAACATTCCCCTCTTCCAGAAAAATCAACAAATATCCCTCAACACATCCCAAATGAGCTTTTTGGATTTGGGGGGTGACTCATAGTTAATGCTTTTTAAAAAAGGAAAACTAGTTTCCCGCCCTTCACAATTTTATTTTTGCTTTTAGATTTTAATTAATACTTTTCCCTTTTTAAATTTAAGGTATGCATTTACGGGTTTTCGTTTGGGGTTTTAAAAGAATGAAGTTAAATTTAAATTTGTTATAAAAAAAACATTACCCAAAAAAAGAGAAAATGGGTTTTTTTATATAAAATTGGAGATGAACAAAAAATTCTCGTAATTGGTATTTTCTTAAGTCAATAAAAATTTTTTTAGATTCAGTAAATTGCACAAATTAAATTTTGAATGTCGGGCCCTTAAACTTTTTGCTAGCCCAACGTTATCGTTAAAATCTCACCTTGGGCGAGCGATGGGTTGACGTCAGGCTGAACCCAACCAAAAAATTTCAAGTACTAATGAAAAATTTTTGTTAATTCTATTTTTTAGTGCCCGTAGATTTCTTTTCTTTCTTATTGTCTCTTTGGGTAATTGTTTTAAAATTTTAAATTTCAAAATGGGGAAAAAATGAGTTTGAAGACAAAATTCGTAAAATTTTTAATTGGGTTCCGGAAATTACCGTCTTTTTGGGAGCGCAACCCGGGGGCGTGGCTTCACAATGACGAACGCGTGTTCAAATCCCCTCGATATCAGGGTTTTTTTCTTCACGAGCAAGAAAAAAAATTCCTTTAAAGATTTAAATTTAAAAATTTCCTTTCTTTCGAAGATACCATTACAAAACTGCGGAAAAATTTGGTCTTTCGATTTGGGCGTTTTCCCGATCATTCACTCTCATATTTTTCCGTTCATCGTTTTGGTTTTACATTGGTACATTCTTTCCCTTCCAATCCAATAGTAGTCCTTTTATTTTATTTATTTTTTTCATTGTTCTTTTTCAAATTTTTTTGCTAAATTTTTTTTTCTTTTAAAAAAATTAAAAAAGCTTCCCTTTCCAAAAAAGAAGAACTAAGTGCTACAGAATGGGGGCAGACTTTTCCCCGAAAAATTTTAATTTCCTTTTTTGGACTGGTTTTAAGGTTCTTTCCAACTCAAAAGTTCTCCGTTCTCTTGCCAGCTGCTCTATCCCCACAAAATACATTTTGAATTTTCACTTTTTTTCAAAAAAGCTCTTTTTCCGAATCTTTGAGTTTTTGAAAACTTTTAAAGTCATTTGAAGCATTTTCTCCCGTTAAATAATCTATACAAATCTATTAAAATTATATTAACAGCGTGAAATATTTAAAAAAATTTTATTTTGTAATTTTTTAAAAAAATAGAATAAGCAATATTTTTTATGTATCGGATAGGCTGCATTTGGGGATTACCCCAACCAAAAAAAAAAAAAATTTTGGGCCGTTTTTTAGAAAATCTTTTTATTTAAAATTTTTTTAAAAACAAAATTGACATATTTTGCAAATCAACTAAAAATTTTAAAAAAAATTTCATGACCTTATTAAAAAATCAATTTTAAGCAACACTTTTTTGAAGCAAAATTCTATCTTTAATTTTGTAGTTGTATAAAAAAAATATTCAAATTTAGCGATTTTTCAAAAATTTGGGTTCTGACAATTGGGCATATTCTACCTTTTTGGATTTTCTATGATAAACAGTCCTTACAAAAATTTTCAGAAAAATTTGGGGCCGTTTTTTAAAAAATTTAAAAATTTGGGGAAGGGTCTGTCCCCCCAAAAATTAATAAATTTTTTTTTAAAAACGTACTTGCTCAGGGGAAAAAGACAGGGTTTCTTCAATTTGGAAAATCATCATGGTTTATTGATTTTTTTTGAAAAAAAAATTCTTGGTTTTAAAACCGATTTGTATAATAAAAAAATTGATTATTAGTTAATAAAAATAATTTCCCCCTTTTAAATTTGAAGGTAATTTTGGGAAAGGAAAAAAAGTCATTATTTAAAAATTTTTTTTTTTTTTATTTTAATCCCTCAACAGCAAAGGTTTTAGGCTCCCTTGTTTATATAGTTACAATGCTTATTGGGCACATTAATATAACATTACATTAAATACATTTGAAATATTTTTTCAAATTAACAAGGGAAAACAAAAAATATATACAAAAGTATTTAAAAATTACATCTTTTTTCAGATATATGGAATCGTGTAAATATGTATATAAAAACAGGAAAAACATAACAACATAACGTTAAATTAAATCTATAATCCCATTTTTTTCAGAAGTTTTTACCTTGGGTTGGGAAAAAATTCCTGGGTTTTTAAAATTTTCCACAAAAATTTTTGGGTTTTATGGAATTAATTTCATTCGGAAAGTGTTAAGGTTTTTTTTCAAAACACCATTGGGGGGGTTTTTTTTAAAAACCACGAAAAGTTCCGACAAACGCGAAAAAACGACCGTTCTGACGAAAACTTTTCAAGGTTTTTGAAAATAATTATTGATTTTTTGTATTTATAATTTTAATGTTCGAAAATTTTAAATCTTTTCATTATTTTAACTTAATGTGATGTTGAAAACGAATTTTGTCATTTGTCTTTCCCGTAGATCAATTATTTATCGGGGGGTGGACCTTTTATCGGGGGTCTGGCTTCTTTTTTTATTTGAATGACCACCGGCGCGATACCTCAGCGGTTTTTTGCAGACTTAAAAAGGTTTGGTGTTAAAAGGGATATATAATTAGGTGGTACTGTAATTCCATTCTATTATGTAGATGAATAATGGATTTTTTTCAGTTGGGTTTGGCGAGGTCGATTGATTGAAAGCATTTAGGTGTTTTTGTATAAAAATTTAACTTAATATGGAAGGTCTTAATGGAACTGGGTGAATAAAACCTGTCCATTTCCCATGTTCTTGGATGTGAATAAATGGGGATCATGTATTTGTTAAATATTTCTTGCAAATTGGGTCCCATCAGGGTCGGTTGGTGTTGGGTCTCCTTGGAAAAATTATCAATAGTTAGTTTGATGAACCCATGGGGGATATTTAAGAGTTCATGTGTTCCCCCCCTTTAAACATTTTTTAGTCCCTATAATCCATGGTATTTTTTTGAAAATTTGATATGATTTCATGGGTAAGACTTTATTTTGGGGGAATTCATTAAAAAATTTTTTTTGTTGGATGACAAACTTTGCTTTGATATTGATTGTCGTAATCCCCAAAAAGGGTTGGGGTTAAACTTCTGAAAATGCTACCTTGGAAAAAAAAACCGGACCGCCGAACAGTTTATGGGTCAATTTTTTTGAGTTTTTTTTACTTTTTTGGTTTCATCCTATCTATTTTACTGGGGTGTGCTCTTTTGTAAAAATAAATTTCTTCTCAATCATTCATTCAAAGTATCTACAACTTTTTTTAAACCTCCCCAAGGATCCAAAAAAAAAGACTCAGGCATCCTCTTTCATCCCAAAAATTTATTTCTCTCTAAAGAATAGTGGTAAACTTTAAAGAAGTGGTGAAAACTTTTTTTTTATTTTTTTCATCAAAACATTCTTTACCCCCCAACGCGTTTAAATCTTGTTACATTAAGGGGACCCAAAAATCTAAAATTGGAAAAAAAAATGTTGAAAGGGTTTTTTTGATAATCCAAATAACTAAAAAAAAGTTGGGATATGTTTAAAACTTTGAGAAGGGTGCAAACCTTTTAATTCCTTGGATTTCCCCTTTTTTGGGGTCAGCCACTTGAAAAATAGGGGTCCTCTTCTGTAAATGAATAGGGGTCCTCTTCTGAAAAAATTTTTTTCAAAAAAAATTTTCTATTTTCATACATTTTTTAAATTTTATACAAAATTCCCAAATTTTTTGGGTAAATTTCCCCCTTTCAGTAATATTACTGCATATTCATCATTTTTTAAAGAATTGTTAATAAATATTTAAACAAAAAAAGTAATTAATTTTTTATTTGGGAAAAATTTCTTTTAAAAATTTATCAATATTTAAAAAATAATTTAATTAAAGTACTAAAATTTGAATTAAGGTTAAATTTTTAAAACTATATCTACAATATTTATTATTGTTGGAAAACCTTTTATATATTACAATGTAACGTTTTAAAATTTTTCCGTATTGATTGATATTTTGTGTTCGTATATAGTATATCTCACGCAGGAACGATTTTAAAAAGAAAATCTAAATAATAACAGAAATAACCCCCAATTTAAAATTCATTGGCATTTTGTCGCACCCCCTTCGGCGACCACTTTAATGCAAGGTCGGGAAGAAGGAGAAATCTGCGCTGGGTTCGTAAAAAATTTCAGGGTCACCATTGATTTCCCTTTTTACGGAATCTTAGGATTCCGAAAGTGATACTAGATATTTCAACTTTAAACCCCGAAATACATTTTGCATACCATGAGAAAAATGATGAACAAATGTCGGGGTTTTAAAAAAAATCTGCCTTTGGAATACTGCATCAAAGTCCTACTGGCTATTTAATTACTTTTTCTGTCTTCGTCGATAAACTCCCAAAATTTTCCGGTGAATTATGTTATCGCCATAAAGCAAAAAAGTTTTCCCGGGTTTAAAAAAGGGCCCACATATGTTATTTTGGATAAAAATAGATTTTAATTTTTAAAAATTGACATTATTCATTGGTCAACATACAAGAAATGTGAATTTACTTTTTGTTTTTGGTTTTCTCTTTTCACTTCAGCCCCGTCAATTTTAAAACATAATTCAATCATTTTTTTTACCAAAATAAATATTTACCGACCTGTAAATTTCCCGGAAGAATAGTTGTTCCCATTAAAAAAAGCGATCATGCTGATAAATGGACAAATTTTAAAAATATCATAAATCCCAAAAATAAGTAATATCTTATATTTTTTTCAAAAGGGGACCCCCCTCTGAAAATAATCAAATTTTCTTTTTTTTCTTTTAATTTTTTTCAAAAAAGAACTTTTTTGGTTTTTTGGTTTTTTATTCCGGCAAGATCTTAACAGATCTTCCCCCTTCCCCTTGCCAGCACAATTCAAGGCTTCTTCATCCGGTATCTTCCACTTCTGGTTTAAGGTAATTATTATTAATTCTTAAGCAGTATTTACAGTTCTAATGACCTTTTTTCGCAATCTACACACCAATGTTTTTTTTTCCCGTCAGGCATCTTCCTCTATTCTTGTGCCCTTCATTGTAAATCGATGACTTCCCACAAGTTTTCCCTTCCCTTTCCCTCGTTTCTTCTTTCGAAGGATTCCAAAGAAAATTTTTTGATATTCTGTCGCTGCATTCTGAATACCATTGGAGTTGTTTGGATTCTACTTTTTCGATCACTTGTCCCCAATCCATTATTATCTTCTAATCTCTTCTTTTAAATATTCTATCAAACAGTATCCCTAACAACATCGTCTCCAAAAATTCTTTTTCATAGAAATTTAACCGAGTTTTTGCCATTTTTAATTCTAATTTCCATTATACGTAACACAGCTCTCCACCATTGCTTGTATATTGTCTCTTAGTTTTTTTTTCCCCAAAAAATTTTTGTTTTAAAAAATTTTTAAAAGTCTACTAATAATTGGCCCCTCATTTTTAATAAAGTCAATTTTTTGGAATCCCCTGCCCCTAATAATCACTCCGATATTTTTAAAATTTCCCCTTTCCTACCAAAATATACCTATTTCTGTTCTAGATCATATCGAGTTTTCCCCTTTAAATTTTCTTGACACATTATTTTTTTTTAGTCTCCATTTTTTATTTTTTTATTAATTTCTGGATTAAATTTTAAGATACAAAAAATATTTTTCTCCCTTTTTTTCAAGTGATCCCTGACTCCAAAAAGGGGGAAATCCATGTATGAATTAAAAAGGTTTTTTGCAGCCTTCTCAAGTCTTAAACGATACCCACCAACTTTTTTTTAGTTTTTTGGATTATGCACTAATAAAACCCTTTTCAACTTTTTGTTTTACCAGTCTTGCATGACTTATAAGTTGTCCCCTAAAATAATGTAACAAGTATTTCAACGTCAATTTAAAGGGGGGTAAAAACTGTTTCTGATGAAATAATATTATATAAAAAAAAAGTTTTTTTCATCTTCATCTTCATTACTAGTTTACCACTAGTTCTTTTAGAGAGAAATGAATATTTTGTAGGATGAAGAGGGGGCCCGTGCCCCTGAGTCTTTTTTTTTGGATCCCCCCTTTGGGGAGGGTTTTATTAAAATATTGTAGCATACTCTTGAATGAATGATTGAGAAGAATATTTAATAATGGACTTGTTTATTAATCAATATCATTCACAACAATGAACCCTTTCAGAATGTTGGCAAATGGGCTGATAAACATATTTACTTCAACTAATAATCGAATATTTATTATAAATCATGGTTTTAAAACCAAGAATTATTTTTCAACAATACAACTCTGGCGCCTAAACCATGCATACGTTTTTTTCCCAAATTGAAGAAACCCTGTCGTTTCGCCTGAGCTGAAGCTATGCGTTTTTTGAAAAACATTCATTAATTTTGGGGACTTTTTGCCTTCCGGACATTTTAAATTGTTTTCAAAAACGGCCCCAAATTTTTCTGTAAATTTCTTGAAAAGGACTTTTTACTCTATAGTAAAATACGTTTAAAGGTAAAAATTGTCCAATTGTCAGGGTTAACCCCGAATTTTGAAAAATCGCTAAAATTTGAATTTTTGCGGCGTCTTCCCACAACTTCTAAAATTACAGATAAAATTTTTTCTTCAAATGAAATGTAATTGCTTATAATTAGATCTTTTAAAAAAGGTCATGAAATTTTTTTGAAAGTTTTAGTTGATTTCGCACAATATGGCGTGCAATTTTTTAATTTTTTAAAAAATTTACATAAAGAAGATTTTCTAAAAAACAGCTCCAAATTTTTCTTTAAATTTTTTTTGGGAGTAATCCAAAATGACCTACCCGATAACATAAACAAGATATTGCTCTATTCTATTGTTTTTTAAAAATTACAAAAATGAAATTTTTTTGAAATCCCCTCTCCCCGCTGTTTATGAGCTTTTGAATAATTTGTATAGATTATTTAACTTGTAGTAGAAGTGTTTAAAATGACTTTAGAGGAAGTTTTAAAAAAACCAATAGATTCCTGTGAAAAGAGCTATTTTGAACCGAAAGTTGAAAAATGTCAAAAATGTATTTTGGGGGGGGATAGATGTCAGCTGGAAAAGAGGGCAAAACCTTATGTGAGTTGGCAAGAACCAAAACCAGTCCACAAAAAGGGTTATAAACTTTTTGCTACAAAATCTGTCCCATTCTGTAGCCCTCTAGTTCTTTCATTTTTTGGTAGAAACCAAAGTGTAAGCATTTTTTTAAAATTTTAAAAAGCAAAGAAAAAATTTCAGCTGAAAATTTTGACAAAGAACAGTGAGAAAAATAAATAAATTAATTAAAAAGGACGTAATACTCGTATTAGGGTTTGGGGAAAGGGAAACGAACGTACCAATAAAAACCAAAAACGGCCTATGAAAAAGGAAAATATGGAGTAGTAATGATCGGTAAACCCAGTAATCGAAAGAAATCAAATTCTTTCCCCATTTTTAGTAATGGTATCTTCTTGCAAAGAAAAGGAATGTTTAGAACATTCTCGACATCGTTATTAAAAATTTATTTTCTTTTGCTCGTCAAGAAAAAACCCCGCTGATATCTTCGGGATTTGAACACGCGTTCCTCTATTGTAAAACCACGCCCTAAGCGATTGCGCTACCAACACAGACGTACGTAGGCATTTCCGTAAACCTTACTCTTAAGAATCTTATGAATTTTGTCTTCAAACTCATTGTTTTTCCCATTTCCCGAATTTAAAATATTAAAATAAATTACCTCAGAGACAATAAGAAACTAAAAAATCACGGGCACTATAAAATAGTTAATTCTACTTAGAATGTTTCAGTTCAGTACTATGAAATTTTTTGGCGCTTCGGTTCTAGCCTGACGCTCAACCCTTATCGCCTCTCCCCAAAAGTGAGATTATTAGAGGGTGATAACGTTGGGCTAGCAGAAAAAGTTTCGACACGGGACATTCGGGGTTTTTGCTGCAAGTAATTACTAAAACCCCAAAAACATTTTTAACTTCAAAAAAAATCACCTATCATTACGCAGTTATTATTTTTTTGTTCATCTACTCACTTTTTATAAAAAAAATAAACTCTTATTGTCTCGTGTTTTGGAAATTTTTTTTCTTAATATATAACAAATGTTACACTATTAACACTTCATTCTTTTAAAAACTCTCAAACGACAACCTAAATGCATACCTTAAATTATTAAAAAGGGAAAAAGTAAAAATTAAAATCTCACACTTTAGTCAAAAATAAAAAGTTAAATGAACAGACCAGGACGTGAACTCGGGTCTTCCAGTTTTTTTAAACAAGCACCTGAACTACAGGGCGTCACCCCCCGCAGTCATTAAATTTTTTAAATATTAGGATGTGTTGACGAGTGATACTTTTTGGGTTTTTGCTAGCTGAAACCGGGAATTTGCTTGCAACGAAAAAAAATAAAGTACGATTTCGCAAAATCGGTTTTGAAACTTTTCATAGTAAAAAAAAGCTGTTTCTTTTGCAGTTTTGCTTTTCAAACCATTCTTTAAAATTGAAAAATATTGCTTGCACTTTTGCACAAAAAATGCCATCTTTTTAAAGAAAGCCAAAATTTTGGTTTCTGAAAGAACGAATTATGGACAACAAATTTCATTTAAAAGAAAAATCTTTTTAAATTTTTGTAGTTGTGGAAGACCCCCAAAATGTTCAAACTTTAAAATTTTCGAAAATTCAGAGTTAACCATGAAAAGGGGAACTATTCACCCCTTCAAAATTGTTTTTACTCTATTCTTGCCAAAAAATTTAAAGGAGCCTTTTTTGAAAATTTTGAAAATGTAAAAAAGGCTTCATGAAAAAGTCCCCAAATTTCAAAGATTTTAAAAATTTCCAAGCTTCAACTACAGCCAGAAAAACGGGGGTTTCTTAAATTTTGGGAAAAGGATCGTACGTGGGTTTTGGGCCCTTAGTAGTGATCACAGACGGATGGACGGACGGTTTGGATAAAACCATTTTTCGACTCCAAACTTTATTACCGTTTAACCCGGAAAATCGATTTTCCGCTTATTACATAACTTTCTCTATACTACGTATCCCTTTTGAATATACTACGTATATCTCACATACGAATATACTACGTATACTACGTATATTCGTGCGTATACGAAAAGAAAAAAAAAAAATTACAAGTTTTTTTTTGTGCGGAGATAACGAATTATCATAGTTCAAAATCCATCTAAACGTTTTTGGATTCCCAAAAAGGTGAAAATAAAAAAAACGGACTGAAAATTTTTCCCATTCCCATTGGGCCATTTCAAAGGTGAGTTTTTTTTTTCCCAAAAATTTCATATTGCAAAATATAAAATGTTTTTTTATGTAATAAAAAAAAAAAAACAAGTAATTTGTCACAATCTGGGCGACGTTGTGTAAATGTCACAACGATTAATTATTTAAAAAGGGGCCCAAACCTTCCCTCATACTGACTTACGTAAATGATGACAGCGGTAAAACAAATATCAAATGGGGGGGGAATACCCCGAGCCCAAAAACCCCAACTGTAAAACGCTTTTTTTCCAAGCTCAGTGGTAAAGAGCAACAAATCGTAAACCCCGAACGATGCGGGTTTGATTCCTCCCCGAAAAATTACATCTTAGTACCCCAATTAATAGGGTTTTTCAGGTCACAATATGGATATCACAAAGGAACGGGAAAAAACATTTCCCTCATTTTCATTTCCATAAAAGTGAAAAGATTTTGGACAAATTTTTTTGGAAGTAAAATAAAAAATGTATGTAAAAACGTTCACTATCTTAATTCCAAGCGAGTTAGGTTAAATTCTTACTAACTAAATAAAAATAAATACACATTTGTATAAATATTTGTAATAAAAGGATCAAAATAATTACACATATAGTAAAAAGGGTTCAGAAAAGATCTTATAAGCAATAAATAAATACAAGTTTTTTCCCCTTTTAAACATTCTTATCTTTTAATTCTCAAAACTTAGGTAAAACAGAACCGGAACAAAGAAAAAAGGCATCGCGCTGAACTCGATCCTCAATACCCCCGTTTTAAAACCCGGTGCCCAAACGATTTCAGCTACAGAATTTATTGGTCTCTCAGTAACCCTGCAAGCCCTAATGTACCCACAGATACGAAATTTTTTGTTCTGTAATTTCCCCATTTTCTCTAGAGTAACATATAAGCCCAATGGAAATCATATTCTCTAAACATTTTGTTCTCAAGCAGTACAATTTCAAAAATGCAATATTAGGGCAACTGATGTTTTTAACAATACATGATAACATATTTATTTATTTAACTCCGTTATCATTTTTTATAAATTTTTTATAATAAATTTAATATTTAGATTTAAAGAACGACATTATCCCACATTTTGAACCCAAAATTTCCCACCTCCTTTTTTTTCCTATTTGAGACTAAATGACAGGTGATTTGTGCAGTGGACCCCTACACAACCTGGCGAATAATCATTGGATATAACTAAATAATTAAAATTCCTTTTTTTCTTTGAAAGAAAAATTGGGACTGATTGAATGGGCACCCTTTGTCTCAGTCTACCCCCACTAAAAAAAATGTATCAAAAAATTGTTTTTTAAAAATGGAATAATAATAAAAAAATATTGATTTCTTTCACATGACCCCCGTCAAATCGTACTTTATTATGTTTTTTTTGTTAATACATTTTGAATTGTGGCTCCCCCTATAGAAGATTTACATAAAAAATTTTAAAAAGACCATAAAAAAAATAAAATTATCAATTGTTACAAACAATTAAGGGATGCGTTCTGTTAGCATTTTACAAAACACAAACACAAAATGGTAATTTTTAAAGAGTTCTTTAAAAGTCTCTAAGGGAAATTTGTTAAACGTGTAAAAAAAACATTTCCTTTCTAAATTAATAAAAAAACGAAGAAATTACCTTTTGCAAAATTTTATAATAAACCCACAGACTTTTAAAAAATTTGATTATCTCTAAATTTTAAAATATGTAAATTACTAGTGATTATACAACGGTACAGACTTTTTCATATTAAATTTTTAAGATTACATAAAAATATGAAAAAATGTTTTCTTTTAGACCTGTTAATATTTGAGCTATCTCTTTAAATTTCGTTTCGTCATTTTTGGGGTACAAGATACCAGCCCCAATCTTAATATAATCACATTATCGTTAAAAAAAAAATTTGCCTCCTTTTCAGAAAATTTTTGGGAAAGTCTCTCTAAAAGATAGTGATTAATGTTTTCAGGGATCAGTTAAAATATATATTCGGCAGGATTTGATATAGCGTCCATTCCTCCATCTACTACCCCTTTTAAACCCTGGAGCTATCCAGAGGGACCAGCACCGATGAGGGGGGTTGTGGGGAAAGAATTCTATCTTGACATTTTTTTTCTTATGATATACAACTTTTTGGTTAAGCAAACTCACTTTTTAAGAATGTGGAATCATCAACCCATACTATTCTTGGGTTTATTCTAGTTGAAAAATTTCGATTCGAATTTTTTTGTGGGCTCTTTGGGAAAAAACTATCCTGCGAACTGCTATCGCCCCCTCCCCTATCTTAAGGTGATCTCACATTACGCGATAAGACTGAACTTAAAATCGTTTGAACCCGTCCCCGAAATACAGAAAACCCCGTAGTATTTAAACAAGTAACTATGTTATTTTAATAAATTTAAAAAACTAAAGAATTTCCGGACAAATTTGCATTCGTTATTCATGAAAACTTTTAAACCCAAACTTGAATGATATAATGCTAACAATATTTTAATTATCAGCAAATAGTTGATTGATTTCTTCTTAAAGAAATTATAAATGCTTATAATGTAAACAAAAATAGTTGAACTACAACAACACATATTTTTTTCTAATGTCCTGCTCCCAATATTATACTATTACATGAATCGGAAAAGGTTTTTTAACCAGTAAAATCTCTATTTTCCCAAATTTTTTAGTCTTGAAAAATTAACTTTTTTCAATTTTTTTTAAAAAAAAGGGTTTCCCCGAAAATGGGGCCCCCCCCTCGGTCAGTTGGTACAGAACGGAGGGTTCTAGTCGTCCCTACTGGACGACAAAACCCGGGCCCCTTTTTAATTTGTCTTTTCAAAAAATTTAAAATTAAAATTTCAAAATATTGGACATATTACCTGAAATCACACCGTAACAGACGAAAAAAAACACCTTCTGGATTCAACTCACAATTGGGAAGCCCCCCAGCGTACCTATGTCGTTAACCATTCGGCTAAAGCGATTTGTGTTTTTAGTTGCCACTTAAAAAGTAGTTAAATATAATAAAACATATGCCAAATAGAACATAATCGTTTCAGTATATTTTTTTTGTTTCAGAAGGGCAATCCTTTTTTAAATTTAAATATATTGTGAAAATAATATAATATAAAAATGTATAATATAGGGGAAAAATAAAAAATATTAATATAATATAATTATAATTTAATAGAATCAACTTTTTTCTATAGAAAAAAAATCAATATTTTTTCTTTTTTTCATGTACTTCAAGTACCCTTGTCATAATAAAACAGAAAGGGACTTGAAATTTTTCGAGGAAAAGCCCAATGTCTAGAAATAGGACAGTTTTTAAAAAATACTAAATGATGCTAAAACAGCGCGTACTTTCTCACCCCCATTTTCACGGGAAAATTTATGAAACTAAAAGTTTTGAAAAATTGCACATGATCTTATTTAAAAAACTTATCTTTTGGAAAAAGTTTCATGAAGGAAAAATCTCAAATTTCAATATTTTACTTGTAAGGAAAACTTTGAAAATCTGTTTTCAACAACATGAGACTAGCAATATTCCTTAAATGCACTTCCCAATATCAACAATTTTACATTTTTCATTTTTTTTACATTTTTTAATAAAATTAGGAAACCATTGTTTGAACATTTGAAAAATGTCCCAGGGCTACATGTAAATTTCCCTCCCTAATTGAATATCGGTTTCAAATTTAAGGCGCTTTTCGACATCAGCCAGATCGATTGGGAGTATCCCAATTTTTTGGGGAAAATCCCGGGTGAACGGTTTGCCCCTGGGTTTTTGGGAGGACGGACAGACATTTTACCGTCGTCGATTTTTCGCTATCAACCACCCACAAAACATGGGTTCTGGCTAACCCCGATTTAGGATTTTTTCTAAATTTAGCAAGTGGATTTATCCCTTTTTTTTCCCAGGGCAGTTTTAATATGCGTTTTTTTGCCGACAATTCGCGGTTTTTTTTTTGCGTAGCATTACGTAACTTTTCTCTCCTTAAAAAAAGTGCAGTCAATATATAAAGAATTTAGATTATCGTTTTACGGAAAATTTGTATGCTTTCACTGCAAAACAATTTTTTTAAATTTGGGAAAAAATTTATACAATTTTTATAACTTTTTTGTAAAAATTTGTTATACCGAGAAGAAGAGTAAAAAGTTCTGGAAATTTGGAAACAGATTAGTAATTTAATGTTGAAAAAAACCCAGAGATATTTTAAACAAAAGGGGACATTTTCTACAGTATTTGTAATAACGGTATAAATTTTTCCAATGAAAATGTAAAGTAAAAAAAAAGAGTTCTTTTTAAAAAGTTTCAATAATGCAATATGAGGGATAATGTAACATACCCTCAGAAATTTGGAATATCATTGGATTCAGAATCCCAATGAACTTGCTAAATATAATATCAATTTTGAAAAAAAATATATTGATTTAAAATCAGTAATGTTTTCATTTTTGCGGTACCATGCTTTAAAAGGGCCTTTTCCCACAACGAGTCTAAAAAAAAATACATGTTCGCAAGTCTTTTGGGAAAAATTTTTTGGGTTAGTGATTTTGCCGAATTTTCCTTAAAACCCTAAATACATTTTTATTTATATCATTGTTTCTGTAATTTTGCTGCGCATTCGAGAATGTAAAATATAGTAAAATATTTTGAAGTCTTAACTCAATATTGGCCAATTATTTTCTCATGTTTTTCAAAACTTAAAAAAATATGGAAATATTGTAATGAAAAAACATTATTAAATTCAAGTGGGACTCAGTTTAATAAATATGTTTATTTTTCCAACGAAATAAAAAAGTGTGAATAAAATATGTTTGGGTACAATGAATAATTGCAATATTGTAGGGAAAACTCTGAGAAGTTGAATATTAAGTTATAAATAATAATCAAATTAGCAGACCATATATGAAAATTTCATTTTTGATTAAATAAAAATTTTCCCTTTTTTTAATACTATTTTGGAAATAAAGTCCTTAGGTTTTTTTAAAGGGAACGATTATTGAAAGTCTGAATTCAAATATGTGAAATTTTCTTTGACAATTGAAAATTTTTTTTGTATATATTTTTAAAAATTTCTTTTTTTTAAAATACTAGGTCATATAACGACCACTGTGATTTTTGTTTTGGGGTTTTTTGTAGGGGGAATACGTAAAGGGCATCACGAAACACATCTATGTCCGAAAGGGGGAACCCCCGTCCCCTTTGAACCCCGGAAGCTACGGCCTTGTCGTCCATTTTTCCCCTTTCTCTCCCAAATAAACCTTTTACATCATATACCCAAAATCAAATACATCAAAAATTCGCAATTCTCCATCATTTGAATTACTTTTCCTGTGTCCCCGGGCCCCGTGGGGATAAGTGGAAATGAAACCTCTGACTAGGTAGTAAAGTGGGCCACGGGAAGCCAATTTAGACATCTTTATGGTAATATCTACTCTTACTACCAAGATTCTATCCAACGATGCATTTTTTAGTGCAAACAGAGTGGCAGAATCTTTTCAAACTCACAAAGGGTCAAAGATTTTTCGTGGTCATCCCCTGGCTCCCAAGCCCCAGGCAAAATTTTTATTCACCTTCGGATCCCGGCCTGCCCCCCTCGCACGGGCATCTCGGAGTTTTCCCACCCCATCCCCCCGAAATGAAAAAACAGACCTTACTCTAAAGCATCTCCCGTGCACTGCGATAATGAAAGAGCCGAAGAAAGGGAAAACTTGTCGACTATAGAAGAGATGCTGGCTACTGTCCTCCCCCAAACTCTTTTTAAACCCTTTGCTATGGTTTTTAAATCTAATACGCGTGAAGGGGATGATTTTTTAAAATGCCTTTTATAACTAATTTTGCGTTTTTGATGTAACAATGTCTTTGTCATTTTTTTTATTTTTAAAACTAGTCATTTTTACTGTTTTTTCTCTTTTTAAACTTGTAATTAATAAAAAAATTTTAACTGACTTTTTTTACTTTTCCCGAAAATTTTGCGGGAAAAATATTGCACTATGTAATTGACAAGATATTTGGGCCAAAAACACAGTTCTTTTATATTATTAAAGAAATTTTGAAGTTTCATTTCGTGAAAAAAAAATAAAAACTTGGTTTTGTTTTCAGATTTGAGAACTTGTGATCTCATTGAATCTCTTGTGTTTTCCGCCCTTGATCTAAAAACCCAAAAGTATTTTCCCGGCTCGATGGCCCTTCAAGTATTGGGATCTTATGAGCACAAATTTTTTCATGCGTATATCTTACAATGGCTAAAATTATTTCACAATTAATCGTTAGAAAACAAAAGGGCAGGGGTGTTTCCTGTGAATAAAAACCGTTTCTTACTTCAATATCGATAACCGTGTCAAAGGTTTTCCCGGGTGTTTGAATTGCGGGAGAGCTTCTTGAATCGAACTAAACACTCCAGGGAAAATGTTTCTGGGGGTCATAAAAAAACCCAACATAAATTGGAAAAAAATACGATTCCCGGGAAAAACTGTTTTCCCTTAAATATTTTTAAATTTGGGAAAAATTTTCCCCGGGAAATTAAAATTTTTTTAAATAAATACTCAATCTTTTAAAATTTATTCAAACAAGTTTTGTTTTCCCTTTTAAAAGCTCGTTTTAAGAAAATTCATTGATTCAAAAAATTTTAAGGTTTTCAAATTTTTTTTTTTTTACTACGTTGTTATTCAAAATATTTAAAAAAAGTTTTTAAATTATGTAGATTTCCACAAATTAAAAAAATTAAAAAATTTTCTGTTTATATTATTAGCTATTTATTAAAGAATTTTCAATTATTACAATTTTTCTTTTTTTAATATATGCAATGTGATATGTTTAAAATAATTAATTATGTTAGCGCCTATTCAGGCCATATCAGATTTGTACTGTTTCCTGTATATTAGCCCTAAATAAATAAATAAATAAAATATCACTGGGAAGGGATAGATATAATCTTCTCAGCAGTGTAACAGAAAAATAGCAACTTTTGAAAAATATATGAAGAATAAGACAAATTTTTATTTTGAAATATTTCTAATAAAGGTTCCTAGTTCCTTTTCACCGATTATCACTATAAAATTGCATCAATTTTCAAATAGTCTAAACAATATTAACAATGGGAATTTTTTCAATGATAATCTCTTGGGGCACCCGGCAGTGATTTTGGGTTTTTAACGAAATCACTGTTTCTCCCGCTCATATGAAAAATGGGGGATTACATTTTCATAATGGGAATAAAATTGTTATTGCTTATTTCCTTAATAAAAAGGGGTAATAATGACAAAAAACAGGATTTTTAAATACGTGAAAATGAATTTCAAATTTGCTTGATAGGAAATGTGTATATTATGTAAATGCATTATATTGTGTTTCCCCAAAATTATTATGTAAAAAGTTAGTTTCCTTGCTTTGAACCATTAGCATTTTAAAATAGTTTGTAAGAAACAAAACTTTCAATAATATTAATTTAATCTGACACAAATTTCTCACAATATTAGATACCATAAATTAGACTTCATTTTCATGGTAAAGAACTCGATAAAAAATGTCACAGCCCCTTCCCGTGACCCGCTGCCCCTTGGTTCGTCAGCGTCCACGGGGTTCAGAGCCAACGTCAGTGCAATTGGCGGGTGATCCTCGCGCCCGCGCCCAATCCGTTTCGTTTCTGTGCCCTCTCCTGTTACCTCCTCTTACTTCCTCTCACCCCTCCTCCCTGTTACCCCTGCTCACGTTAGCGAGGCAGCGTCACTGACCTCGAAATTGCTCCGCCCTTTGAGATAACTAGGAGGAAAATCTTCGAGGGAGGAAGGGGACGTGTCTGAAACTTGGAGCAAAGCCAATGATAAGAGCGGATACGCCTCGACGCCAGGATTGGTCAAGTGTCCAGCGATGGTTGTCCAAGCTGTGGAAAAGCCAGATTTGGCCGCACAGGGCATCACCCATATTCTGTGAGAGTGGGTATACGTTAATGACGTTGATGTCGAATTCACTGAAACAGTGAAGTAGAAATACGAAAACACTGCGATCCCTTTTATTTTTTAAAACATTCATTAAATCCGAGAAATCAAAACACAATGACAAATCTGCCAACTGTAAACTAAATAATTACCAAAATCACGTTTATCTCTGAAAACAACTAAAGAGCATTCAAACGTTTATTATACTTTGCTTAATTCATACAAAATTGTTCAACTTTTATAAATGCACTCACAAATAACGAGTCACCATTGGATTTAGTATGCACCCTAAGCAGAACATGAATCGAGAGTATCTTGTCATACGGCATACCAGAGTATTTGGTCACTAGAATGAATCTTTATACTTGGGTTTTTCTAACGTGTCATCTGAGGGTAGTATCTCCAAATTGAAATATGGAACGACTTTTTGCGTCTTTCTCAGTTCTGCCGCAGTATATCGCATGATCGATATTGCATCAAGCAGTGCTGCAGATCAAGCGACTCTAACGGCACGACCGAGAAAGACGCGAAAATCCGTGTCTTATTCCATCTTGGAGATACTACCCTCAGATGCCTCTCTAAAAAAACAAGTAAACAATATGGAGGGCATTCAGTATTCTCTACTTTGAAAACATTCATGAAGCCTCGCATTTAGCACGACTTTTATTCATAACTTAACACGCTTACCTATCACTGTTTCAATTGTTGGTTTCAAAAACACAAAAGCAAATAGTGAGACAAAAATATCACACAAAAACGCCAAAATCAATTTAAAATTGCCAATTCCCTCGCACATGTCTACAATGACCCTTTTCTGCAGTTTTATACGTTTGCTTATAGAAACTACAACTAATATAAATAATGCTAACAGTAACCATGAAACGAAGTTTACTACGACATTTTTGAGTCAACACATGGGTAGTTTCATCCGTGGTTGCTACTTATGAATTTAACTTAAACTGTAAAATCCCTAAACCAATGTTGTTAGTATGGCCGGTGATTTACGTGAGGTTGTTATAAATCAAAGTCACTGGGACTTTTGAGCCTGAAATCTCAACTGTTTCTCCAACTCTGCTTTTAATTTCAGCTTATTTGCTGCAATTATTACCACTACAAAAATCACACCCACCACTTGGCCTAGATAAAAGTTTGACATCATTTTCGATTCTCTCAGTTAGAATTCTTGGTTTACGAACTTTTTCTTCCACTCCTATCAAGCTTCAGAGACAACTTGCTTGATACAGTTATTGTTACACATGTACGATATAGTTTTAGTGTTGCCAAATACCTTCAACTAGTATTTATCCCCATATGACGTGGTAAAACCCACTAAATTTTAACATCAACCCCCTGAATTGAAATATTCAATAAATATTAACAGATTAAAACAATTAATTATAAAGATGCTTTTAAATATATTTTTAAACATATCTTAAAGTAAGGGGTAGTAACTAAAAGTGATGAAAATTATAACACTTTATTCATCTTTAAGTGTAACTTAAAATCACAAATCTTATAGGAAAGATACGGTCAGAACAATCGAAGTTTGCTTCGAAAAAAATAACTTTTTCTGTTTTCGTTCGTGCTTTTTCTGTTCACTTTAAATCTGGACAAATTGTTGAAGATGGAATTTGAGAGTTTTGCCGTATCCCCAATCATTTGACATTTTAGCATAATAGTGATATGACAAGAGTTTACCGTTATACGTCTAACTGAATGTGCGGTTGGGATCTGCCGTTATTATCCTGAGTACCTCATATTTTTTCAAAAAAAGAGAAAAAATCAAACCAAATCTAGCCCTCAATGAATCAGGCATCCATTCTTATTTCAGACATTAAATCTAAATCAAAACCTCGTCAATGTCTTGTGACTCGTTCTACAAGTTTTCTTTGTTAAACTTTGACAAAAGTATGATAATCGCCAAGCAAGTCACCTGCAAGTACTTCTACTATGCTTGGTTACATTTGAATAAATATACCTTCAATAATCAGAGAAAACAATTTTAGTGTTTTGTGATACATAATAGATTTGTATGAATGAAACAGAAAACTGAACGAAAACCTCAAAGAAAAAACTAATTTCCTCCCTAAAAGAAGCACTAAAAAACCAAAAAAATTTAATTTAGGGGGAAAATCCTTAACCTTGCAACAATGAATGTGTGAAGTTGTAGGCTTCCGCGGCCAGAGTCATGTAAATGATCTTGGGTGTTCGGGTGACGCCGCGTCGAAGACTCTGTTACCGACGTTCCAACCATCTTGTCGTGGTCTTCCTCAGCGTGGCAGCTGGCCGTGGCACACAAGTCCAGAGAAAGACCACGACAAAATGGTCGAAACGTCGGCAACAAAGCCTTCAATGTCGGCCCGGTGGCCGAGATCGGTAAGGCAGTAGTGTCGTAGTGATCTTGGGCCGAAGGGTCGCGGGTTCGAGTCCCGCCTCGGGTATGGTTGTATTTGTGTTCGTCCTTTCACCCCTTATCATCACCATTTCGTTTCATCTTCATTGTTACCATACCATTAACACTAATAGTGGTCGCTAATGATTTAGATGTTGATACGACCTTAAATAACCAATTAAAAAGGAAGCCTTCAATGCGGTGTCATCCGGACACCCAAGATCAATTACAACACTGGATATAGTTGTAACTGCGGCTAATAATGTTTTGTGATATTGTTAAGGTGAACATGTTCTTCAGATAGTATTCAGTGCTGCCGGGCACGTCAAGTACTTTGGTCATTAGTTCAGTTTATTTTATGGCCACGAAGAATTTTCCTCACCTACTAAATAAAATCGAACATCGGCTAACCTGTGGGCTTGGGAATTTCGCTCTTCCAGGTACTAGCCCCAATTTGTCATTGTCATACTCGAAGCACCTCTTATGTCAGGTGTATGCATAAGTTTTTGCCGGTTTTTCCCTTGAATATGTCGTAAAAAACACGTCATATTCAAGGGAAATTCATTTGTTTGTTTATTCAAAACATTGGCCATCGCCTTCCACACACTTCACCCATCTTTCAGTTAAGATATGAATTCCATTCCAGAAAAAACCTGCTTGTCTTTTGCAAACCATTTGTCTGCAAACCATTCGTCAAGCCATTTTCCATCTTCCTCAAAATTGCTGAAGTGCTGCTATGCCAGCGCGTTTCTCATTGATGCGAAGAGATGATAGATGGCGCCAGGTCGGGGAGTACAGCGGGTGCGGAAGGATGTCCCATTCAAGCGACTTCAAGACGTCCTTCACTGGTTTTTCAGTGTGAGAAGGCGTTGTCGTGAATTTGCCGTTCATTCAAATCGTATGGTATCTATTTACCTTGTTTATTTATTTTCTCAATTTCCCGGTAAATGTCAGATGATTGTTTCTTTGACACATTTAATACTTTTGCCAAATGCGGTTGAGTTTGATTTGGGTAATCGTCAAATAACCCCTGCAATTGCTTCTCTTCACACATGTGTGGTCTACTAAAGCGCGTACTGTCATTTACATTGGAATAATCACATGTAAACTGTTGAAAACATGTCTCACATGATCTAATCGCTGGAGCTTGTTCACCGTATGTTTTTAACAGCAAACGATTTTTTCACAGCCTTTTTCTTTTGATTAAATAAGAATAAGAAAAGCAATGCGAGCTGTAAATGTTCTTTTTCAGACACAAACGTCGACATGATCACTGAATGATACAACACAGACGCTACTGTTTGGCAGGCTCAACTTGTGGGTGTTGTTAGGTTAATGTCAGACGAACAAACTGACACAGTGTCAAATTCATAAGCTGCGTACTGTTTGTTGGAGCAGTCTCTTAGTGAAATCGAAAAAGACTTATGCATACACCTCTATATCTTCTGGACATGCTGACTAAGCTCCCGATTTGTCTGCTGCTGTGTGTGGTAGTATATGCATGCGCGTATGTGGGCGTGCGTGCATGTATAAGGAGAGCGGAAGCGACAAAGGGAAGAAGGTTCGCGGACCCTGGCACGATTTTCGGGTACTGCTCCAGCATTCGGTAGCTATTGATCGGGAAACAATGGAAAATTACCAATCAGAGCGTCCGGCCGCTATAATTCTCTTTCAGTCCAATGTAGTTTTATAGGTAGCGTCGAAAACCTGTCAACGTCGGAACTCTGGCACTGCGATCAGCAGCGTTGCAGTGGAAACGGATGTGGTCACTGAGCCACATTTTTACTCATAGCATATTTACAATGCATTTGGTGTTAATGGTGTTTCACCTTCTTTCTCTACAACCCAATTTTTATGATTTTTCTTTCTATAGATATGAAACTTCAGTAGAAATAAATAAAATGAGAATATTTTTTAATTAAACAAGAAATTACATTATGTTATATTTGTGATTGTTAAATTTTATGGATGAAATTATCAATTATATACACACAATTCCAAATATTTTTTTTATGAAATGGCACTAAGCCAACACCTCCTGAAAATCTTCTGTACATGCTGACTAAGCTCCCGACTTGTGTATGTGTTACTTGTTATTATGAATTGTTTAATAAAACAATTTATTTAGAATTGACTGTCTAAAATTAATAGATAATTTAATGCATTAGAAATTATATTATACGCCTCACCAAAACCAACCGTCAGTATTTCACATCAACATGATATAAATATCACTTTAGACTAGAAGATGAATAACTACAAGATTGAATGGTAGCTCACCTTGCGTCTGTCACGATCCACATAAATCAAAACGTCATTTCACGGAGGTCGACCGCACTGTACGTCCCGACTATAAGTCTTACAAATTTTGCAAAAGGAAACACACAAATCACCTTCAACTCGCTGAATGTAACTGTATTAACAACGAACAACGGCACACAATTTATTCGTAATGACACCACACACTGCGATGTTCGTATCGCAACTGTTTTAAAGCATCGCTTGAATAGCGGGCGTGGGCACGCAGGACGCGGAAATATCGCCTTCCCCAATGGGCGTTTCCTCGCGGCGCCCGCAATCAAACGCGCATCCGCCCGATGAGGTGCTCACCTATCGCTCTCGGAAGTAGGAGGCCCTGGAGCTTACGCAATCTTCTATTATTGCTTCTAGGCGGAATGGTAAGTCAAACATTTTTTCGTAATTAGTATTCTATGTGCCTTTGAAATGACTGATAAATCAATCATTTTTGATTAATCAAAGATTTCTAATCCATGTATATATAATATATAATGTATAATGTATAATGTATAATGTATAATGTATAATGTATAATGTATAATGTATAATGTATAATGTATAATGTATAATGTATAATGTATAATGTATAATGTATAATGTATAATGTATAATGTATAATGTATAATGTATATCATATATAATATATAATATATAATATATAATATATAATGTATAATGTATAATGTATAATGTATAATGTATAATGTATAATGTATAATGTATAATGTATAATATATAATATATAATATATAATATATAATATATAATATATAATATATAATATATAATATATAATATATAATATATAATATATAATATATAATATATAATATATAATATATAATATATAATATATAAATATAATATATAATATATAAACTATTAATAAAGAAATAGGACGAAGAACATTGATTTTCTAATTTAGCTCATTGGATAAATTTGAAATGTCGTCAAGCCATTGTCACAACATTTGATGTAAGTCACCAAATTTACTCTAAGAAAATTAATGCACGATGTTTTTGTTTCATTCACATTCTAAGACACATTTTTAGCAACAAGAAGCAGCTATGAAAATAACATGAAACATGCGTTGAAACGGAAAAAGAAACATTATATAATTAAATGAACAGTTACTAAAAATATAATTACCATTAACCAAACAAATTCTAAATGTACATCTTTTTTTTGTTTTGAAAATTGTAGGGCATTGAATTGCTTATTTTCTCATCTATTTTTGCAGGGTTTCTCATCTGTTTTTGCCGAGGTTTAACGAAAGCATTTTGATTGCTTTTCATTCTGTGTTCGTTTGTTTTCATAAAATACGATAATGCATCTTACATATTCACAAAAGAAGCAAAGTTTACTAATGAAAGAAAAATTGATGCCACCGGCTTGTATTGCTTGTGTTAATTGAGATTGGCTGATTTTAATCGATTCTGAAACCCTTTAGATACTCAGGACATGAATGAAATATAGAGACACTGTTAAAATTTTATAAAGTCATGGCGGCAGTACCACAACTGCTTTACGGGTGTGAATTATGGACATTAAGAAAACAATATAAAATGAAGATACAAGCCTCGGAAATGAAATTCCTCCGGAGAGTAAAACGCTGCACCCTATTGGACAAAATAAAAAATGAAGATATAAGAAGGGAACTTAATATATTTTCTATCAACGAAAAAGTAAATGAATACAGATCACGGTGGGTACAGCACTTAGGAAGAATGTCTCACGAAAGGATCCCCCGAAAAGCCTTTATGTACAGACCACGAGGAAGAAGGGACATTGGCCGTCCACGACAGAGATGGTGTAACGAAGCCGGAACAGGGAATTTCCCTAATCCGTGAAGTGAAGAAGAAGAAGAAGAAGAAGAAGAAGAAGAAGAAGAAGAAGAAGAAGAAGAAGAAGAAGTTGAATGAAATATTCACGGATACCCATACCTAGGCGTCAACGAATTTTCTCCCGCACCGCGCGATGCCGCCTAGAGGCAGAGGGTAATCCCAACGACGAGCTATATTTCGCTTTTTATAACATGGCGTGTGAGGGCTGTCTTCATTATGGAATATGGCACGGCTTTTTGCGTCTTTCTCGGACGTGCCGCTTAATGTCGCATGATCGCGACCGTATCAAGCAGTGTTGCAGATAAAGCGTCATCTAGCGGCACTACCGAGGAAGACGTGAAAAGTCGTACCGAATATCATCGTGAAGACAGGCCCTCAAGCGCCATTTCATAAAAACCGACGTAGTCATGCTTTCTACCGCGATGACCGTCCAAGCCCCTTCGTGTTCAAACGCATTAAAATGCAGCGGCGCCCTTGATGGCTGTACGATGAAAAGTTAACACCCACCCTAGTCTGCCACCGGAAGGGCATCAACTGAAGTCACCGCAGTAGCTCTGACTAGGCGGTCTTTGGTTCGGGCCCCGATGGGGGTAGAATTTTCGACACTAGCTAGGACGAATTCTCCTGCAGTTTGGAGGAGTATTCTAGCAGCCAGCTGCACTGATCGATAGTTTTCTGTGGTTTCTTCAATCAATATCCGGCGAAAGTCGGAACAGTACCCTAACAAACGGACCACGGACTGCGCGCGATATTCCCTTCCTCTTCTTTATTCCATTCTTACTCCTTACACTTACTCTAACATGCACTACACTAGCATACATATCGGGAGACCGGTTGAGAGTGAAATTAAACCATCAATTTCAATTACAAAATAACCATTGCATTCATTAAAGTTTTGGGAATAATAGGTAAAAACTCAATTGTATACGATCACTAAATTTGAATATGTCATTGAGTAAACGTGTTAAATATTTCGCGTCAAAGAGGATGTACGAGCCGAATAACTCCAAATAACTGACAACACAGATTCCTGTAGAAAGTCTCTCTTTGTAAAATAACATTGAACAGAAAGAGAGAGCCATTCTCCATAAGGCTCCTTATCGCAATCAAATATTTGGATGCTTAATAGATACGGTGCAGGTTGCGTACTTTCAACATAAGTTTCGCTGTCACAAAATTTGTGGAAATTTTGAAATTAGAATTAATTGATTGACTACTTATTCCTGGCAAGTCAACTGATATTGTCCCGTGAGTGTAGTGCATGTTTTTTCCTTTGAAGGTAGCGGTAATATACTCACGCTCGACGGCTACATCCGGCGCCGACCCCAATTAGCGGGTATCTCCCAGCCGGGGCAAGCTCTCGACCGGCCTCCCGGCATGTAGTGAAGTGCATGTAAGTGTAATTGTGTTTCAAGTAAGGGTAGTACAAGGAAGAGGAAGGAAAGGTCGCGCGCGGTCCGTGGTCCGTTTGGTAGGGAACTGCTCTGGCATTCGCCTGGTATTGATCGGAGGAACCACGGGAAACTACCTTTCAGAGCAACTGTCCGCTAGAATTCTTCTCCAGACAGCGGCTGAATTTAACCTAGCGGATAAGCCACTGTCGTAAATCCTGCCACCGTCAGGACTCGTACCTTAGGACTTCCAGGTCTGTCACTGCAGTGACTGGTCATGTCACTGTAGTTGATGCCCTGAGACACCTGACATGATTGAAATGAGGACCTCCGTATTGTTTCTTAGCGATTGCAAAACAGTTCGTGCAAAATTGTGGGGTAAACAATTAAAAGTATTTGTAGATTATAAACTGCTTCTGAGTTTTTGAAGAATGCGGGCAATTATAATGATCTGAGCAAATACTACTCCTCCGCCTTGGATAACACTTTGATAAAGGAGTATGGCATCCATTTAGCAATTGAAGATTCTCAGACACTCCAGTTTGAAAGAGTGACTTCAAGTCTAACATTTTATATTCATAAATGCAAAAAAACTGGTTATCCGATTCTTTTCAGGCTAAAAATGTCCAAGTAAGAAGTAGAAATTTAGTCTCTGTTCCTACATTAACTTCCAACTTCATGTGAATGAAGTACGCAGTGTTTTGGTGTAAAAAGTTGGTGCAATACTTCTGTCAGCGGTAATGTTGACCTAAATATGAAAAGTAATTCAAGTTGCAGAGCTTGCGTAGTTAGAACAGGTGTAAGGTATGAAGAGCTGCAAGAGAAATATGTACTGCTGTATCTCTTAACTTATTTGATGTGAAAAGTTAGAAGCGTGTTGGAGTGTGGGGCATCCACGATGACTCACCGTTGCGGTGTGGCCACCAGAGGAAAGGCGGAGAGGAGAGTTTTCACTCACCTGATGGTCTTAAACCGACATCATCCATCGAAAAGTTTTGTTGTTGGTTTTGTTAGCCCTGAACGTAACAGTAGTGTCTCAGATACGTACAATTTGAATTTATTTATGAAAGTATTTACTTTTGTACAATATAATTTGACCTAATATCTCAGTGTAATCCCAAGAGTGACTCCCTCAATGCTTGTAATTCGGTTTTCATTTGTTAATAAAAATGCAAGCAACGCAACAGTGGTACAGATGTCACTAGACACCACGCACGTTTTGCATAGTTGTACGTCCTGAAACTCTCACAAAATGTAAATTACCAACCGGCAATGTCATTAGCAGTTGTAACAGTGGTAGATTCAAGTTTTATTCAGGTAATTATATTTTAGAGGTGATTAATATATGTGTGGTATGTTGATAAGAATAAGAGTAGCTAGAAAAGAAATAGAATAGAAATAAAAATGTAACATTTGCGACAGTAAATATATATATAACGAAATGTGCAATGTAACAAGAAGGATAATATTTTATAATTTGATATTATACAAGCTTTAAAATTATAAAAGCTTTGCGGATTCATAATTACTGCTAATGTTATTAAAGAAAAAAGGTAAATATCACAGCAATGTATGATTTTCAGCAAAGAATACGCTTCTACTAAATCAATAGGGAGATCAGCTGTTAAAATAAAAAGGTTTATTTTCACATTCGAAACTATCTTGAATCATAAATTACTTTCAGTTTCAATGTCTGGTACCAGTGAAGGGTCCCGGTTTTCGACGAGTGGCCCTTCTGACGATGGCCATACCGGGAGCGGTAGCTAAGTGCATCAACTGATGTCATTGCAGCGCCTCTGACCGGGAGGTCATAGATTCGAGTCCTCACGGCGCCAGGATTTTCGACACTTGCCTTTCAGCTAGGTCGAATTCAGTCGCTGCCTGGAGGAGAATTCTAGCGGCCGGCTGCTCTGATCGGTAGTTTTCCGTGGCTTCTCCGATCAACACCAGGCGAATGCCGGAGAAGTCCCCACAAAAAGGTCACGGACCGCGCGCGATCTGTCCTTCCTCTTCCTTGTCCTATCCTCTCCCCTTACACACACACACTTACACTAACATGCACTAAACATTTCAGGAGACCGGTCGGGAGCTTAGAGCTTGTCCCGACTGAGGCGGTGCCCCGCTGGTGGGAGAGCCCTGGTTCGGGGGAAACCCCACTAGCCGACGGGAGGTCGACGCAGGATCTCGCCATCCAGCTGGGGAAGACCACCGCCATCTCGCGAGAAACAAACATGCACTACACTAACGGGACTAATGACCAAAGCAGTTGACACGCCCGGAAACACAAAAAAACGAAACCAAACCAAACGATGGCCACGTGGTCCGCCCTCGGAGGCGCAGCGGGAAGGGCTTCAAAAGAGAGGTTTTGCGTGGCACAGCGCACAGCAGTCGACAGCAATCTTGATCTTCTGCGCGTGCGCAGATGCACAAAAGTGATGCGAAACTCGAACTGTGCCTGCGCAGAAGATCGATAGTGCTGACGATTGCTGCAATGTTTCGCCGTGCAAAATCTCCCTAAAGAGCGGTTTCGCTAAAATGCCATCTCTTAGCTCAGAGCGAAGTCGCTCGCCTTTCACTAAAGCGGTCCAATTTCACGGAGCACCGCCCCAGCCGGGACAAGCTCTACGCTCCCGACCGGCTTCCCGGAATATGTGGTAGTGTAGTGCATGTAAGTGCATGTAAGTGTGTGTGTGTGTGTGTGTGTGTGTGTGTGTGTGTGTAAGGGGGAGGATAGAAAGAGGACAAGAAAGAGGAAGGACAGATCGCGCGCGGTCCGTTACCCGTTTGTTAGGGTACCGCTCCGGCATTCGCCTGTGTTGATCGGAGAAACCACGGAAAACTATCGATCAGAGCAGCCGGCCGCTATAATTCTTCTCCAGACAGCGACTAAGTTCGACCTGAAAAGCTAGTGTCGAAAATCCTGCCGCCATCAGGACTCGAACCTAGGACCGCAAAAGGTCAGAGGCGCTGCAGTGACATCAGTTTAATTATTTTTGTAATACCATCTTCATATAAGAAAAAATTCATGTAAAAAATAAATACATTTTTTAGACATTAACTACTAAAAGCAGCTCTTTCAGGGCATATATATCATGATAAAAGTTCAATTTTTAGCACTAGTGATAAAAGTGAGATGATGTTCACGTGTTCATACAAATCAAGAATGCAACAAAGAAAAAATACTTTCGCCTGTCCACATGAGCTCCTACCGATCTCAATTTTTTACTCAGTAATAGGCCTACTTGAATTAAAACAAAATGAAAGTCAATAAGGCTATCTAAAAAATAGAGTACGACACACGTGGTAAAAGTAATTTTATTTTGCTCCTAGGATTGCCCCACTCGGTCGGCCGGCTTCCTGTCCAATATTCACTATTCGCAAAATAAACGGTCGCTTTTACCACTCGCATCATAAGTAACTATATCCTTAAACTAGTAATACTCATTCAACTTCTTCAGCTTACAACTCATTTGTGTCGATTGTTCTTAAATGAGGGCGGACTGTAAAATCCTAAACTAACGCCTGTAATTTATGGAGGCTTTTCAATCCTGTATTTGATTACTTTACGTCGATACAGCAAGGCGTTATTACGAAAACTTACACGAGTTCTCGTCACAGCTTCTACGCAAGTTTCTTTCACTTGCAAATACCTTGCCTTTTATTTTTGAACGTATTTCTCAGTAGTACTTTATTATTACTGAACAAAGCAAAAGGGGGGGAAAGTGTATTATTAATGACAAGCATGAAGCATGTCTTGTGCAAGATAAAAGGATACGGTGGTCTTGATTAAAGAGCAAAGCCATAGTCTTTCATTCCGATAAAATATTCAGTGCTAACTTGAAAAGAATATTAAGTGATCAACAGTTTAAAAAACAATTCGTCGTTAATTTTAACAACAAAGCAGTCAAAATGAAGAGGGGAAATGGGATAGATTAATATAATTGACAGTAATTTTCATTCAAGTAATGTTTTCTACAGTAATGAAATACAATATGTAACGATATAATACTGGAGGCGTTTCGTTAATTAATTAATCTTAATTCCCCATAATACGGAATTATATTAATCAATGATCTATAGGTTTATGAATTTAATAATATTACTCGTATTTTCTTTCTAGGAAATTATAGGGCCCATCTTACTATTTTGTTGTGTTATTTGTTGTAATGTAGCTATACTACATTTTCATTTTTTGGTATTTTTTGATCAGTTTTTGGTACTAAACATCTGAAGGCAAATATGATATAAGGAACTATAAAATTTTTGTCAGGGCAGACCGTGATTGATCTTCAAATAATCTTGCATTGGTGTTTGGTAGATACACGAATCGACATAGGAAGACCTGTCAGCTATCAATAAAATTAGTTATTTATATTAATGTACATTACATTAACGTCTTCACAAATTTCAAAGATTAGGCAGCTAAGAAGTTTGATGAACACGTGGCAACAACCACGCAAGTTCAAATGCACTTTAAGGGTGCGCGCAACGTTTAGAGAAATTAATTTAAAAATAAGAGTTAAAAAACCATAGTTTCCAGTCGTACTATTTTAATGAGCCACTCTACATCTTTCTTATTAACGGACATTTAAGCTTGTAAAACTTGTGAAAGCAACAATACGTTTTCAGTTGCAAGGGGTTCGTGTAGAGCGCGGTGCAGGGTGTGGAATCTAGGCCGGTTCAAGGGCTTATGCAGCCGCATGCGGCAATGAGGGAAAGATGTTTCCAGTCGTACTATTTTAATGAGCCACTCTACATCTTTCTTATTAACGAACATTTAACCTTGTAAAACTTGTGAAAGCAACAATACGTTTTCAGTTGCAAGGGGTTCGTGTAGAGCGCGGTGCAGGGTGTGGAATCTAGGCCGGTTCAAGGGCTTATGCAGCCGCATGCGGCAATGAGGGAAAGATGTTTCCAGTCGTACTATTTTAATGAGCCACTCTACATCTTTCTTATTAACGAACATTTAACCTTGTAAAACTTGTGAAAGCAACAATACGTTTTCAGTTGCAAGGGGTTCGTGTAGAGCGCGGTGCAGGGTGTGGAATCTAGGCCGGTTCAGGGCTTATGCAGCCGCATGCGGCAATGAGGAAAGATGTTTCCAGTCGTACTATTTTAATGAGCCACTCTACATCTTTCTTATTAACGAACATTTAAGCTTGTAAAACTTGTGAAAGCAACAATACGTTTTCAGTTCCAAGGGGTTCGTGTAGAGTGCGGCGCAGTGTGGAATCTAGGCCGGTTCAAGGGCTTATGCAGCCGCATGCGGCAATGATCGCCTCTGCGAGCGCCGTGCCCGCCGGGATTAGCGGCTCCCCGCGGGGCGCTTCGGAAGTGGCGCCCCGCGCGGCGGAGCTGCTAATCCAGACACGAGGCGGCTGGGGGGGGGAGTGGGAGGGGCACACCACGCGAGTGCCGGGAGAGACCGGTGGAGAACGAGTGAGAGCAGCTCGGAGCAAAGCTAGGCGGCGAGACTAGAGATACGGTGATTCATTGATTTATTGACGATTCCGGGAGCGTAAACTACTGTCATTAGTCCCGTAAGTGTAGTGCATGTTTTTATTGGATTGTGGTGGTGGCGGTGGTGGTGGTGATCTTCCACCACTGGATGGCGAGATCCAGCGCAAACCTACCGTCGACTAGATAGGTTCTTCCTAACCAGGTATCTCCCACCTCTCCAGCCGGGACGAGTTCTAAGTCCCCGATTGGCCTCC
The DNA here is from genome assembly GCA_964035755.1 of Teleogryllus oceanicus. Classification (NCBI taxonomy): domain Eukaryota; kingdom Metazoa; phylum Arthropoda; class Insecta; order Orthoptera; family Gryllidae; genus Teleogryllus; species Teleogryllus oceanicus. The sequence continues at coordinate 81,075,762 of CAXIVR010000009.1, forward strand.
CGGCATGTGTGGTAGTGTAGTGCTTGTTACTAAGTGTAAGTTAGGGACGAGAAAAGGGCAAGGAAGGGGAAGGTGAGATAGCGCGCGGTCCGTGGCCCGTTTTTTAGAGTATTGCTCGGGCATTCGCCCTGGAGTTGATCGGAGAAACCCCGGAAAACTATCGATCAGAGCAGACGGTCTCGAGAATTCTCCTCCAGTCAGCGCCTGGAGCTTGACGCTGAGCGTGCTGAGCAACTCACCTCGAGGCCGACCGTGCGAGAGCGGGGAGGGTGGGGGAGAAAGTAAGAGAGCGCGAAAGGGTGAGGGTGGAGAAAGCGATGGGCAGGGAAAGGCAGTAGGCAGGAATGAACAGGGTGTGGTGGGTGAGGGTGGCTAAGGAAGAAGGCTGGGGCAGCACGAAGAAAGTTAGGCAAGGGAGAGGAAAGGCGGGCAGCGTGAGGGACGGCAGGCGGAACTGTAGAGACTGGCAGGGGAATGCAGAAGGGCTGGAGTGGGCAGGAATGAGCATGTGAGGGTAGAGGAATTGTGAAAGGGTGACAGGAGGAGGGTAAGAAAATAGTGGGCAGGAAGGCAGAAGCCAGAAAAGGGCGGGGGTGACCCTGGAAGTGAGGGAAAGGCCGGGAGAAGGCAGAAGTTGGTTGGGGACAGCAGGGACGGAGGAAGGAGCGATGTTAGTACGAGGGAGAGGAGTTGAAAAGGGAGAGGGCACAGCGTGCGTGGAATGTTGCGCGCTCGCCGGCAGTCACTTGTTGCGCGTGGCTTCCGCCCGTGCGAGAAACGGGGTTGGGTTGGGGGTCGAAAGCGCACGCGGCCGCTCACCGCTCCACTACTCCTCCCTAATTCGCTCGCACCTAGCGCACGCGACGCCCCTCTCGTACCCATGGTGGAAATACATGCGGCAGTTCCTCCGACCTCCGGACAGTATTGATTCATTGATTTTTCGTGTTGCCAGGCGCATAAACTGCTTTGGTCATTAGTCACGTTAGTGTAATGCATTTCTCCCAGGAGATGGCGGTGATCATGCCCGCTGGATGGCGAGATCCGGCGCCGACCTACCGTCGGCTAGTGGGGTTTCCCCCTAACCAGGACTCTCCCACCAGCGGACACCGTCCCAGCCGGGACAAGCTCTAAGCTCCCGACCGGTCTCCCGGAATATGTGGTAGTGTAGTGCATGTTTGTGTAAGTGTGTGTGTAATGGGAGAGAATAGGACAAGGAGGGGGAAGGACAGATCGCGCGCGGTCCGTGGCCCGTTTGGTAGGGTACTGCTCCGGCATTCGCCTAGTGTTGATCGGAGATGCAACGGAAAACGATCGATCAGAGCGGCCGGCCGCTAGAATTCCCCTCGAGACAGCGACTGAATCCAACCTAGCTGAATAGCTAGTGTCGAAAATCTTGCCACCGTCAGGACTCGAACCTAGAACCTCTCGGTCAGAGGCGCTGCTGTGACATCAGTTGATGCACTGAGCTACCGCTCCCGGTCCGGACAGTCTAGTTTGGCAAGATTTTATAATAATGTATTCGCTCCTATGTAATAAAATCTATTTGTTACGGCAAATGATCTATGGATTTTCTCTCATCGACATTTGTCTCTCTCGTGAAGGAACAGCCAGCCGATGTACTTGTACTTAGACAAATTGCTTAACAACGCTCCGTGAAGCTATAGAAGTTAAGCAATACGACACCCAGTGGGGGAATCCCGATTATTAACGGTGCCGAGATCATGGCCGAAGTGATGAAAGGCCCTGACTGAGTGCAACGTTACAAGACAAAACAACAAATACCTTACCGAAGGATTATTCAAATTTACGCTCAATGCTCAAAAAGGGTTAAAGAGTAATCTTTCGTAAACGATGCAATGCAATAAAAAAACAACTTACTACCACGAAAACATAAACAACGATTATTTGAATGACTAGGTATCTCCCCTTGATGCAAAGTCTTTGAATCATTATATCTCCCATTTTGGTCAAGAAAATTAGCACAAGTGAAGCTACGTATGTCATGTCAGTAAAATAAGACTCCATCTCCATTTGCTCCTCTCTCCATTTGCTTAATGAATCTGAATCTAGGAAACTGGACGAAAAGTTTGATCTAAATTGGGTGGTTCCCTGTTGGAAAAGGATACTCTTTTTACATAGAGTGACTTCTGACAGAACATCATCTCTGACTCGGTCATCCAACTGAGAGCTTCAATACCACAACTTTTAAATGTAAACATGATGAAAATACATGGGTGGGTTCCTCCGGTGCATCGATTTTATATACCTGTCTCTGCGCATCAACAGTTTGCGTCACGAATCACGTGACTACAGCACGGGCACTACGTTTGAAAAGCTATTCCAGACGCTGACCGCTATGTTGCACGTAGAACGAGTAGTGTTGAGAAATATTTTGACAGTGCAACAACATGACAATTTTCAACGGTAATCAACCAAAAATAACGCGACGAAGGTGTACAGGATGCAATATTTAAAAGAAATGCTTCATAAATCTGTTTCAAAGTCATGTAAAGATGTGATAATTTTGGTATCAGGCTGCATTTAAAATTACCGCTCATATTGTGGCGCAAACTGGTGACTGAAGCTCATTGGCTCAAGTCTGATACCATGCGCAAGAGCCCTTCACTGGTCGTACCTTCATGCCTTGGACGGTTTATGCAGGCAGGTGCCAAGAAGACCCGCTTTACTCTCTTTTGAAATATTAGGATTTCAAGGCTTGACCATTATCGTGCCCAAGAAAAAGGAATAGACGCACTTCTACAAGAGTACAGAAAAAGTCCACGTAAAGTCACGAAAAAAATTGCCTCTTATAAACTGAAAATTTAGATCCCAGTTGACGCTTCACCGTGTAAGTAATTTAATGAGTTTGATATAGTTTTCCAACGCAATTGTTATAAAATGAAGTTGAGACTACACAACTGCTGTTATCCAACGCATTTCAGGAAAAAATATTTTAAAAAATCGCTTTCATTCCGGAAATGAAATATATCATTATTTTTCAGCCAGTAATTACTAGAGTCAAATTTGCAAGTCTAATTCGTTTATGTCTCCTGCAAATCGAACTTCAGTAACTCTTCACGTCCAAACTAATATTCATCCCACAGTTATTTTTAAGCTTTGTATTTTCCCACACAATACTGTTTTCTTGAAGAAATGTCAAGCAGTCTCTTCCTTAAACAAATACCTTTACACAAATTTTAAAAATTAAAACAGGCCTACATCAAGAAATTAAATTATAAAACTGAACAATGAAACCCATCTTCGGTAGTTGAGTTTCATTATACGATCTCGTGTTGTCAAGAGTCAATTCGTGCGTAAGTTCACGTGGCAGATAAAACCTCGCTTTTTCACGTATTGAATGATAGATTAGTGATTTCGGCCGCGTCAAATGCTAAGATGTCCTGTAAGAGTAGTGTATGTATTTTCCTCTGCAAGTTCCACTGGTCTTCCCCCGCTGAATGGTGAGATCTGGCGTCGTCGTGACCTCTGGTCGTCTAGTGGGGTTTTCCCGAAACCAGGTATCTCCCTCCAGCGGATCACCGCCCCAGCTTGAACAAGTTATAAGCTCTTGACTAGTCTCCCGGCATGTGTGGTAGTCTAGTGTATGTTAGTAATGTGTGTATATGTGTAAGGGGTGAGGATAGGGCAAAGAAGAGGAAGGAAAGATCGCGCGCAGTCCGTGGCCTGTTTGTTACGGTACTGCTCCGATATTCGCCTGGTAGTGATAAGAGAAAACTACCGATCTGAGCAGCCGGCCGCTAGAATTATCCTCCACCTCCTCTCTACAGTGATTGGATTCGATCTAAGCTAGTGTCAAAAATCCTGCCACCGTCGGGACTGGAACCTACGTCAGGGGCATCAATTGACGCTCCGAGCCACCTCTCCCAGTCTGTTTCTTACACACCATTGAAGTTACATAAGGCATTTATTGTGTTGTCTTGTTCGCGCCCGAGTGAAGCCATTCTCTACGCCGCGAGATGGGAGAAGCAAAGCGAAGAGCAGCAACTTTGGAGAACGAATTGTTTTGTCAAAAATTCGTCGAAAAATTGTTGATAGGCGTACATTACAAAGGATTCTACGTTCATTTTTAAGGTTATGCGCGTACCGGCAGAGGTTTTTGAAATGTTTGGTTTCAAATAATATACTACACCTCAGATAATTTTCACCATTGAGATATGCTTGATATTTTGATTTCGTATCTCCCAGTCTAGAAAATTCAGTTAAATGACTTTTTTAACACACAAAAATACATTAAAAATTACATCTCCACAAAAATGCGGCTTCCCATAGTTACTTAAGTAAAAAAAAATTGAAATGAATTTTACATTTTGATTTTTGGACAATGAAAAGATTTCACACATTGCAGACCCAACTAAAGCCTTTTATGTACGGGGAAACTTACAGGCATTGTGTTATTTAGGGGAACACCAGGACCCACTGTTATTGTGTGTCATTAAAGTTGCATAAAAAAGTCTGAACGAAACTTCAACGAATAGTGTTCTACAAGTACGGAAGATAAAGAATTATTAGAGGATTTGAGAATAAATGAAAATAAGCATTGTGACTAATTCTAATCAATAATATATTAATAAATTGATCTGAAACTGAGGTAACTGTACATTTTATTTCTGTCTTCATTTATTTGATGTGACACATAAACGGACTAGCAATCAATAATTTCATATCATAGCATTAGCTTACTTTTTAATGTGCAAAATCATTATGTCAATCTTCAATCATTAAATCAAATACACTTCAAATAAATCCCTGCACACTATACGATTAACGAAAAAAAAATCTGGTATCTTGGCAAAAAGAAGCAGAAATTATATTAGCACTCTAATGTAAATTACGTGACTAAAATATGCATTGAATTTTTACTACAAAAAATTGAACTCTTTGCATTGGAAAACTTAACAGTCGATTTTACTGATAACCGAACACATTGATAACGCCACGCCGAAGAAAATATCCTTTGATTATATTCGGAATTAATTTACTGACAACTTTAGCAGATATATTGATAAATCTAAAGGTCACAATACCCTTTGATTCTTAGACTATATTTAATTTTCAATAGCATTGTTTATCAAAAAGAGACTGTTCTAACCGGTATGTATGCCGCCTAACTGCGTTCTGACATGATGTACTAACATACCAGTAAGTAGTAACTATACTACATGATTCGTTTCGTTAGCGCGGGCAATTGAAAAACGCAATTAAATAACGAAGCAATTTAAACGCAGTTTTTCAACCTACGCATTTTCACACCGAATTGTTCGCGACGAGTTTACATGCGTCGTTTCCCGAGTCCGTGCCATCCTAGCCAAGGCTCACTGCTCTTGCCCGGAGAGCATGGTTCGTGCTTTCAACAATTGCTTCCAGCGTTCACAAACAATTCAAGTTTATCCTATCATTCCGCTGGTCCAAACTTACACTTATCTGTTGCAGGTCAATCAACTCCACATTTTGTATCCTTTGGCCAACACTGAGTAAATGGGGTGGAAATCCTTTCGCAAACAAAATTATTTAAAATTTCAAAGTTGCCATCTGTCAGAAAGAGTTAAGTTGTTCAGGACAAAGTTTATATTCTCAAATATTACTTACTATTATTCTTTTTTTTTCGTTGAATGAGAATTGATTTCTCAATTTATACCGAGGTACTTCTTTTTCTGAGCATTAGTTTTGCCAAGTTGCGAGCCATCTCTACCGACTCATGCGGATTATGTCTGCACATAATTCCTCGCAGCACTCCGGACTATATTGGGGGGGATAGTGAGGTGGTGAAGATGATAATGATGATTAAGACGTCGACGATGATTATGACGATGATGGTTGAAAGGGAATCCAGCGCAGTCCATGGCTCGGTTTAGAAAGTGCTGCTCCAATATCCGCGTGGATGTACTCAGAGAGAAAAAAATAGAGCAGTTGGTCCATGCGATTGTGGCAAGCACTACAATCCCAGGCACGTTAAAAATATTGAAGAAAATGTCGGACACCTTCCAGAATGGAATCTCCCAATCGCATCTGGAGTGGCAGGGCGTTGCTTTTGCTCTCATTGCTGGCGGTGTCGGTATCACCCCGGGCTATTTCGACATCTCCTTTTAAAACTGAGGTCACCATGTATGCCACATGAGTTCCTACTAATGAAAGATCAATAGTCGGCAACTTGCTGAGTGTTATTAAAGCGAGTGCTCTCCCATCGGAGCTGAGGGTGGAATCCCCAACACTGATCACACTCCAAAGCAGCACGGACCCGTGTGGACGTAGTGATCTCTTTCAAAACTTGCATTTTAATCACGAGCTTTCCACGTTTGGTTTGCGTTCGATCCTGCATTTCGTGGCACACGTGAGCGGTCAGTTTATCAACGCACGCAGAATGAGAAACATCAGCAGAAGGCATATCCCACACGCACTTGCCCCGTATAGCCCCGCTCTTTCCCATCCCCACCCCAATCCCTGGCCCCGGCCCCTCCCGTCCTAACCCCGTGCCTCCCCCTTCCCTCCCCGCCCCCGCCCCGCCCCCGAACCACCCCGCCCTTACCCCGCGCGACATTATATATGATCTGGGCTGTCCGGGTGACGCCGCGTCAATTGGTGAAATAATAATACCTGTTAAATTATTTTTGCAACCGGTTTCCGAATTTATATCATTATTGGACGCCAGGAAAGGGTTGCGATTTTAAATCTCCCGCAAACACATCTAAAGGGAAATAATTATCCTACTAGCTCTGCCGGTTGGGTTCTTACGAAAATAATCGTCGCCGGTACTTATTTTCTTCCTAGCAAACGATCATTCAATCCGCTCTCCATACGGAAGAAGCGAGGAATCTTAAATTTGTTTCTGGAAAGAAATTATTAAACTGTGGATTGCACAAGATGCTAAAGAAATGATAATCAGCTTTTCTTTTTCAGAATGAGAACGTTATACGTTTATTCATCGATTAATTCTTTTTCACATGACATGTCACCTTGTTCATGACCGATCGTAAAAATTGTCTATAGCGCTATTATTCTTACTATTTATATATCCATGCGCTCTTGGACGATGAGGCCAGGAAGAAACGAAAGTCTATTTCTTCTAATTAATTTTTCCCGCAAAATTCCACCAAGTCCTGTGTCTATCATTTACAATAACCTCAGCAGCACGATGTGTACGGTACGCGGTCTAAAGCTCATCTCCCTAATATTACAAAACATTCAACCCTCGATAAGTTTCATACATTCTTGTCTCTTGTTTTACAAAACCATCTCCAGTTTCCTTCTACGCCATACCCCATTACTAGTTTACCACCAATCCTACATGCCCTTATATCACAATCTTCTGTCCGTTACTTGCCGCGCTATGTTTATTTCCGCTTCCCTGGTTGCTCAGGAACGCCCTGCCTGCATGCATATGCCGTCAACGAAGAATTTAATAAATTCTTGTCCCCAATTCCCATCACAATATTGTGTGACAGTCTGGTATGTCACAATACATAATACATTTATCCGAATATACATTCATACATACACATACGTACCCTCGCTTGCACAAAAAATGGGCGATGTCCTGAGCCGAACTTTACCAGAGTTTTCCGACCCCTGCCCCGCCCTGCGGATCGAGCTGACCAATCCGCTTTAGCTTCATTTCAGGGAGGCGGGACTATTCATCTTGAACATTACAAAATGGCGGTGATGGCGAGTTATATTATAGTAAATATTTGAATATAAATATTAAATCAACCAACAGTTTTACATAAATTTTTGTAATATTTAATATAAAATGCAAATAATTTGCTTGATCATTGTCTAACCTAGTTATTTTATTAGTAAAATTAATAACTTAAAGAAATACGTTTTAGAGTCAGTTTCACAAACACGTCTCCGAGATAGCAGCTTTCAGTTGTGAAAAACTTCATCATCAATTTCTCAGATGACCCAATTAAAATTTACTATATGGTCGCGAACATTAATATTGTAATAAAATAGTTTTGATATGTAAAATACTAAATAAACTTAAAGTATTTAAAGTTCATTTAGTCACAATGAAAGTTTTCTTCTGCAGACATTATGATTGGTAAGTGCAGCTGTAAGCAAATGAATGATTTTTGATCTTTGTTTTGGGGATCACAATTAATTACATCTTCAATCTAACGTTAGGTGATTGCATTTACATGGAGTTCTTTACCGCAAATATTAAAATTCATATGTGATACCTAGTCTTTGAGGGTTTTGCGTGAGAATCAAAAACGACATATGACTCTTATATAACATTTGAATATCTTAATGTTTGCAAAGGTAGAAACACCAGCTTTCGTCTATTGCGTGAACATTGGAGGAACACACACACACACACACACACACACACACACACACATACACACACACACACACTCATATCAATATATTACTTACATGTAATTTATGTATGATTTCAATCCAACGCAATGAAATTAATATATTTATATTATTATAGAAGTATATTTTTACATTACGATATTTTTATTTTCGAGAGACGAGCAATGCACACAAAGTTTTTTACACGTCATCGGAATGTTACACCCACTTCTTCTAGATAAGCAGACCTATGCAAACACTGTTTTTGCTAATCCATTAAGAATCACTAGATATTCTCCTGTCATAAATTATTTCAAAATTGTAATTGTTAATAATGTTTCAAAATTTTGTCAAACTTCGGAAATCTGTGTCACGATAATCGTTAGAAAATGAATAGGGATCCTCTTCTGTAAAATATTGTTGCAAAATAAAATTCTATTTTCATACATTTTTTTACATTTCATACAAAATTGCCAATTTATTGATATGTGTTCACTAACGCATCTTCAGTATTATTGCACTGCATATTCATAATTTTTAATGAATTGTTAATAAATATTGTAAACAAAATAAGCAATTAATTTTTTTATTTGGGAAATTTCATTTAAGTTATCAATATTTATAAAGTAATTTAATTAAAGTACTATAATATGAATTAAGGTTGAATTTTAAAACTATAACTACAATATTTATTATTGTTGAAACGCATTACTACTATATTACAATGTAACGTTTTAAAATGTACTGCCCATTGATTGATAGTTTGTGTTCGTATATAGTATATCTCATGCAGAGACGATTTTACAAAGAAACTAAATAATAACGAAATAACCTCAAATTTATAATTCATTGGCATTTGGTCGCACACTTCGGCGACCACTTTAATGCAAGGTCGGGAAGAAGGAGAAATCTGCGCTGGTTCGTAACCAAATCTTCAGGGTCACCATTGGTGTTCCTTTTACTTAAGTTCAGGATTCCGAAAGTGATACTAGATATTTCAACATTAACTTGAGAATACATGTTAAAATACCATGAGAGAGAAATGATGAACAAATGTCTGAGTTTAAAAAATCTGCCTTGGAATACTGCATCAGAAGTCCTACTGGCTATTGTAATTACATTTTTCTGTCATTCGTCGATAAACTGCCGAACACTTTCCGGTGAATTATGTTATCGCTGCCAAAGGAAAGATTTCCAGGTTAAAGAGACCCACATATGTTATTGGTGGATCGAAAATAGATTTTAATTGTGGAATTGACATTATTCATTGGTGCAAATATACAAGAAATGTGAATTTACTTATTTGTGCTAGTTTTCTCTTTTCACTTCAGTCCCGTCAATTTTTCGAAAACATAATTCAATTCTTTTTTACCTAAATACAATATTTACTTTTCGACCTGTCAATTCGAAGAATAGTTGTTCCCATTGAAAAAGGATCATGCTGATAAATGGACAACGCGTTTACAAATATCAGCAAATACCAAATAGAGTAATATCTGGATATTTGTTATCTAAAGGACTCCCTCTAGAAAATAATCAAATTTTCTTTGTTTCTACGACCTTCAAATAAGAACGTAACTTTGGTTGGTTTAGATTCCGCAAGATCTTTAACAGATCTTGCCCTGCATACTTGTGCCAGCACATAAAAACAAGGCTTCTTCATTCGGTATCTTCCACTTCGGGTTTAAGGTAATTATTATTAATTCTTAAGCGAGTATTTTACAGTTCTAATGACCGTTTTTCGCAATCTACACACCAATGTTTTTTATTCCGTCAGGCATCTTCCTCTATTCTTGTGCCCTTCATTGTCAAATCCATGACGTACTTACAAGATTTCCTTGGCCTTCCTCGTTTTCTTCTTTCGAAAGGGATTCACTCAAAGATAATTTTTGATATTCTGTCAGCATGCATTCTGCAGCATAATTGAGTTGTTTCTGACTTCTGCATTTTCGACCACTTGTCTCTCAATCATTATTATCTGTCTAATCTCTTCGTTTAGTATTCTATCAAACAGTATACTGACAACATCGTTCCAAAAATTACTATAGCATTCAACCGAGAGCTTATTGCATCATTTTTAATTCTAATTTCCGATTCATACGTAACACAGCTCTCCACCATTGTCTTGTATATTGTCTCTTAGTTTTCTTTCGAAAATGTTTGTTTTATAAAATATTATGAAGTCTACTAATAATTGGCCTTCCCTTTAGCTTATTTTTTTAATAAAGTCAATATTATTAGGTCCCCTGCTCTAATAATCACTCCGATATATTTAAATTTCTTTCCTACTGGAAATATAATTTTATTTCTGTTTAGATCATATCGAGATTTCCTACAACCATGTGTCTTGACTTTACATTATTTATTTGAGTCTCCATTTTTATGTTTTTATTAATTTCTGATTAAATGTTACAGATACAAAAATATTATTTTTCTACCTATTTTTCAAGTGATACGCTGACTCCAAAAAGCGGGAAATATGAATCTGCATAAGTTTTGCAGCTGTTCTCGAAGTCTTAAACGATATCCACCAACATTTTTTAGTTATTTGGATTATACCAATCAAACCTTTCAACATTTTGTTTTACCAGTCTTGCATGACTTATTGGGTGTCTCCTGTAAATAATGTAACAAGTATTTCAACGTCAAGTTATGGGTAAAGAACTGTTTCTGATGAAATAATATTATATAAAATAAAAGATCTTCATCTTCATCTTCATTACTAGTTTACCACTAGTTCATTATGAGAGAGAAATGAATATTTTCTAGGATGAAGAGAGGGCACGTGACCCTGAGTCTTTTATTTTGGATCCGCGGTTGGGATGGTTTAGTAAAATAGTTTGAGCATACTCTTGAATGAATGATTGAGAAGAATATTTAATAATGAATTAAGTTTATTAATCAATATCATTCACAACAATGTAGCCTTTCAGAATGTTAGCAAATGGGCATGATAAACATATTTACTTCAACTAATAATCGAATATTTATTATATAAATACATGGTTTTAAAAACCAAGAATTATTTTTTTCAACTTCATCACTAACTTATTCCTTAAAATTTATCTGCGTGACGCATGTTAACAAACACTTCACATATTACATTCTCGTATACTTACGTATATACAGAGTAATATACGGCATAGAGAATGTTATATATCGCTGCGGCGAAAAACTGCGCATTTTCTGCGAAAAAATCATTGCCGCGCTCTGGTGACGAAAATCGAACTAAAAATTGCTAAATTAAGAGAAAAAGTCCTCTAACACGCGGTGTAACATAATTCAGTTTTGTGGATCCGTGATGCCAAAAACCAATTGGAAGCAAAACGTCCGTCTGTCCGTCTGATACAACTCTAGCGCCTAAACCATGCATACGATTTTTTCCAAATTGAAGAAACCCCGTCGTTTTCGCTCGAGATGAAGCTATGCGATTTTGAAAAACATTCATTAATTTTTGGGGGATCATTTCTAGCCTTTCCGACATTTTAAATTTTTTCAAAAACGGCTCCAAATTGTTTCTGTACTTTCTGTAAGGACTGTTTACCTATAGTAAAATACGCTTATAGTTGCAGAATATGTCCAATTTTCACGGTTAACTCCTGAATTTTGAAAAAATCGCTAAAATTTGAATATTTGCGGCGTCTACTACAAATCACAAAAATTAAAGATAGAGATTTTTGCTTCAAAATGAAATGTGTTATTATAATTAGATCTTTTAATAAGGTAACAATTTTTTAAAGTTTTAGCGATTTCGCACAATAAGGCGTGCAATATTTGCAATTTTAAAAATTTACATAAACAAGATTTTCTCAAAAACGGCTCCAAATTTTTTCTTTAAATTTTTGGTTGGGGTAATGCCAAATGCAGCATATCCGATGACATAAACGAGATATTGCTCTATTCTATTGTTTTTTAAAAATTACACAAATGAAATTTTTGAAATACCTCTCACGCTGTTAATATGAGCATTTGAATAGATTTGTATAGATTTATTTAATCGTAGGAGTAGAAGTGCTTCAAATGACTTTAGAGGAAGCTAAAACTCAATAGATTCCTGTGAAAAGAGCTATTTTGAACCGAAAAGTTGAGAAAATGTCAAAAATGTATTTTGTGCATGATAGATGTCAGCTGGCAAGAGAACGGTAGTAAGAACCTTATGTGAGCTGCAGAACTTTAAACCAGTCCACACATAGAAATTATAAACATTTGCATGAGAAAGTCTGTCCCATTCTGTAGCACTTCTAGTTCTTCATATTTTTGGTAGTATGAAGTGTAAGCATTTCTTACCTAAAGCAAAGAAAAAATTTCAGTTAGAAAACTTGACAAAGGGAGACACAAATAACAAAGTTAATTGCTGTATGGACGTAATACTCGTATTAGGATTGGGAAGGAAACGAACGTACCAATGTAAAACCAAAAACGGCCTATGAACAGGAAAATATGGAGTAGTGAATGATCTGGTAAACGACCAGTAATCAGTACATCAAATTCTTTCCGCAGTTTTGTAACAGTATCTTCTTGTAAAGAAAAGGAATGTTTAGAACACTCGACATCGTTATTAGGAATTTATTTTCATTGCTCGTCGGCGTAAAACTACTGATATCGTACGGGACGGAACACGCGTTCCTCTATTGTGAAGCCACGCACCTGCTGATTGCGCACACAGTCGTACGTAAGCATTTGCGAACTTACTCAATTAAGAATCTACGAATTTGTCTTCAAACTCATTGCTTTTCCGCACTTCTGCAATTTAAATATTAAATAAATTACTCCTAAGAGACAATAAGAAAGCAAAGAAATCTACGCGGCACCATAAAATATTAATTCTACTTAAGAATGTTTCAGTTCAGCATTATGTAATTTTTGCAGGCGCTTGGTTCTAGCCTGACGCTTAACCTTATCGCCTCTGCTCAAGGTGATGACGTGGATAACGTTACGTAGACGTGATAACGTTGGGCTAGCAGACAAGTTTCTGACACGGCCCGACATTCAGAATTCATTTGCTGCAAGTAATTACTAGAATCTAAGAAACATTTATTGACTTCAAGAAAATCACATATCATTACGCAGTTATTATCTGTTCATCTACTCACATTTATATAAAATAAACTCTTTATTTTCTCGTTATTGGTAATGTTTTCTTAATATATAACAAATGTTACACTATTACTAATTCATCTGTTTTGAAAACTCTCAAACGACAATCGTAAAATGCATACCTTAAATTATTGAAAAGGAAAAGTATTAATTAAAATCTCACACATTGGCTGCAAATAAAAAGTTGCATGAACAGGCCAGGACGTAAACTCGAGTCTTCCAGTTCTTCAAACAAGCAATCTGAACTACATGACGTCACTCCCCGCAGTCACTTATACAATGTTTTACATATTAGAAGGTGTTGGACGAGTGATACTTATTATTTTGTTAGCTGAAGACAGGGATGTTGCTTGCAACGAAAGCAAACAGTAAAAGTACGATTTCGCAAAATCGGTTTTGAAACGGCGTTTTAGTAAGAAAAGAAAACGGTTTCATTGCAGTTTTGCATTTCAAACCATTCTTTAAAATTGTAAATATTGCTTGAATTTTTGCAATGAAAATGCCATCATTTCAAGAAACACATGATTACTATGCAAGAAACGAATTATGGACAAATAAATTACTTGAAAGACAACTGTTTCAATTTTGTAGCTGCAGGAAGACGCGCCCAAAATGTTCAAACTTTTAAAATTTTCGAAAACTAGAGTTAATCATGAAAATTGGAACTATGTCATCCTTCAAGTGTATTTTACTCTATTCTTACCAGAAAATTCGGAGCCGTTTTTGGCAGTACCAAATGTGCGAAAGGTCATGGGAAGTACCCCAAATTTCAAAGATTTTTCAAAATTTCCGGGCTTCAACTACAGCCAGAAAAACGGGTTTCCTTCAATTTGGAAAGGATCGTACGTGGTTTAGGCGAGGTAGTAATCACAGACGGATGGATGGACGTTTGGATAAACCACTTTTTCGACTCCAAAACGTGTATTACCGTTTAATCGCGAAATCGATTTTCCGCTGTATTACATAACTTTCTATACTACGCATATGCATCGAACATACTACGTATATATCGTCATCAGCATACGAATATACTACTTTATACTACGTATATCTCGTGCGTATATGAGAAAGTAAAACGAGAAGTACAAGTTTTGTTTTGTGCTGAGATAACGAATTATCATAGTTCAAAAATCCATCTAAACGTATTACAGCAGTTCCAAAAGGTGATACAAAAACAGTACTGAGAATTTTCTGCATTGATTGATTGTCATTTCAAGGTGAGTTTATTTTTTACATAAACATTCATATTGCAAAATATGAATGTATTTATCTAATCAAGAAAAAACGAGTAACGGTCGCTAATCTGGGCACGACGTTGTGTAAAAAGCCACAACTTTAATATCAATTACTTAAAGGTCCAAACCTCCTCATATTGACTTCTTACGTAAATGATGACAAGTGGGTGACAAATATCAAATGTGGGGGAATACACGAGCCCAAGAACCCAACTGTAAAACGCATTTTTTCGGAAACTCAGTGGTCAGAGCACTGGTCGTAAATCGAACGATGCGTTTGATTCTGTCCGAAGGGAATTTACATCTTAGTACTAATTAATACGGTTATCAGGTCACAAAATGGATATCACTAATGAACGGGATAAACATTTCTCATATTTCATTTCCCCATAAAGTGACAGAGTTGCACAAACTTTTGGAAGTGAATGCAAAATGTATGTCAAAACGTTCACTATCTTAATTCCAAGCGAGGTTAGATTAAATTTACTAACTAATTGCAAATAAATGCACGTTTGTATAACATTTGTAATAAAGGATCAAACTAATTACACATTATATAGCATAAAAAGTCATAAAAGATCTTATAAGCAATAAATAAATATACATTTTCCAAGCAAACATTCTTTATCTTTTAATTCTCAGGACTTAGGTAAACAGAACGCGGAACAGAAGAAAAAGGCATCGCGCAGAATCCCGATCCTCAATAATTCCGATTTAAACCCGTGTCAAACGATTTGGCTACAGAGAGAGTTATTGGTCTTTCAGTAATCTGCAAGCCCAATGTATCTACGAATACAAAATATTTGTTCTGTAATTTCTCCATTTTCTGAGAGTAACATTTAAGACGTAAATAGAAAATCATATCTTCAAACATATTCGTTCTCAAGCAGTACACTTCAGGAAAATGCAATATTAGTGCAACTGATGTTTTTAACAATACATGATAATATATTTATTTATCGAACTCCGTTATCATATTTATGAATTTTATAAATAAATTTAATATTTAGATTTAAAAGAACGACTTTATCCAAGATATTTTGAGATCCGAAATTCGCACCTCCTTTGTTTTTTCCTGTATTGAGACTCAAATGAGTGATTTGTGCATTGGATCACCTACACAAGCATGGCGAATAATCATTGATATAACTAAATAATTAAAATTCTTATTTTCTAGAAAATTGGGACTGATTGAATGCTCACCACTTAGCCTCAGTCTACCCTGCACTAAAGATAAGCCGTATCAAAACATTGTTTATTTAAAAATGGAGATAATAATAGTAACATTGATTTTTCACATGACCACGTCAAATCGTACTTTATTATGTTTTGGAGTTCATACATTTTGAAATGTGGCTCACTTACCGAAGATTTACATTGCAATTTAAGAAGATTCATAAAAGAAATAAAATTATCAATTGTTACAAATAATTATGATGCGTTCTGTTAGCATTTATCAAGCAAAGGTACAAACACAAATGGTAATTTTAATGAGTTCGTAATAGTTCTAAGGAACTTATTAACGTGTAAAAAAAGACATATTCCTTTCTCAATTAATAAAAGAACGAAGAAATTACCTTTGATAAAATTTTTATAATAAACTCCACAGACTTGTTATGATTCTGATTATCTCTAGAACTGTTAAATATGTAAATTACTAGTGATTATACAACTTGGTACAGACTTTTTCATATTATTTCTAACGATTACATAAAAATATGATAATGATATTGCAATTGAGACACTGTTAATATTTTAGCCATCTCTTCCAAATTTCCGTTTCGTCACATTGCTTAAATACAAGATACTACAATACAATCTTAATATAAATCACATTATCGTTTACAAAATCAAGTTTGTTCCTCCTTGCAAGAATTTCTGGAATGTCTCTCTCGTGATGATAGTGATTAATGTGCCCCAGGCATCAGGTAAAAAATACATATTCGGCAGGATTTGATCTGGCGTCCATCCTCTATCTACTTCATATTTATTCCACGGAGCTATCACAAAGGTAATTTTACCGCACCGATGAGGGGTGTTGTAGAATGAATTCTATCTTGAAATTTATTGTTCTTATGATGTACAAATACCATTTACTTCAGGTTACAGCAAACTCACATTCTGATAAGATTGTGGAATCATCATGATACTATTCTAGAGTTGGATTCTAGTTAGAAATATTTCGATTCGAATGTCTTTGTGTAGGGCTCGCGAAGCAGTCTCTATCCTGCGAACTGCTATCTCTTGCCTCCCATATCTTCAAGGTGATTCCCACATTACGCGATAAGACTGAACTGTAACTCGTCGTGAAACACCAGGAGAGCGGGTGGGGGGAAAAAGCGATGGGCAGGGAAGGCAGTAGGCAGGAATGAACAGGGTGTGGTGGGTGAGGGTGGCTGGGAAGAAGGCTGGGGCAGCACGAAGAAAGTTAGGCAAGGGAGAGGAAAGGCGGGCAGCGTGAGGGACGGCAGGCGGAACTGCAGAGACTGGCAGGGAATGCAGAAGGGCTGGAGTGGGCAGGAATGAGCATGTGAGGGTAGAGGAATGTGAAAGGGTGACAAGGATATTAGGGTAAGATGAAAAAAGCTGGGCAAGGAGAAGAAAAGCATCGAGCGTGAGAAGACGGGGAGAGAAAAGAGAGGGAGTAGGAATGACAGGGTAGAGACGGGTGAGAGTGGGGAAGTGTGAATAAAACGTAAGGCGGCGGGAAGGCTCGAAAGACGTTATAGGGAGAGTAGAAGTCCAGAAAGGGCGGGGTGACCCTGAAGTGAGGGAAAGGCCGGAGAAGGCAGAAGTTGGTTGGACAGCAGGGCTTGGGACGGAAGGAAGGAGCGATGTTAGTACGAGGGAGAGGAGTTGAAAGGAGAGGGCACAGCGTGCGTGGAATGTTGCGCGCTCGCCGGCAGTCACTTGTTGCGCGTGGCTTCCGCCGTGCGAGAAACGGGTTGGGTTGGGGCAGCGCGCCGCTCCCGCTCACTACTCCTCCTAATTCGCTCGCACCTAGCGCACGCGACGCCTCTCGTACCCATGGTGGAAATACATGCGGCAGTTCCTCCGACCTCCGGACAGTATTGATTCATTGATTTTTCGTGTTGCCAGGCGCATAAACTGCTTTGGTCATTAGTCACGTTGTGTATGCATTTCTCCCAGGAGATGGCGGTGATCATGCCCGCTGGATGGCGAGATCCGGCGCCGACCTACCGTCGGCTAGTGGGTTTCCCTACCAGGACTCTCCACCAGCGGACACCGTCCCAGCCGGACAAGCTCTAAGCTCCCGACCGGTCTCCCGGAATATGTGGTAGTGTAGTGCATGTTTGTGTAAGGTGTGTGTAATGGGAGAATAGGACAAGGAGGAAGGACAGATCGCGCGCGGTCCGTGGCCCGTTGGTGGGTACTGCTCCGGCATTCGCCTAGTGTTGATCGGAGATGCAACGGAAACGATCGATCAGAGCGGCCGGCCGCTAGAATTCCCCTCGAGACAGCGACTGAATCCAACCTAGCTGAATAGCTTAGTGTCGAAAATCTTGCCACCGTCAGGACTCGAACCTAGAACCTCTCGGTCAGAGCGCTGCTGTGACATCAGTTGATGCACTGAGCTACCGCCCGGTCCGGACAGTCTAGTTTGGCAAGATTTTATAATAAGTATTCGCTCCTATAATAAAATCTATTTGTTACGGCAATGATCTATGGATTTTCTCTCATCGACATTTGTCTCTCTCGTGAAGGAACAGCCAGCCGATGTACTTGTATTAGACAAATTGCTTAACAACGCTCCGTGAAGCTATAGAAGTTACAATACGACACTATGGGGAATCCGATTATTAAGTGCCGAGATCATGGCCGAAGTGATGAAAGGCCTGACTGAGTGCAACGTTACAAGACAAACAACAAATACCTACGAAGGATTATTCAAATTTACGCTCAATGCTCAAAAAGGGTTAAAGGTAATCTTTCGTAAACGTGCAATGCAATAAAACAACTTACTACCACGAAAACATAAACAACGTTATTTGAATGACTAGGTATCTCCCTTGATGCAAAGTCTTGAATCATTATATCTCCCATTTTGTCAAGAAAATTAGCACAAGTGAAGCTACGTATGTCATGTCGTAAAATAAGACTCCATCTCCATTTGCTCCTCTCCATTTGCTTAATGAATCTGAATCTAGGAAACTGGACGAAAAGTTTGATCTAAATTGGTTGGTTCCCTGTTGGAAAAGGATACTCTTTACATAGAGTGACTTCTGACAGAACATCATCTCTGACTCGGTCATCCAACTGAGAGCTTCAATACCACAACTTTCTAAATAAACATGATGAAAATACATGGGTGGGTTCTCAGTGCATCGATTTTATATACCTGTCTCTGCGCATCAACAGTTTGCAGTCACGAATCGTGACTATACAGGGCTACGTTTAAAAGCTATTCAGACGCTGACCGCTATGTTGCACGTAGAACAGTAGTGTTGAGAATATTTTGACAGTGCAACAACTGACAATTTTCAACGGTAATCAACCAAAAATAACGCGACGAAGGTGTACAGGATGCAATATTTAAAAGAAAATGCTTCATAATCTGTTTCAAAGTCATGTAAGATGTGATAATTTTGGTATCAGGCTGCATTTAAAATTACCGCTCATATTGTGGCGCAACTGGTGACTGAAGCTCATTGGCTCAAGTCTGATACATGCAAGAGCCCTTCACTGGTCGTACCTTCATGCCTTGGACGGTTTATGCAGGCAGGTGCCAAGAAGACCCTTTACTCTCTTTTGAAATATTAGGATTTCAAGGCTTGACCATTATCGTGCCCAAGAAAAGAATAGACGCACTTCTACAAGAGTACAGAAAAAGTCCAGTAAAGTCACGAAAAAATTGCCTCTTATAAACTGAAAATTTAGATCCCAGTTGACGCTTCACGTGTAAGTAATTTAATGAGTTTGATATAGTTTTCCAACAATTGTTATAAAATGAAGTTGAGACTACACAACTGCTGTTATCCAACGCATTTCAGGAAAAAATATTTTAAAAAATCGCTTTCATTCCGGAAATGAAATATATCATTATTTTTCAGCCAGTAATTACTAGAGTCAAATTTGCAAGTCTAATTCGTTTATGTCTCCTGCAAATCGAACTTCAGTAACTCTTCACGTCCAAACTAATATTCATCCCACAGTTATTTTTAAGCTTTGTATTTTCCCCACAATACTGTTTTCTTGAAGAAATGTCAAGGTCTCTTCCTTAAACAAATACTTACACAAATTTAAAAATTAAAACAGGCCTACATCAAGAAATTAAATTAAACTGAACAATGAAACCCATCTTCGGTAGTTGAGTTTCATTATACGATCTCGTGTTGTCAAGAGTCAATTCGTGCAGTAAGTTCACGTGGCAGATAAAACCTCGCTTTTTCACGTATTGAATGATAGATTAGTGATTTCGGCCGCGTCAAATGCTAAGATGTCCTGTAAGAGTAGTGTATGTATTTTCCTCTGCAAGTTCCACTGGTCTTCCCCCGCTGAATGGTGAGATCTGGCGTCGTCGTGACCTCTGGTCGTCTAGTGGGGTTTTCCCGAAACCAGGTATCTCCCTCCAGCGGATCACCGCCCCAGCTTGAACAAGTTATAGCTCTGACTAGTCTCCCGGCATGTGTGGTAGTCTAGTGTATGTTAGTAATGTGTATATGTAAGGGTGAGGATAGGGCAAAGAAGAGAAGGAAAGATCGCGCGCAGTCCGTGGCCTGTTTGTTACGGTACTGCTCCGATATTCGCCTGGTAGTGATAAGAGAAAACTACCGATCTGAGCAGCCGGCCGCTAGAATTATCCTCCACCTCCTCTCTACAGTGATTGGATTCGATCTAAGCTAGTGTCAAAAATCCTGCCACCGTCGGGACTGGAACCTACGTCAGGGGCATCAATTGACGCTCCGAGCCACCTCTCCCAGTCTGTTTCTTACACACCATTGAAGTTACATAAGGCATTTATTGTGTTGTCTTGTTCGCGCCCGAGTGAAGCCATTCTCTACGCCGCGAGATGGGAGAAGCAAAGCGAAGAGCAGCAACTTTGGAGAACGAATTGTTTTGTCAAAAATTCGTCGAAAAATTGTTGATAGGCGTACATTACAAAGGATTCTACGTTCATTTTTAAGGTTATGCGCGTACCGGCAGAGGTTTTTGAAATGTTTGGTTTCAAATAATATACTACACCTCAGATAATTTTCACCATTGAGATATGCTTGATATTTTGATTTCGTATCTCCCAGTCTAGAAAATTCAGTTAAATGACTTTTTTAACACACAAAAATACATTAAAAATTACATCTCCACAAAAATGGCTTCCCATAGTTACTAAGTAAAAAAAATTGAAATGAATTTTACATTTTGATTTTTGACAATGAAAAGATTTCACATTGCAGACCCAACTAAAGCCTTTATGTACGGGGAAACTTACAGGCATTGTGTTATTTAGGGGAACACCAGGACCCACTGTTATTGTGTGTCATTAAAGTTGCATAAAAAAGTCTGAACGAAACTTCAACGAATAGTGTTCTACAAGTACGGAAGATAAAGAATTATTAGAGGATTTGAGAATAAATGAAAATAAGCATTGTGACTAATTCTAATCAATAATATATTAATAAATTGATCTGAAACTGAGGTAACTGTACATTTTATTTCTGTCTTCATTTATTTGATGTGACACATAAACGGACTAGCAATCAATAATTTCATATCATAGCATTAGCTTACTTTTTAATGTGCAAAATCATTATGTCAATCTTCAATCATTAAATCAAATACACTTCAAATAAATCCCTGCACACTATACGATTAACGAAAAAAAAATCTGGTATCTTGGCAAAAAGAAGCAGAAATTATATTAGCACTCTAATGTAAATTACGTGACTAAAATATGCATTGAATTTTTACTACAAAAAATTGAACTCTTTGCATAAATGAAGCATAGTATTTATATAACCACGCAGATATCTTTGGATTTCTTCCGTATCTTAACAAGTAAACACAACTTGCATGCACTTTTGCATTGGAAAACTTAACAGTCGATTTTACTGATAACCGAACACATTGATAACGCCACGCCGAAGAAAATATCCTTGATTATATTCGAATTAATTTACTGACAACTTTAGCAGATATATTGATAAATCTAAAGGTCACAATACCCTTTGATTCTTAGACTATATTTAATTTTCAATAGCATTGTTTATCAAAAGAGACTGTTCTAACCGGTATGTATGCCGCCTAACTGCGGTCTGACATGATCTACTAACATACCAGTAAGTAGTAACTAAACTACATGATTCGTTTCGTTAACGCGGGCAAATCGAAAAACGCAATTAAATAACGAAGCAATTTAAACGCAGTTTTCAACCTACGCATTTCACACCGATTGTTCGCGACGAGTTTACATGCGTCGTTTCCCGAGTCCGTGCCATCCTAGCCAAGGCTCACTGCTCTTGCCGAGAGCATGGTTCGTGCTTTCAACAATTGCTCCAGCGTTCACAAACAATTCAAGTTTATCCTATCATTCCGCTGGTCCAAACTTACACTTATCTGTTGAGTCAATCAACTCCATTTTGTATCCTTTGCCAACACTGAGTAAATGGGGTGAAATCCTTTCGCAAACAAAATTATTAAAATTTCAAAGTTGCCATCTGTCAGAAAGAGTTAGTTGTTCAGGACAAAGTTTATATTCTCAAATATTACTTACTATTATTCTTTTTTTCGTTGAATGAGAATTGATTTCTCAATTTATACCGAGGTACTTCTTTTCTGAGCATTAGTTTTGCCAGTTGCGAGCCATCTCTACCGACTCATGCGGATTATGTCTGACATAATTCCTCGCAGCACTCCGGACTATATTGGGGGATAGTGAGGTGGTGAAGATGATAATGATGATTAAGACGTCGACGATGATTATGACGATGATGGTTGAAGGGAATCAGCGCAGTCCATGGCTCGGTTTAGAAAGTGCTGCTCAATATCCGCGTGGATGTACTCAGAGAGAAAAAAATAGAGCAGTTGGTCCATGCGATTGTGGCAAGCACTACAATCCCAGGCACGTTAAAAATATTGAAGAAAATGTCGGACACCTTCCAGAATGGAATCTCCCAATCGCATCTGGAGTGGCAGGGCGTTGCTTTTGCTCTCATTGCTGGCGGTGTCGGTATCACCCCGGGCTATTTCGACATCTCCTTTTAAAACTGAGGTCACCATGTATGCCACATGAGTTCTACTAATGAAAGATCAATAGTCGGCAACTTGCTGAGTGTTATTAAAGCGAGTGCTCTCCATCGGAGCTGAGGGTGGAATCCCCAACACTGATCACACTCCAAAGCAGCACGGACCCGTGTGGACGTAGTGATCTCTTTCAAAACTTGCATTTTAATCACGAGCTTTCCACGTTTGGTTTGCGTTCGATCCTGCATTTCGTGGCACACGTGAGCGGTCAGTTTATCAACGCACGCAGAATGAGAAACATCAGCAGAAGGCATATCCCACACGCACTTGCCCCGTATAGCCCCGCTTTCCATCCCACCCAATCCCTGGCCCCGGCCCCTCCGTCCTAACCCCGTGCCTCCCCTTCCCTCCCGCCTCGCCCGCCCCGAACCACCGCCCTTACCCCGCGCGACATTATATATGATCTGGGCTGTCCGGGTGACGCCGCGTCAATTGGTGAAATAATAATACCTGTTAAATTATTTTTGCAACCGGTTTCCGAATTTATATCATTATTGGACGCCAGGAAAGGGTTGCGATTTTAAATCTCCCGCAAACACATCTAAAGGGAAATAATTATCCTACTAGCTCTGCCGGTTGGGTTCTTACGAAAATAATCGTCGCCGGTACTTATTTTCTTCCCTAGCAAACGATCATTCAATCCGCTCTCCATACGGAAGAAGCGAGGAATCTTAAATTTGTTTCTGGAAGAAATTATTAAACTGTGGATTGCACAAGATGCTAAAGAAATGATAATCAGCTTTTCTTTTTCAGAATGAGAACGTATAATGTTTATTCATCGATTAATTCTTTTTCACATGACATGTCACCTTGTTCATGACCGATCGTAAAAATTGTCTATAGCGCTATTATTCTTACTATTTATATATCCATGCGCTCTTGGACGATGAGGCCAGGAAGAAACGAAAGTCTATTTCTTCTAATTAATTTTTCCGCAGAAATTCCACAAGTCCTGTGTCTATCATTTACAATAACCTCAGCAGCACGATGTGTACGGTACGCGGTCTAAAGCTCATCTCCCTAATATTACAAAACATTCAACCCTCGATAAGTTTCATACATTCTTGTCTCTTGTTTTACAAAACCATCTCCAGTTTCCTTCTACGCCATACCCCATTACTAGTTTACCACCAATCCTACATGCCCTTATATCACAATCTTCTGTCCGTTACTTGCCGCGCTATGTTTATTTCCGCTTCCCTGGTTGCTCAGGGAACGCCCTGCCATGCATATGCGTCAACGAAGAATTTAATAAATTCTTGTCCCAATTCCATCACAATATTGTGTGACAGTCTGGTATGTCACAATACATAATACATTTATCCGAATATACATTCATACATACACATACGTACCCTCGCTTGCACAAAAAATGGGCGATGTCCTGAGCCGAACTTTACCAGAGTTTTCCGACCCCTGCCCCGCCCTGCGGGATCGAGCTGACCAATCCGCTTTAGCTTCATTTCAGGAGGCGGGACTATTCATCTTGAACATTACAAAATGGCGTGATGCAGTTATATTATAGTAAATATTTGAATATAAATATTAAATCAACAACAGTTTTACATAAATTTTTTGTATATACATTTAAATTACATAAATAAAGGCATGCAATTTCCCCAGAAAAACATATTTAAAACTGTTATAAAACGGGTATTTTGCAAAAAATAACACTGGACAACGACTATTAAGCTCCATGTCTACATTTCGTCGTTTATTATTGTAATATTTAATATAAAATGCAAATAATTTGCATTGCATGCATTGTCTAACCTAGTTATTTTATTAGTAAAATTAATAACTTAAAGAAATACGTTTTAGAGTCAGTTTCACAAACACGTCTCCGAGATAGCAGCTTTCAGTTGTGAAAACTTCATCATCAATTTCTCAGATGACCCAATTAAAATTTACTATATGGTCCGAACATTAATATTGTAATAAAATAGTTTTGATATGAAAATACTAAATAAACTTAAAGTATTTAAAGTTCATTTAGTCACAATGAAATTTCTTCTGCAGACATTATGATTGGTAAGTGCAGCTGTAAGCAAATGAATGATTTTGATCTTGTTTGGGGATCACAATTAATTACATCTTCAATCTAACGTTAGGGTGATTGCATTTTACATGGAGTTCTTTACGCAAATATTAAAATTCATATGTGATACCTAGTCTTTGAGGTTTTGCGTGAGAATCAAAACGACATATGACTCTTATATAACATTTGAATATCTTAATGTTTGCAAAGGTAGAAACACCAGCTTTCGTCTATTGCGTGAACATTGGAGGAACACACACACACACACACACACACACACACACACATCACACACACACACACACTCATATCAATATATTACTACATGTAATTTATGTATGATTTCAATCCAACGCAATGAAATTAATATATTTATATTATTATAGCAAGTATATTTTTACATTACGATATTTTATTTTCGAGAGACGAGCAATGCACACAAAGTTTTTACACGTCATCGGAATGTTACACCACTTCTTCTAGATAAGCAGACCTATGCAAACACTGTTTTGCTAATCCATTAAGAATCACTAGATATTCTCCTGTCATAAATTATTTCAAAATTGTAATTGTTAATAATGTTTTAAAATTTGTCAAACTTCGAAATTTGTGTCACGATAATCGTTAGAAAATGAATAGGGATCCTCTTCTGTAAAATATTGTTGCAAATAAAATTTTCTCTATTTTCATACATTTTTTTATTTGGGAAAAATTTCATTTAAGTTATCAATATTTATAAAGTAATTTAATTAAAGTACTATAATATGAATTAAGGTTGAATTTTAAAACTATAACTACAATATTTATTATTGTTGAAACGCATTGCTACTATATTACAATGTAACGTTTTAAAATGTACTGCCCATTGATTGATAGTTTGTGTTCGTATATAGTATATCTCACGCAGACGATTTTACAAAGAAAATCTAAATAATAACGAAATAACCTCAAATTTATAATTCATTGGCATTTGGTCGCACACTTCGGCGACCACTTTAATGCAAGGTCGGGAAGAAGGAGAAATCTGCGCTGGGTTCGTAACCAAATCTTCAGGGTCACCATTGCGTTCCTTTACTTAAGTCTTAGGATTCCGAAAGTGATACTAGATATTTCAACATTAACTTGAGAATACATGTTGCATACCAGAGAGAAATGATGAACAAATGTCTGGAGTTTAAAAAATCTGCCTTTGGAATACTGCATCAGAAGTCCTACTGGCTATTGTAATTACATTTTCTGTCATTCGTCGATAAACTGCCGAACACTTTCCGGTGAATTATGTTATCGCCGCTAAAGCGAAAGATTTCCAGGTTAAAGAGACCCACATATGTTATTGGTGGATCGAAAATAGATTTTAATTGTGGAATTGACATTATTCATTGGTGCAACATACAAGAAATGTGAATTTACTATTTGTGCTAGTTTTCTCTTTTCACTTCAGTCCCGTCAATTTTTCGAAAACATAATTCAATTTTTTTTTTACCTAAATACAATATTTACTTTTCGACCTGTCAATTCGGAAGAATAGTTGTTCCCATTGAAAAAGCGATCATGCCGATAAATGGACAACGTTTACAAATATCATAAATACCAAATAGAGTAATATCTGATATTTGTTATCTAAAGGACTCCCTCTAGAAATAATCAAATTTTCTTTGTTTTCATTTAATCTTTCAAATAAGAACGTAACTTTGGTTTTGGTTTGGTATTCGGCAAGATCTTAACAGATCTTGCCCGCATCTGTGCAGCAATAAAAACAAGCTTCTTCATTCGGTATCTTCCACTTCGGGTTTAAGTAATTATATAATTCTTAAGCGAGTATTTTACAGTTCTAATGACCGTTTTCGCAATCTACACACCAATGTTTTATTCCGTCAGGCATCTTCCTCTATTCTTGTGCCCTTCATTGTCAAATCCATGACGTACTTACAAGATTTCCTTGGCCTTCCTCGTTTTCTTCTTTCGAAAGGGATTCACTCAAAGATAATTTTTGATATTCTGTCAGCATGCATTCTGCAGCATACCATTGGAGTTGTTTGGATTCTACATTTTCGACCACTTGTCTCTCAATCATTATTATCTGTCTAATCTCTTCGTTTAGTATTCTATCAAACAGTATACTGACAACATCGTCTCAAAATTCATTTTCATAGCATTCAACTGGAGTTTATTGCATCATTTTTAATTCTAATTTCGATTCATACGTAACACAGCTCTCCACCATTGTCTACTAATAATTGGCCTTCCCTAGCTTATTTTTTAATAAAGTCAATATTATTTTTCTTTCGAAAATGTTTGTTTTATAAAATATTATGAAGTCTACTAATAATTGGCCTTCCCTAGCTTATTTTTTAATAAAGTCAATATTATTAGGTCCCCCTGCTCTAATAATCACTCCGATATATTTAAATTCCTTTCCTACTGGAAATATACCTATTTCTGTTCTAGATCATATCGAGATTTCCCTACAACCATGTGTCTTGACTTTACATTATTTATTTTGAGTCTCCATTTTTATGTTTTATTAATTTCTGGATTAAATGTACAGATACAAAAAATATTATTTTCTAATTTTTCAAGTGATACGCTGACTCCAAAAAGCGGGAAATGTATGAATTCAAGGTTTTGCAGCCGTTCTCGAAGTCTTAAACGATATCCACCAACATTTTTTAGTTATTTGGATTATGCACTAATCAAACCTTTCAACATTTTGTTTTACCAGTCTTGCATGACTTATTGGGTGTCTCCTAAAATAATGTAACAAGTATTTCAACGTCAAGTTAAGGGTAAAGAACTGTGTCTGATGAAATAATATTAAGAATATTTTCTAGGATGAAGAGAGGGCACGTGACCCTGAGTCTTTTATTTTGGATCCGCGGTTGGGATGGTTTAGTAAAATAGTTTGAGCATACTCTTGAATGAATGATTGAGAAGAATATTTAATAATGGACTTGTTTATTAATCAATATCATTCACAACAATGTAGCCTTTCAGAATGTTAGCAAATGGGCATGATAAACATATTTACTTCAACTAATAATCGAATATTTGTTATATAAATACATGGTTTTAAAAACCAAGAATTATTTTTTTCAACTTCATCACTAACTTATTCCCCTAAAATTTATCTGCGTGACGCATGTTAACAAACACTTCATATTACATTTCTCGTATACTTACGTATATACAGAGTAATATACGTAGTATAGAGAATGTTATATATCTGCGCGAAAAACTGCGCATTTTCTGCGAAAAATCATTGCCGCGCTCTGGTGACAAAAAACTGAATCAAAAAATTGCTAAATTAAGAGAAAAAGTCCTCTAACACGCGGTGTAGCTATAATTCCAGTTTGTGGATCCGTGATGCCAAAACCAATTGAACAAACGTCCGTCTGTCCGTCTGATACAACTCTAGCGCCTAAACCATGCATACGATTTTTCCAAATTGAAGAAACCCTGTCGTTTTCGCCGAGCTGAAGCTATGCGATTTTGAAAAACATTCATTAATTTTTGGGGGGACTATTTCTAGCCTTCCGGACATTTTAAATTTTTTTCAAAAACGGCTCCAAATTGTTTCTGTAAATTTCTTGTAAGGACTGTTTATAGTAAAATACGCTTATAAAGGTAGAATATGTCCAATTTTCACGGTTAACTCCGAATTTTGAAAAATCGCTAAAATTTGAATATTTTGCGGCGTCTTTAACTACAAAATTAAAGATAGAGATTTTTGCTTCAAATGAAATGTGTTGCTTATAATTAGATCTTTTAATAAGGTAATGCAATTTTTTTAAAGTTTTAGTTGATTTCGCACAATAAGGCGTGCAATATTTGCAATTTTAAAAATTTACATAAACAAGATTTTCTCAAAAACGGCTCCAAATTTTTTCTTTAAATTTTGGTTGGGGTAATGCCAAATGCAGCATATCCGATGACATAAACGAGATATTGCTCTATTCTATTGTTTTTAAAAATTACACAAATGAAATTTTTTGAAATACTCTCACGCTGTTAATATGAGCATTTGAATAGATTTGTATAGATTATTTAACTTGTGAGTAGAAGTGCTTCAAATGACTTTAGAGGAAGTTTTTCAAAAACTCAATAGATTCCTGTGAAAAAGAGCTATTTTGAACCGAAAAGTTGAGAAAATGTCAAAAAATGTATTTTGTGACGGCGATAGATGTCAGCTGAAGAGACAGCAAGAACCTTATGTGAGCTGGCAGAACCTTAAAACCAGTCCACACATAGGAAATTATAAACATTTGCTACGAGAAAGTCTGTCCCATCTGTACCACCTCTAGTTCTTCATATTTTGGTAGTAGCGAAGTGTAAGGCATTTCTTAATTTTTAAAAAGAAAAAAAAAATTTTCAGCTAGAAAACTTGACAAAAGTGAGACAAAAAAAAAAAAAGTTAATTACAAAGGACGTAATACTCGTATTAGGGATTGGGAAGGAAACGAACGTACCAATGTAAAAACCAAAACGGCCTATGAACAGGAAAATATGGAGTAGTGGAATGATCTGGTAAACGACCAGTAATCGAAAGTACATCAAATTCTTTCCGCAGTTTGTAATGGTATCTTCTTGCAAAGAAAGGAATGTTAGAACATTCGACATCGTTATTAGAATTTATTTTCATTGCTCGTCAAGTAAAATCCGCTGATATCGTACGGGATTTGAACACGCGTTCCTCTATTGTGAAGCCACGCACCTAAGCGATTGCACTACACACAGTCGTACGTAAGCATTTCCGTGAACTACCTCAATTAAGAATCTTACAATTTTGTCTTCAAACTCATTGCTTTTCCGCACTTCTGCAATTTAAAATATTAAATAAATTACCTCTAAGAGACAATAAGAAAGCAGAAATCTACGGCACTATAAAATAGTTAATTCTACTTAAGAATGTTTCAGTTCAGTACTATGTAATTTTTGCGGCGCTTCGGTTCTAGCCTGACGCTTAACCCTTATCGCCTCCTGCCCAAGGTGAGCGACGTGATAACGTTACGTAGACTGATAACGTTGGGCTAGCAGACAATTTCGACACGTCCGACATTCAGAATTCATTTGCTGCAAGTAATTACGAATCTAGAAACATTTATTGACTTCAAGAAAAATCACATATCATTACGCAGTTATTATCTTTGTTCATCTACTCACATTTATATAAAAATAAACTCTTATTTTCTCGTGTTTTGTAATGTTTTCTTAATATATAACAAATGTTACACTATTACCAATTCATTCGTTTTGAAAACTCTCAAACGACAATCGTAAATGCATACCTTAAATTATTGAAAGGAAAAGTATTAATTAAAATCTCACATTGTCAAAAATAAAGTTGCATGAACAGGCCAGGACGTAAACTCGAGTCTTCCAGTTCTTCAACAAGCACCTGAACTACTGACGTCACTCCCGCAGTCACTTATACAATGTTTTACATATTAGAAGGTGTTGACGAGTGATACTTGTTGAGTTTTGCTAGCTGAAGACAGGGATGTTGCTTGCAACGAAAGAAACATAAAAGTACGATTTCGCAAAATCGGTTTTGAAACGTTTTAATAGTAAGAAAAGAAAAACGGTTTCATTGCAGTTTTGCATTTCAAACCATTCTTTAAAATTGTAAATATTGCTTGCACTTTTGCACGAAAATGCCATCATTTCAAGAAGCCTACATGATTGTTATGCAAGAACGAATTATGGACAACAAATTTCATTTGAAGACAAATCTGTTTTCAATTTTGTAGTTGTAGGAAGACGCCCTAAAATGTTCAAACTTTTAAAATTTCGAAAATTCAGAGTTAACCATGAAAATTGAACTATGTCATCCTTCTAAGTGTATTTTACTCTATTCTTACCAGAAAATTCGAGCCGTTTTTAGAAAATTTTGAAAATGTGCGAAAGGCTTCATGTAAAGTACCCAAATTTCAAAGATTTTCAAAATTTCAAGCTTCAACTACAGCCAGAAAACGGGTTTCTTCAATTTGGGAAAGGATCGTACGTGTGGTTTAGGCGATAGTAGTAATCACAGACGGATGGACGGACGTTTGGATAAAACCACTTTTTCGACTCCAAACCGTGTATTACCGTTTAATCGCGAAATCGATTTTCCGCTGTTTACATAACTTTCTATACTACGTATACGCACGAATATACATCGCATATTCGTCACATACAGAATATACTACTTATACTACGTATATTCATGCGTATATGAAGAAAGTAAACGAAAGTACAAGTTTTGTTTTGTGCTGAGATAACGAATTATCATAGTTCAAAATCCATCTAAACGTATTACAGCAGTTCCAAAAGGTGAGATACAAAAACAGTACTGAGAATTTTCTGCATTACTGATTGTCATTTCAAGGTCAGCTTATTTTTACTAAATGATTCATATTGCAAAATATGAATGTATTTATCTAATCAAGAAAACGAGTAATTTGTCACAATCTGGGACGACGTTGTGTAAAAGTCACACTTTAATATCAATTACTTAAAGGTCCAAACCTCCCTCATATTGACTTACGTAAATGATGACAGCGGTGACAAATATCAAATGCGTGGGAATACACGAGCCCAGAACCCAACTGTAAAACGCATTTTTCGGAAACTCAGTGGTCAGAGCAACTGGTCGTAAATCGAACGATGCGGGTTTGATTCCTGTCCGAAGGGAATTACATCTTTAGTACTCAATTAATACGGTTATCAGGTCACAAAATGGATATCACTAACGAACGGGATAAACATTTCCTCATTTCATTTCCCATAAAAGTGACAGAGTTGTGACAAACTTTTTTGGAAGTGAATGCAAAATGTATGTCAAAA
Source organism: Teleogryllus oceanicus (assembly GCA_964035755.1). Classification (NCBI taxonomy): domain Eukaryota; kingdom Metazoa; phylum Arthropoda; class Insecta; order Orthoptera; family Gryllidae; genus Teleogryllus; species Teleogryllus oceanicus. Next base: position 81,107,535 of record CAXIVR010000009.1, read on the forward strand.
CGTTCACTATCTTAATTCCAAGCGAGGTTAGATTAAATTCTTACTAACTAATTATAAATAAATGCACGTTTGTATAAATATTTGTAATAAAGCGGGATCAAACTAATTACACATTATATAGTATAAAAGTTCAGCAAAGATCTTATAAGCAATAAATAAATACACGTATTTTCCAGCTAAACATTCTTATCTTTTAATTCTCGACTTAGGTAAAACAGAACGCGGAACAGAAGAAAAGGCATCGCAGAACTCGATCCTCAATACCTCGATTTAAAACCAGTGTCAAACGATTTCAGCTACAAGAGAGTTATTGGTCTTTCAGTAATCTGCAAGCCTTAATGTATCTACAGAATACAAAATATTTGTTCTGTAATTTCTCCATTTTCTCTGAGAGTAACATTTAAGACGTAATGAAATCATATTCTCTAAACATATTCGTTTCTCAAGCAGTACAATTTCGGAAAATGCAATATTAGTCAACTGATGTTTTAACAATACATGATAATATATTTATTTATCGAACTCCGTTATCATATTTATGAATTTTATAATAAATTTAATATTTAGATTTAAAAGAACGACTTTATCAAGACATTTTGAGATCCAAATTGCACCTCCTTGTTTTTCCTGATTGAGACTAAATGAGAGTGATTGTGCATTGGATCACCTACACAAGCATGGCGAATAATCATTGGATATAACTAAATAATTAAAATTCTTATTTTCTTGTGAAAATTGGGACTGATTGAATGCTCACCACTTAGTCTCAGTCTACCCGCACTAAAGATAAGCCATATCAAAACATTGTTTATTTAAAAATGGAGATAATAATAAAAAATTGATTTCTTTCACATGACCACGTCAAATCGTACTTTATTATGTTTTGGAGTTCATACATTTTGAAATGTGGCTCCACCTACCGAAGATTTACATTAAAATTTTAAGAAGACCATAAAGAAATAAAATTATCAATTGTACAAACAATTAAGGGATGCGTTCTGTTAGCATTTATCACAAAGGCACAAACACAAAATGGTAATTTTAATGAGTTCGTAATAGTCTCTAAGGAACTTTATTAAACGTGTAAAAAAGACATATTCCTTTCTCAATTAATAAAAGAACGAAGAAATTACCTTTATTGCAAAATTTTATAATAAACCCACAGACTTGTTAAGGATTCTGATTATCTCTAGAACTGTTAAATATGTAAATTACTAGTGATTATACAACTTGGTACAGACTTTTTCATATTATTTCTAACGATTACATAAAAATATGATAATGATATTGCAATTGAGACACTGTTAATATTTTAGCTATCTCTTCCAAATTTCGTTCGTCACATTGCTTGGAATACAAGATACCAGCACACAATCTTAATATAATCACATTATCGTTTACAAAATCAAGTTTGTTCCTCCTTGCAAGAATTTTGGAATGTCTCTCTCGTGATGATAGTGATTAATGTGTTCCAGGCATCAGGTAAAAAAAATACATATTCGGCAGGATTTGATCTGGCGTCCATTCCTCTATCTACTTCGCGTTTATTCCACGGAGCTATCACAAAGGTACCTTACCGCACCGATGAGGGGTGTTGTAGAATGAATTCTATCTTGAAATTTATTGTTCTTATGATGTACAACATTTACTTCGGTTACAGCAAACTCACATTCTTGATAAGATTGTGAATCATCAGCGCGATACTATTCTATAGTTGATTCTAGTTAGAAATATTTCGATTCGAATGTCTTTGTGTGGGCTCTGAAGTAGCTTCTATCCTGCGAACTGCTATCTTGCCCCTCCCATATCTTAAACGTGATCTCCACATTACGCGACAAGACTCAACTGTAACTCGTACTGAAACACCAGTCTGAAATACAGAACCGCGTAGTATTAAGGAAGTAACTATGTGATTTTTAAAACCAATTAACACAACTAAGAGAATTTCCGGACAAATTTGCATTCGTTATTCATGAAAACTTGTAACCTAAACTTGAATGATATAATGCTAACAATATTTTAATTATCTGCAAATAGTTGATTGATTGCTTCTTAAAGAAATTATAATGCTTATAATGTAAACAACGAAGTAGTTGTACTACAACAGCACATACTTTCTTCTCTAATGTCACTGCTCCGCAATATTATACTATTACATGAATTGGGAAAGAGTTTTCAACCAGTAAGATCTCTATTTTCAATTTTGTAGTTTTGAAAAGTTAACTTTTTCAATTTTCAAAATATATAGAGTTCCTCGAAATGGGACGACCAGCGCCTCGGTCAGATAGTACAGAACGGAGGCTTCTGGTCGTCGTACTGATGGACGACAAACCTGGCCCTTTACGGCCCTAAGTCTTTTCAAAATTAATTAATTACAAAATATTGGACATATTACTACTGAAATCACACCATAACAGAAGAAAAAATATCACCTTCTGGATTCGAACTCACGTTAGCAAGCTGACAGCGTACCTATGACGTTAACCATTCGGCTAAAGCGGTTTCTGTTTCAGTTGCCACTTAGAAAGTAGTTAAATATAATAAAACCTATGCTAAATAGAACATTAAATATATTAATATAATATAATTATATTTTAATAGAATGCGAACTTTTCTCTATAGAAAGAAAGTACAATATTTTTACTTTTCCTCATGCGTACTTCAGTACCACATTGTCATAATAAAACTGGAAAGGGACTTGCAATTATTCGAGAAGAGTCTAATGTCTAGAAGTAGGACAGTTTTAAAGAATACTAGTGATGCTAAAACAGCGCGTACTTTCTCACCCGTATTTTCACTGAAACATGCTGAAAATACTAAAAGTTTCGAAAATTGACATGATCTTATTTAAAATCTTATCTTTAAGGAAAAGTTTCATCAAGGGAAAATCTCAAATTTCAATATTTTACTTGTAGGAATACTTACGAAAAATCAGTTTTAAACGAACATGAGACCTGCAATATTCTCTTAAATGCACTTCCCACTATCCAACCATAAAATGTAATAAAAAAATTATGGAGCCATTTGTTTGAACATTTGAAAATGTCCCAGGGCTTCATGTAAAGTACCCTCCCCTAATTGAATATCGTTTCAAATTCAAAGCTCGACATCAGCCAGATCGTTTGGGAGTATTAATTTTGGTGAAAATCGGCAGAACGGTTTAGCCGCTAGCGTTGTTCACGGACCGACCGACAGACAGTTTACCGTCAGTCGATTTTCCGCTATCAACCACCCACAAAACATGGATTCTGGCTACACCACGATTTGGAGAATTTTTTCTAAATTTAGCAAGTGGAGTTTATCCATTTTTTCGTCACAAGGGCCGTGTAATATGCGTTTTTCTGCAGACAATCGTAGCATTACTAACTTCTCTACTCCTTAAGAAGAAAGTGCAGTCAATATATGAGAAAATTTAGATTATGGTTCACGGAAAATTTGTATGCTTTCACTAAAGCAATTTTCCAAATTTGCAAAACTATTTATACAATTTTTATAACTTCATTTGTAGAATTAGTTATACCGAGAAGAAGAGTAAAGAGTTCATGAGAAATTTTAAAAAGATTAGTAATTGTAATGTTGAAAATCCAGAGATATTAATAAAGGTGACATTTACTACAGTATTTGTAATAACGGTATAGTGTATTCGAATGAAGAGTGTAAAGTAAAAGAAAGAGTTCTTTTCAGAAAGTTTCAATAATGCATATGAGCATAATGTAACATACCCTCCAGAAATATTGGAATATCATTGGATTCAGAATCCCAATGAACTTGCTATATAATATCAATTTTGAAAAGAATACATTGATTTAGAAGTCAGTAATGTTTAATTTTTTGCGGTACCATGCGTACACAGGTCCTTTTCCTACAACGAGTCTAAAAATAAATACATGTTCGCAGAGTCTTTGAAATATTTTTGGAGTTCGTGATTTCAAAGCCGAATTTTCCTTCAAAACCTCGAAATACCGTTTTTACTTGATATCATTGTTTCTGTAGTGTGCTGCGCATTCGAGAATGTAAAATATAGTAAAATATTTAATGAAGTCTTAACTCAATATTAGTCCAATTATTTTCCGTCACTGTTCCTCAGCTTAAAAAACTATGGAAATATTGTAATGAAAGAACATTATTAAATTTAGTGGTACTCAGTTTAATAAATATGTTTATTTTACCAACGAAATAGAGAAAGTGTGAATAAAATATGTATTGGCTACAATGAATATCATTGCAATATTGTAGGAAATCTCTGAGAGAGATGAATATTAAGTTATAAATAATAATCAATTAGCTGACCATATATGAAAATTTCATTTTTGATTAAATAAACTTCCGTTTTATAATACTATTTTGCCCAGGGAAATAAAGTCCTTAGGTTTTATTAGGCAACGATTATTGAAACTCCGATTTCAAATATGTGAAACTTTCTTTGACAATTGGAAGTTGTTGTTTTTGTATATATTTTTAATGTCTCTTTTTAACTACTAGGTCATATAACGACCACTGTGACCTTTTATGTTTGGGGTTTCTGTAGGGAGAATACGTAGGACATCACGAACACACATCTATGTCGAGGCGGAACCGCGGCCCTTCGAACCCAGGAAGCTACGGCCTTGTCGTCCATTTCCTCTTCCCCTCCTAGTAAACCCTTTAACACCATATATCCAACATAAAATACATCGAAGATATCGCAATTCTCCGTCATTTGAATTACGTTTTCCTGTGTTCCTGGCACGTGGGGATGAGTGGAATGAAACCTCTGACTAGGTAGTAAAGTTGGCCTCGAGGAAGCCAGAAAGACATCTTTATGGTAATATCTACTCTTACTACCAAGATTTTATCCAACGTTGCATTTTGAGTGCAAGCAGAGTGGCAGAACTCTTTTCAAACTCACAAGGATCATAAGACCCTTGTCTGGTCAACCGTGGCTCTAGCCCGAGGCAAGAATTGTTATTCACCTTCGGATCGGGCACTGCCACTTCTCGCACGGACATCTCGTGCAGTTACCCACCCCCTATCCCCCAGAAATGAAGAACAGACCTTACTGTAAAGCATGCTCCTGTGCACTACGATAATGAAAGAGCCGAAGAAGGCATAGCTTGTCGATTATAGAGGAGATGCCGGCTACTGTCCTCGCAAACTGTTTAAACTTTCTTAGCTATGGATTTATAAATCTAATACGCGTGAAGGGGATGATTTTAACATGCCTTTATAACTAATTTTGCGTTTTTGATGTAACACTGTCTTTGTCATTTATTTCATTTTAAAATTAGTCATATTTTACTGTTTTTACTCTTTTAATCTTGTAATTAATAAAAAATATTTTAACTGACTTTTATACTAATTTTCAGAAAATTTTGCGAATAATATTGAACTATGTAATTGACAAGATATTTGAGCACAATACAGTTCTTTTATATTATTAAAGAAGGTATGAGTTTCATTTCGTGAAAATAATAAAGACTGTAGTTTAGTTTCAGATTTGAGAACTTGTGATCTCATTGAATCTCTTATGTTTTCCGTGTAGATCTAAAACCAAATGGATTTTCAGGTTCGATATGCATTCAAGTATTGGGATCTTATGAACACAAATTTTTGTCATGCGTATATCTTACAATGGCTAAAATTATTTCACAATTAATCATTACAAAACAAGGACGGTGTGTTTCCTGTGAATAAAAACCGTTTCTTACTTCAATATCGATAACCGTGTCAAGGTTTCCGGATGTTTGAATTGCGAGAGAGCTTCTTGAATCGAACTAAACACTCCAGAAACTGTTTCTGGGGGTCATACAAAAACCTAACATAAATTGGAAAGATAATACGATTCGGAAACACTGTGTTCCGCTTAAATATTTTAATTGGAAAATTGTCCAGTGAATTTTTTAACTAAATACTCAATCTCTTAAAGTTTATTCACAAGTTTTGTTTCTTTCTTAACAGCTCGTTTTAAGAAAATTACATTGATTCGTAACATTTTAAGGTTTTCAAATTTATTCTTTTTTACTACGTGGTTATTCAAAATATTTAAGAAAATATTTAACTCAGTGTAGATTTCCACAAATTAAGAATTAAAAATTTGCTGTTTATATTATTAGCTATTTATTAAAGATATCAATTATTACAATTTTGCTATTAATATATGTAATGTGATATGTTGAAAATAATTAATTATGTTAGCGCCTATTCAGGCCATATCAGATTTGTACTGTTGCCTGTATATTACCTTAAATAAATAAATAAATAAAAATATCACTGGGAAGGGATAGATATAATCTTCTCAGCAGTGTAACAGAAAAATAGCAACTTTGAAAAATATATGAAAAATAAGACAATTATATTTTCGAAATATTTCTAATGAGAGGTTCCTAGTTCCTTTTCACCGATTATCACTATAAAATTGCATCAATTTTACAAATAGTCTAAAAATATTACAATAGCAATTTGCAATGATAATCTACTTGGGACTGGCAGTGATTTTTAATTGATTAACGAAATCACTGTTTGCATGCACCTGCTCATATAGAAAAAATGGGCGATTACATTTTCATAATGCGTAATAAAATGTGTGTATTGCTTGCATTTCCTTAATAAAGGCGTAATAATGTCAAAATACAAGTTTTTAAATACGTGAACATGAATTTCAATTTGCTTGATAGGAAATGTGTATATTATGTAAATGCATTATATTGTGTTTCGAAAATTATTATGTAATAGTTAGTGTTCCTTGCTCTAGAACCATTAGCATTTTAAAATAGTTTGTAAGAAACAAAACTTTCAATACTATTAATTTAATCTGCACAAATTTCTCACAATATTAGATACCATAAATTAGACTTCATTTTCATGGTAAAGAACTCGATAAAAATGTCACAGCCCTTCCTGACCCGCTGCCCTTGGTTCGTCAGCGTCCACGGGGTTCAGGGCCAACGTCCAGTGCAATTGGCGGAGTGATCCTCGCGCCCGCGCGCACCAATCCGTTTCGTTTCTGTGCCCTCTCCTGTTACCTCCTCTTACTTCCTCTCACCCCTCCCTCTCCTGTTACCCCCTGCTCACGTTAGCGAGGCAGCGTCACTGACCTGAGAAATTGCTCCGCCCTTTGAGATAACTAGAGGAAAATCTTCGAGGGAGGAAGGGGACGTGTCTGAAACTTGGAGCAAAGCCAATGATAAGAGCGGATACGCCTCGACGCCAGGATTGGTCAAGTGTCCATCGATGGTTGCAAGCTGTGGAAAAGCCAGATTTGGCCGCACAAGGCATCGCCCATATTCTGTGAGAGTGGGTATACATACGTATATACATACATACGTATGTACATACATACATACATATACTTACTTACATACATACATATACTTACATACATACATACATACACGTATGTACACACATACATACATGTACTTACATACATATATACACACATATACGTACATATATACATAAATAAATACAATCACATACATATATACATACACTCACACATTTAACATATACGACCACACATACATACACACAGTATACATACAAAAGAAGAAGATGTTAAACACTGGGAACCTTTGACCTAGAGCTTTTGTAAATTGAGAACATGAATTCATGACATGAGAATTTGAGTGGCGTCGCTAGTTAAAAACGGGCGAGGAAGGCAATTTGCTTAATATGAAAGACAATCCCACTTTCAAGCAATCTATTCTAAAGTGAAGCTGTTTACTTTCCCAGTGTAAACATATTCCTTGTAAAAAGAGGATGTTTGCATAGTCGCAATAATTTTGGAACACTTACTCACAGGTCACAAAGAAAGAGTGAAATATTCCCCGCAACAAACAGTTGACACAGGAGATGCGATGAAAATTGTGTCCCTATCCGTGTGAACCCTGACACTTACCATTTCATATTTTCTACTTCACTATCAAAAGCTTGGTATCAGACATTTCTTTCCAGAAAAATCAACGTTATGTACACACTATAAAGTACTGCACACAGGAACGTTCGCACACACGAACGGCCGCACACACGAACGGCCGCACACACGAACGGCCGCACACACGAACGGCCGCACACACGAACCGCCGCACACACGAACCGCCGCACACACGAACGGTCGCACACACGAACGGCCGCTCACACGAATGGGTGGACAGACGAACGGGAATAGAGGAAAGGAATTCTATAAACATCCTATACAGAATGTTGGTAGGCACTATATTGTTAAAATTTTACATTTTTTAAAATTATTAATTAATATTAATTAATCGTAAAGCATTTGAATGTTCACTTTTAATATATTTAACAATCTTAGAATTTTATTTTAAGAAAATTATAGAAATAGAAATTCATTAATGTACGCGTTAGTGATTAATTCTAACAGTCCACACTTCAATAGTTCACATAATTCCAACACGTTTGGTTGACAGGAATTCAACCTATCTCAATTAAAGTGGTTCCGGCGACTACACTTATTACCCTCGTTACACATCGGCGAAACCAAAGAACTCAAACGATCACTACGCAATTACACACTACATTGCGCTCAACACATTAATCAAATATCTGCCATAAAGCTATCAACGTTGCCCCGCAGCACTTTGTCCTGCCACTGGACCCTATTCCCAGGAAATAATCAGCTCAACTTCAGTGGCTCCCGCTGACCGGGCGCTGTTCACCTTCGCCACTCAAGCGAGAGGTCTCCATCATTCAGCCAATAGAAACAAAACCCGCCTGTTGGATCTGCAATGGAGCTCGCGATTTGGCTTATGAACGACTGAGTACTAAAACCGGCTAAGTCCAAATTAAATTTTGAAGATGTGAAAACGTCTGCCGCCTTATGTAAAAAAATATATTTAAAACTATTGTTTATTAACATTAAAAATGATGGATTGTGTTCATTGGGTTTAAAATGAGATACGTTTAACTTCACAAGTGAAACGAGTATTGATTTGGCTAAAGGGATTTCTGGTCTCATTTTAGTTCATAGTATAGAATTTGGCATTATTCTCTCATCCAAAGAAGCTCTGCGGTTAAAATTTTTTAATTAACCAAACTGCTTCCTGGGAAAACAATGTAAATATTCGGATATGTGATAATAAAAAATTACAATTGCATAATAGAATTTCAAACCTTGTTAATTTCAAAACCTTACTTTCATAACCGGCTGAGTCTGTGGCCACAAATTGATATCTGACCTCTAATAACTCAGGTTTTAAATCAGCTTATATTCAAACACTTCTTATTCATTTTAGGGGAAAATAAAAACAAAATATTCATATTGTGTACTCCAATTGTTTAACATAAAAAAGAAATTCTGGATATTTATAGATTTTGCTCTTTAAATATGAAAAGATTTAAGCTATTAACAAGAAATTGAAAGAGACGGACTTAGCCGGTTTTGCAAATCAACCGTTCATACACAAAACGTTAAGTAAATTTAGCGAGTGGGTGCCCGTCGCTGTGTTGATAACCTAGCTATTAATGACGGTTGGTATTGTGGACAGGAGAGGGCAGCAGCAGCAGCCAATGAGATGGAACACACATGGTGCTGCGATCTGTCGGGTCATGAATGCGGTCGTGGGTATCAATGCGAATCCCGGCGCCAGAGGTCGTTCTCTCTTTGTGCCGGAGGGAGCGTTGGGAGAGCGGTGTCAAAGCTGGACGTAGCGAAACGTGGCGTCGAGAATGTGTTTGGAGGTGGCGTGAAAGAGCAAAAAATCGTGAAATACGGAAGGTTGTTGGACTGCCCATAGCAACGACTCATGAAAATTCAATTCATGTAATGCTGGAGAGAACAACCATAAAATTAATGGTTTTGCTTGGTGGCTCTTAGGAGAGGCAGAGAGGAAAAACAAATTATGCGGAAGAAGAAAAGAGAATAAAAGGGGGAAAATAGGAAGAAACCAAAATCAGCCCTGAAAAACTTGTAAATGCGAAATTTCCAGTTTTGGATGCTATGAAGGGGAGTGAAAATTTGAAAATTTGAGAGTATTTGAGTGCGCTTAGAAATTATTCGTTCAATTTCAATGAAAATATTGCCCAGAGCCGAATTATTATGGCTTTAAATGTTTTCTAAAAGGTCATCATTTCATGCACAAACAAAAATTCTGACTGTTTTTAAGAACTTTCTATACTGGAGAGCTGAATTTTTATTAGTGAACTCCTTCACGCTTTTTTAGTACACATGATTAAAACTTGACGAAATTTTATCCAAAGTCTGAAACAGTACAATGATCGTTTTTGAGTTTAAAACTACATTGTGCTCAATATTCAAAGCAACTGAAGGTGATCACACATTTCAAGTCATAGTTGTCGTAATTCGCCTGTCGCATTTCTAGTCACATGACACTGCAGCGTCTCTGACCGGGGTCATGACACTGAAGCGCCGAGGTCCTAGGTTCGAGTCCTGACGGCGGCAGGGTTTTTGACACTAGCTTTTCAGCTAGGTCGAATTCAGTTGCTGTCTGGAGGACAATTCTAGCGGCCGGCTGCTCTGATCGGTTGTTTTCCGTGGTTTCTCCGATCAACACCACGCGAATGCCGGAGCAGTACCCTACCAAACGGGCCACGGACCGCGCGCGATCTTTCCAACCTCTTCCTTGTCCTATCCTCTCCCCTTACACACACACTTACACTAACATGCACTACACCATCACATATTTCGGGAGACCGGTCGAGAGCTTAGATCTTGTCTCGTCTGGGCGGTGCCCCGTTGGTAGGAGAGTCCTGGTTTGGGGGAAACCCCAGTAGCCGACGGTAGGTCGGCGCCGGACCTCGCCATCCAGCGGGGGAAGATCACCGCTATTTCCCGAGAAAAAACATGCACTACACTAACGGGACTAATGATCGAAGCAGTTGACGCGCCCGAAAACACGCAAAAAATCAATCAATCAATCAATCAATCCAGTCATATGGCGATTCGCAAAACGATGTTCTTTAAAATATAGACAATTCCGAAACACAATTCCAACAATATTTTTTAAATATTTTTTTAATGAAAAATCATAAAAAATGTTTAGATTACTCCGGTACTATAAACCGTTAGTCCGATTTATGTGATTGTACTTTGGAAAATATATTGAGTGCATGATGAAACGTTTCATAGAAAATGTTGGAGTACATAATATGAAGCATTACCTGACTTACAGAATTTCATTTCTTTCTCACTTAACCAACAGAAAAGGGCAATTTTTTCACTCTTTTCCGGTCACAGTTGCTCTCTCTTTGAAAAATATGTAGAAATAGTTATGTTTTTGCTTAGTATAAAACTGCAAAGATTTATTGCATCTTAGTCCATTAGGTAAAGAACTTCTGAGCTTAAAGGCTGAATAGAGAAAATTTAATAAATTGTAAACCATGTGTGACACCACTACATTAAACAAAAAATTGAAATGTAATGCTTGAGAAAACTGAACCTGAACAACATTCCAGAGACTCCAAGTGATCTATGTTATAAAATCGGGAGTTGCGATATCCGAATATTTTATAGAAGTAATAATAAAATTTTTTTTTCTTTTTAATTTATTTAGATTTCTTTCATTTGTTCGGTCTTCCGTGCGATCGGCGTCATAGATCGACACCAGCGCGTCCATGCCACGCAGGAAGGTCGCGAGCAATGCTCAGGCCGTTGGCGAATGCCTCCAACGTCTTGAGGACAGATCGGGAGGCGACAGCGCATGCGCCTCCCCCCCCCCCCGAACTCAAGGGCAAAGAGTGCCTAGACGTTGGATCTCGATTCAACGGCCTGCTGGAGACCGAGCGTCCGTGATTATGATATTCTCCGTTGCGCGTTTGAACCTTTCGCGATACTCACGAAATTACTAGTGTTATTTTTTGATATCGATAGTGAAATAGTGGAACAATAGTTTTAAATAATTGCTTTTGAATAATTCTCTTTTATATGAAGAAAAGAAACAAATAATTGAGTAATTGGTGATCGTGTCGTAACCTGATATTTCAGAATTTAATTTTTAAAACGTGAATGGGGGAAGCGTCGAGCATGTCTTCTTGAATAGCTTAAAATATATTATTCCAATCTTTGCAATAGAAAATGCAATATTCTATTTTGCGACTATCTTTCCCTCATTCTTAACACATTATAATTTAAAATAAATAAGGATTTTGTTTACATAATTCAATTTTACTCTAAATATTTAAGCGAAAAGAGTAGTATGATGGTTAACACTTTCCTTCACCGCCAACGCCCTAGGTCCTGTGTGAGAAGACGTCACTGCTGAGAATATATTTTCTCTGAACAAGAAGGCGCATTCATCAGGGAAAGAATGGAGGATTTTCTATCTCAAGGAACTAACAGAAAATAAACATTCAATATCTCAAACACAATCGTACAAGACTATTTGACAACAGGTACTGCAGTAGGAAAGGTTCCAGTCTGATAATAAATAAGTAAATAATAAAAAACAAATAGGCCGGGCCCCGTAGCCCAGACCGCTGCGGCAGCCGCCGTCTGTGCTAAGGCTGCAGGTTCGAATCCTGCGTAGGCATGGACGTATTTGTGATTGACCCTTCACCCCTCATTATCATCATATCACGTCATAGTTCAAGGCTAACAACCTTGTTTGAACAATGGATACAGCCGAAAAAGGCAATATAGGCACTGTATAGTCTGTTAAGGCACTGTAAACTCTCTGGGATATACATGACTTGGCCTCGGAGAATAACGTGGTGCATGGTCTGGGATGACTTATGTTTTTCAAAAGAATAAATTAAATAAGGAAATTAATATGAATTAATATAAATATTTTATATAGGTTAACAATTAATAGAAATATTTTATATAAGTTAGAGGCAACATCAATCCATGATAAGTTATCTGAAAATCCAGGACCTGAGGAATTGAATCATTTCCTTTCTCCCCCACCTCCCACAAAGAACACTATTCTCAATGTCATATGCGAATGTTTTGTGAGACACAGAGAATGCAATATGCAACCACTCTTCCTTGCGTCTGCAAAGGCGAATGTGTATTACACTTAATATGTTCCCAGCGCCTTATGAAACTCAGCAAACACGTCCCGTAAATTCTCAACTTCATCTTCATTCCTTCAGCAGTATTACGTTACTAAAATGTCCCGACTAGTTTTGTGCTCGTTTCAGCAAAGCAGAATTTATTCATCTGCACATTTTAACACCTAGTGACGTACATGTATAAAACTATTACCAAGTGAACCCAAAAATTTGAATAAAAGGTACTTTCAAGAAAAAAGAAAATGTTGTATAAAACTAAAAATGTGTGAAAAAATTGCAACGAACGCAACAAATTTCTAGAATAAATTTAGGTTTCTTAATTCACTAAATTAACGCACTAAATAATATTAAAGAAAAATCCAAGCATCCTTCACTTTAAAGAAACTGTGTACCTCAAAATGACAAAAATACTGAAATTTCATATTTGTCCATTTTTATAGAGTAGTATGCTCCGTTTTATTGTCTTTTAATTGATTCAATCCATTTCTTTCCACGTTTCTTAGTTTTGAGCAAATTTTTTTTTCAATGGGAGTGTCAACTGTCAAGGCCTTAGTAAGTGAACTTCTGATTCATTCCCCTGAATTGGGAATTTTCAACTGTTTCATGCATGTCAATCATCATTTATCATAAACTGTAAAAGATAATACAATTATTATTGCAGCATATAACCCATGATTTGTACTAAATATTTTAATTCTGAAATGTCCAGAATAAATTTATAAACAATTATTTTTCCCAAATAACTAAATGCCGTGTCTCTAGTTTTCACAGTACCTTTACCATTTTAGTTTATTCACTGGAATAGATAAAGGTAATTAATTTAAAAAAAGAATTATCAAAATATTCTAATTTGTTGAAGATTTATGCTATTTGAAGTAAAAACCTGCATTTTTGCCAATTATTTATTAACAAATAGAGATCTGTTTTTCATTATTTCATCCGTAAAACCGTAAAGAAATCGATTGTACAAAAATACACAAAATTCTCGTTTTTTTGTTTAAGTAGACAGCTGCCATAAGAAATGATTCTAATTTGTCTCCGCACCTCAATACACATGTTTACAAAACAGCAGTACTTTCTGCCAACGTTGATAACACGCTGAGCGTCTCTTTATCATCTGCCGAGAGTACGCGCGAGCCGTAACACACACCACACACACAAAAACACACACACAAACACACAAAAACACACACACGCAAACACACAAAAACACACACACACACACGCAAACACACAAAAACACACACGCAAGCACACAAAAACACACACACGCAAGCACATCAAAAACACACACACGATAGCACAATAAACACACACACAACACACAAATACACACACACACACAAAACACACAACAGAAACACACAAAAAAAATACACACACACGCAAAAACACACACACGCAAAACACACACACGAAAACACACCACACACACGCAAAAACACACACACACACGCAAAAACACACACACACACACACGCAAAAACACACACACACACACGCAAAAACACACACACACACGCAAACACACAAAAAACACACACACACGCAAACACACAAAATACACACACACAAAAACACACACACCAAAACACACACACAGCAAAAACACACACACACAAAACACACACACACAAAAACCACACACAAAAACCACACACAAAAACCACACAAACACACACAAAACACACAAACACACACACAACACACACACACACACAAAAACACACACACACACAAAACACACACACAAAAACACACACACACACACAAAAACACACACACACACACTTCTTCATTCTCCGCCACCATCTACGAGCCGTCCCTTTACTGACTCTTCACATCTTCCAATAAAATCTTTGTGCCCCCTCCCTTCCTCCCCGTTGATTTCGTGGCCGGTACACGCAGGCGATCAGCCTTCCAAAGGCCACTTCCGGTTCCGCCCGCCTTCTTGGAAACAAAAACGAAATAACTTCGACCAGAGAGAGACGCACCACGCTTTCTCGGCCGGCGTTACCCCATTATTGGCAACATTAGCAAGGGCTCTTCGGGATCGTTGCACTCCCAATTACAAGCCCGCATCACGTGTCCGTCTCTTTTCTCTGTACCTGCGTAAATCCATATACAGAGCGAGAGACGTATCATTAGCACCTCCTCTAATTGTTGAACGTTTGCAGTTATTGCAATACAGTTTTCACAGAAGAGCATGAGATAATGATAAATCAACAGAAAATCCATTAAAATCACCGGGTAAAGGTAAAAACGACTTATTAGTCAAAGTCGACAAAAATGCAAAATAATGAGCTATAAAATGGATCATTTCCTTTTGTCATATCATAAAATGAATTTCTATACTAAACGCCATTGTTCTAAAGTGAAAATAAAAAAATGACATTTCATTAAAATCTGCCCCTATTGATGATTAAGATGATGATTACGATGACCATCTCTTCATCTACGAGTAGAAAACTCAATCAAATCTTCTTGCTTCGTTTTCAATCTCTGTTGCGCCGGTCGATCTCGACGGCGATCGAACTCTTCTCGATCGACCTTCAACCACCTACTCGCGATGTAGTCTCTTTGATGTGGGAAGCTATAGAAATGAAAAACAAACTTAATATATTGTCTTACAACAGTGTTTTTTCGACACATCACTATTTCTCAATATAGTCCCCCGTTTTTCTCTGCATTTTATCCACCGATGAACAAAAGCCTGCATGCCACGCTGGTAAAAATCTGTACCAGCGAAAGTGATCCGTACTTATTCTAATGGCGCCATTCCATGGATGATCGTTTTATTTCTGACTGACGAATGTGGCATCATATACCCTCATCAGATTATTTGATCAGCAAACCATCACCTTGAACTTCGTCTTGGGTCAAAAGTTCCTCACAAACTTCCAGTCGGTGCTGTAAGTGTTTCTGGGGGAGTTATCACCGGACCTACCTTGCGTGAAATTTTTGGTAATTCAATTTACTGAACTGTACATGTAATGCACTGCATCCAATGTTCAGCGCCGTACACAGCTCGCTGGTCTTGATGCACCTATTCGTGAGGATGAGCTGATCCAACGTCGCCCCAAGTCGCCCCGGTGGCCGAGATTGCTAAGGCAGTAGTGTCGTAGTGATCTCGGACCGAATAGTCGTGGGTTCGAGTCCCGCCTCGGACATGATTGTATTTGTGTTCGGCCTTTCACCCCTTATCATCACCATTAAGTATTAAATCCTATAAAAATTAGTTAGTAGTAAGATACAAGAGTGAGAGGTTATATGCTCAAACGTGAATGCTTAAAAAAGTTATGTATTACAAATAAAAAATAATCAAACCCCTGATAGGTAAAACTGCCGAACAGGAAGAAAATAAATTTAAAAAAAACACGTCGCTCCTCAACGCATGGTGCGGCAACCATGCGCGGACAGCTGCAGCGTGTTTTTTTAATTTATTTATTTTACGTCAAAAAACAGTTCAAACTGCGTATGACGTGCTATGGGGAAAAGTGAATTGTGTGCACGTTTCCCAAATTCTGTGATGCTTACTCTAAGTCATATACTACTTAAATTTAAAAATAAAAGTTTCCATGTAATAAAATTTATTTTCAAATATAAAAAGGCAATACATTTTGGCTCTTATCCATGTTGTCCTTCGGAATAATACTTCCTGCCGCGACAACATGGAAACGATAATTTTAATAATTGTATTTCCCACTGAATTCTAGTCATTCACACCGGGAGGTCCGAGGTTCGAGTCCTGATGGTGGCAAGATTTTCGACACTATCATTTCAGCTAGGTCGAATTCAGTCGCTCTGGAGGAGAATTCTAGCGGCCGGCTGCTCTGATCGGTAGTTTTCCGTGGTTTCTCCCATCAACACCAGGCGAATGCCGGAGCAGTACCCTACCAAACGGGCCACGGACCGCGCGCGATCGGCCTTTCCTCTCCCTTGTCCCATCCTCTCCCCTTACATACACTTACACTAACATGCACTACACTACCACATATTCCGGGAGACCAGTCAGGAGCTTAGAGCCTGTCCCGGCTGGGGCGGTGACCCGCTGGTGGGAGAGTCCTGGTTAGGGGGAAACCCCCACTAGCCGATTGTAAGTCGGCGCCGTATCTCGCCATCCAGCGAGGAAGACCACCGCCATCTTACCAGAAAAACATGCACTACACTAACGGGACTAATGACCCAAGCAGTTGACGCGCCCGGAAACACGAAAAAATCAAATCAAATCTAGTTATTCACGTCGCTGTCGTCACCGCTTAAACGCACTACCCATCGTCACCACACTGTACCGACATACTCTGTACGTTCTCCTAACAGTTCAGCAAGCGTCTTGAATGTTAATACGTGCAATTTCCTCCGATGTGAGAAGTTTAGTCACACTTCTCTGCTTCTGACATGCGTTCCAACTAGACGCCATTTTAGCGTACTGTCACTGTGTTCTATCTGACAAAATTAAACGAGTCGACACTATGTCGACACCCACATTCGTTTTTGATGTCATATGTCAACGTAAAAAATGGGAGGCATTATTTTTGGTAGACCCTCGTATACGAGAGTAGTTACGTCAATCTCATCGTCCATAATCGAGCCTGCGACTCTTTACAGCACTAATGAGTAAAATAGGAATCAGGGACCTAATATCAGCTCGTTGGTTTTAGGCATAATTTGAAATTTAGTAATATATTGAAAGAGTTTTTGGTTGGAAGATGGGACCTCCAACACTGCGTTAATGTTGCACCTCAAAGAAAAACGTAACATGGCGTTGATTCTTTTGCTCGGAACTCTTCGAAATACATCCTGCCTTTTGTCTCAAAAGAATACGACTATGACTTAATAAAATATATTCTTTGAGGATTCTTAGAAGTGTTGAAGAAGCCAAATAAGTACCATTCATTTATTATATACGTATTTATCTTTTCCGCTTTTCTAGGAGCGGACTAAAATGTGATGTGGGTAGATTATCTCCAAAAGAATCTAGAGGAATACCGTCCAACATTCAAGGCTTGTTATACATAACTACATTAATAACACTACATTAGGTACCGCTTCGGTCAACCCTGCGCAACTGACATCGGTAACCTAATCGAAAGTTATACTTTTAGCCAAATAGATTAAAATGAGGATATAGTCTTTAAGCCATACTTCTGCCACTCTACAGATTTGCGATAAAATAATTTAAGACTATTTATCACATTAATACCTACTGAGAAACAACAAGCGAAAGACTCAACAATATTGGAAAAAGTAGTAGAGGACGTGCAGTAACTTTCAAAAGAAGCAATCACGTCAAACTCTTGATAACGATTGATGGGCTAAATTACCTAACATAAGAAAACCTCAACAAGCCTAAACTTATAAAAATAAATCCAACAACTTTTAACCTACAGGAATATTACGAAAAGTAGTGTAGGAATAGATACGAAATGTTCACAGCCTCTTCTTCAAAACTGTCGCATTGTCCTTGTAAAGTTTAGTAAAGAAGTTTGGTGAAGACAACACAAATGCGGGGGAAAATAATTTAAATATTACGTCAGAAGACGCACAATTATCATTATTTCCCCCAGACGCTGAGAACAGATTAGTGCTTAATACATTCCTCCAGAGGCCAGTAGCGGTGCGGACAAACGTCACTTGTAAATCACGTATAGCTAGAAAGAATGTATTGTAATTCAACCAATCCCAGATGTCAATTGCCATATGATTATAGTGAACATGAAAAATGTCCTTTAGATGAAATATGTTTCACAATTCAGGCGCGTGCGGCAACTTTCATCGAACAGACCGTGAACGTTATGACGCTGATACAAGCGCGAATTAGCGCAGCCTGCATGACAGGAAAAGTTTTAGGTACTTAAACAAACACAAACACACCAATTATGTGAAGAAAATGCCCTATATTATCTTTAAGAACACTTTAATACAGACGAGCAAGGGCACACAGAGAACGAACGGCACGCTTGCCTTAGTGCTCACCAATATACTAAAATCAAACTAAACGGCGGGACGACCTGTCGCCTCAATCAACACCTACTAATACTTCAGGCTTCCGAACTACGTCCATAAGTAAATCAAACTAAACGGCGGGACGACCTGTCGCCCAATCAACACCTACTAATACTTCGGCTTCCGAACTACGTCATAAGTAAATC
>CAXIVR010000009.1:81131655-81314155 GCA_964035755.1 Teleogryllus oceanicus
CCTCTTGGCCGCGTGGGATATGGGGTTCGTGGTTGCTACGAAGACATCCTTCACCATATACTGGTCTTCATGACCTTGGCAGAAGCATTCTCACCGTCACGCAATAATAGATGCCTGGAGCATTTGGCAAGCAAAGCGCACGGTATAATTTGCCTCCGCCAAGGAATCAGACGGGGTTGCGCGGTGAACGCAGAGCACTGGCCAACAGGCCGCAGAGAACGGGAAATCAACGCTGTTATTAACCCAGCACCTTAATGGATGTAACCAAAATGCATGAAATACATTTCAGAACTCCAAATAATATTGGAACTCCCTCACCTCTTATCTCAGAATGAAATAGGAAGTGCATTGAATACAGTCACTAGCATTCGTTTTAACGAATACGTAACACGATTTCTTGAGCAAAATCAATTGCTCTACAATTTCTCGCGAACTTGCCTCGTTGGAAATGGGCGTAGTGCTGCTTTTTGAGTAAAGGAAAGCTGCGCATTATTCAACATGTAGTGACCTCCACTTCTAATTTTTGTTTTGGTACCTCACTTGTTTAAAACTCTTCCCTGGGGGGCCGAATAGGATGGACATCAAATTCGTTCTCTTTAGAACTTTAATATAAATGATTTGCAAAATATTATACAATAAATATTATGAGATCTAACCAAGTTAAATCTTCATTGCCTATTGCCTTTACAATAACATGAATTAGAAATAATCAAACAATCACAATAAAAGTTTTCTTATTTATTAAAACATCCCAAAGTCTACTCAGTTTAATAATAAGCGTTAAGGTAACTTGTAATAGATATTTTAAACCATTTTAATATTATAACTCGTAAATAAATAAATATATACTTAGTAATGATATTTTTGTATGGAGAATTTACTGCTTATATAAGGTTAAGACAGTGTAACGCATTCTGAAAAGTTTCCATTTACATTGGACAAATATTCTTTTTATGTTTTTAGCTAAGAATAAACTTTTAGAAACGCCACATTAAGAAGGATTCCGGGTTCTTTGTTGAAGACGTATGCGCCTGCCATTATAGCCCGTTATCTCACATATTTAATGCATTCTTTTGCACTGGAGCGTTTCCAGATATATTCCAAACAGCTAAGATTAAGCCCCTCTTCAAAAAAGGCAACAAAAGTGAAATTCAAAATTATCGGCCAATTTCACTTCTGTCAGTTCACGTGTGTCATCACAAGGAAAGTAACATTAATTTTAACAGTGATATTTAATGCATTATTTACCATTTGGACTGTATAAATCCAAATAACCTGTAATAAGTTTTGTACCACAGCCTCCGGGTCAATGACCCCCATCTCCATGAGGTTTTTCCAGTTTCTCTGATCCATTGAGCAAATGTTGGGATGGCCCCTTGTTTTGCTTCTGGACATAAAAGTAACTTTATTATCTGTGCACGTCTTCTTGAATTCAGTGGAAAATATAGTTATTCAAATTATCAATGTCATGTTGTCGCGTCAGGAAGTATTATCTCTTGACGAAGGACATGATGGATAAGAACCTAAATTTATTCCTGATTTATCCTCGAAAATAGATTTTATTATATTAGAGCTTTTTTCCCCTTGCAAAAAACGCTATTTTTCTGTTTCCAAAATTAATGTAGTATATGGCTTAGCGCAGGGATCACAGACCTTCCCCACAGCATGTTACACAGTTTTAACTGTTTTTGACAGTAAAATAAATAAATATATGAATAAATATATGATGATTTACCCTACATTTTGTATGTCAGGACATCAAATAATTCTCATCGATCTTGGAAAAAGCAGAGTTGTGTCATAGCCCAGCGATACTCCCGTATGTCCCCATTTTGTGCTTCAAGTGATAAATTTGAATATGAATATTGAGCGCAACATACTTGCAGAACTGACAGTAACATAAAAGCAACATGCTAGCAGGTATACTAGCACCACAATAGATGGGATATCGTACGTTTGGATAAATATATGAAGAAACTATTATATAGGATATCCGGGACGAGCCGCGTCTCCGTCGTGGTAGCTGGACTTTCCGGCAACAAATTGTGACCTTCCTCAGAGCGTACTGTTGAAACTGCTGTACGTCAGCAGTACGGTCTGATATATTAATTTTTTGAAAAATTATGTTACGTTAAAGTTAAAACTTTAAGTTAAGTTAAAAGTTTGAGTTAAGTTAAAAGTTTGAGTGAGGTTAAAAGTTTGACTTAAGTTAAAAATTTAAGTTTTACGTAATACTGTGCGACTTTTTTATTAGTTTGCCACATGCCTAACACGTCACACACAGTTTTTAACTGTTTTGACGTGAAATAAATAAATAAGAGATAAAATGTTTGAAAACTCTAAAGTGAATGGATATTCTTTAGAGTCAACAAGTAGCACGAAGAGGTAAAATCTCACCATTTCAATTTAAACTATTCCATTAATATCAGTATAAGTGAAATATTTATATACGACTGTAGACACGCTCTTCCTGGGCTGGGGTCACTTTGCCGGAGGGCGTGGCCCAGAAGAGACGAGGCGTGGTGTGAGGCGGGCGACGCGTTGGCAGAGACGAAGGGTGCCGAGCGAACAGTGCATCAGGACATTAATCGCCCTAGCTTCTCAGCGCACAGCCACTTACTTCATTTGTTTACGTCAGGGAATATGCTAGGCGATGGTCGGCTTGCACTGGCCAACGAAATCTTTTCTGTTGCTCGTCTGTAGCTTATCTAAAGCGATCGGCGGTTAAACTTGTAGCTTTTTTGTAGTTTGTCTCTTGCTCTGAATTTTTATTACTTTTGCTTATAGTTTTAGCTTCATTTTGTTTATAGCAACATGTGCGAATAACACTGTAGTAGACTCGTAAAACACTCTAACTTAAAATCTGAAATATAAATTAATTTATACAGAGACAATATTTTTAAAACTATCTATTTGAATATTGAATCTACACCTCCTGATTTCAAGAGGGCAGGCTCGCAAATCAGTCTTATTCATATTCCCGTTAATTTTTCAAGCTCTACAAATTCTTTCGCTAGCCTCTAAATATTCTTTTGTTTCTTTCAAGCTTTTTTCTGTACCTCCTCTTTGGCCCAACCCTAGTTCTCCTGTGGTTTGTCCCTAATTCTTCGGAGCCTTGTCTCTAATTCTTCTAAGCCCTGTCTCCAAACCTTCATTGGATAGTTTGTACATCATCTGGTGTATCTCTAGATTTTCTGAGACTTTATTTATTAATTCTGGTGCTTCAATCTAAACCTTCTAGAGCTAGTAATGAAAATGATTTACTTATTGCAATTTACTTACATAAACAATGTACATAAACATAAGCAATTTACATCACATAAACATTGAACAAAGAATTTACTTAATTTGTTGTTAACAGTCGTTGACGTTTTATAGATTCAGTTGCCAAAAATACATTCGGTTTGAATTTTTAGAAATCAAGGGTTTGATTGTGCCCGTCACAGTAGAGACTGATGACTGACTCTTTAAAATACAATAAAAAAGTGTAGTGAAAATACAATCTGAAAGTAAGTGAATTGCATGCATCCGCCCTTGTGTATCAACAACGTAGTTGGCTCAGGGCATCAATTGATGTCCTTGCAATGTCTCAGATCGGTATGTTCTAGGGACAGTGGGAAGATTTTCGGCCCAGCCACGCAGCAAGGTCCTATTCATGCTGCCTGAAAATTCTGGCGGCCGGCTGATCTGATCGGTAGTTTTCTGTGGTTTCTCCGATGAACACGAGCCGAATGATGGATCAATGCTCTAGCAAACGGGCCACGAACCGCACACCTTTTTCCTTCCTCTTCTTTGTCCTACCCTCAACCCTTACTTACACTCACGCACTTATATGCATTGCACGTCTACACATGCCGGTGATCGGTAGTTTTGCCGTAAGTTTCTCTGATCAACACCAGGCGAATGCCGAAGAACCTCTCACACTCACACGTCACTCCTACACACACACACACACACACACACACACACTTCCACTCACATTCACTACACTAACATACATGCCGGGAGAAGGAGTGGGGCCTTAGCGCTTGTCACGGCTGGGGTGGTTTTCCGCTGGTTGAGGGGAACCCCGGTAGCCGGCCCAAGGTCGGCGCCGGATTTAGCCACTCAGTGGGGAAGATCACAGCCACATCCCGATGAAAGCATGCACTACACTTATCGGACTAATGACCTCAGTGGTTGACGCACCCGGAATCACTAACAATCAATTAATCAATCATATGCCGGGAGACCAGTCGGGAGCTCAGGCTTGTCAGTTGGAGTAGATGCCTGGTCAGAGGCTTTCAAAGCCAGATGATAGGTCGGCACCGGACCTCGCAGGAAAGATCACTACAACCTCCGCAGAAACAAACAAACCACTACAACATGCACTACACTTGACCAGGGCTGCGTTAAGTTGACGCACCCGGAATCGCTAATCAATCAATGGCCATGTGTCTCTGCTTGTCTCCATTCGCGGAAGCTTTGGACCGAGGCGGTAGCTCAGTGCCTCAACTGATGTCACTGTAGCGCCTCTGACCGGGAGGTCCTAGGTTCCCACTCCCCACCGCGGTAGGATTTTCATTTTCTTTGGGCCGGTCAGATTCAGTCGCTGTCTGGAGGAGAATTCAGCGACAGTTGCTCACAGTCGGTAGTTTTCCGTGGTTTTCTCCCACGATCAACACCCAGGCGAGAGACCGGGCAGTACCCTACCAAAATGGCGCGCGATCTCTCCTTCCTCTTCCTTGTCCTATCCTCTCCCCGCACACACACACACACACACACTTACACTGACATGCACACGTACACTACCACATATTCCAGGAGATCGGTCGGGAACTTAAAGCGACCGGCAGGCGGGTGCCCTGCTAGTGGTAGAATCAGGTTAGAGGATGCCCACTGTATTGATAGGTCGGCACCGAATCTCACCATCCAGCGCGGGAAGAACACCTCCACCTCTCCTGAGAGAAAAACATGCACTACACTTAAGAGACTTGCCAATGACGGTTGACGCCCGGGGAAACAGGAAAAAATCAATCCAATCAATGAAGCTTCGGCCCGGTGTAGTGCAAGTGGCGCGGCTTCCGCCCGCATTCAGCGTGAGGCCGCCGCCGCCCGATAATGCCTCCCCGACACGCAATTACACGAGAAATTCAGGTAACGATGTCGTGTTGCCTCGCGCCGCTTCTGAGAACCAGACTTTTTGATGCTGCCACGAAAAAACAGGCAGCAGTGACGGACGGTCGATGAACCACGTAGCGTAATAAGATTAGGTGGTTCGTTGCCAAAATTCATCCTTTCCACAATCTACTATCATTTTCTCTCGGCCATTTGTGACTACCGTGATCAAATTCCACAAGCATTACATTTTATTAACACAAAACAATCTTCGCCAAAAAGGCAAAATACATGGAAGCCAGATATTTTAAAAACATAAACAAAATATCAAAACGAATTAAATATCATTTAGAACAATAATATTATCAAAAAATATCCCACATTATTAAGTCAAATATATCCCTAACAATGAACATATCGGCAGGCTATTAAATGTTAACACGACAAAAACTCGCTCGTCCTTGGACTATAGTATATATGGATGAGTACTTACTCAGATTTATATAAAGCAAATATGATTTCTTATCATCTTAAACAAACATTTAATATTTATTGACTTTCTTATGCTTTTTTCAATTGAAATGTAGAATAATGTATTTATGGCGTAGTACATAAAACTTGTACGTGCACTCATGGTTATTTTTGAGTGACTACTTTTGGACCTTCTCTTTCATATCAACCTCGTGTAGAAAAATGTTATGTACACTTTAGACATCATGCCTTTCACTCGAAAGGGAATACTATCACTCGATAAGAAAATGGATTTTCAAGCAGTGTTCTCGAAACTTGGAATTCTGGACATGCATGTCAAAATGCAGTGGGTGACGATGCCCATCACTCGTACTCGTGTAGTACGCTCCCGTACATATCACGTACGTGGGTAATGCTGCCTCCCCGAGTGGAAGGACCTTTGGAGCAGAGGGCAAAGGCCAAAGGGCGCGGCGCAGTGTTTTGTTCGCATCGCTGTCACCTCTCCTCCACCTCCCATTTCCTCTTCTACTCCTCCTCGGCGGCCCGGGAGCAAACGGAAAAGTTTTTATTGTAGGCAGTAAATGGCAGTGTCTAGGAATCAGCGCATGCTTCATTGGGGATTCAATGAATATTCCAAGCGTTGGAAACCGGAGGAGCGGCGGTCTCGGTGAAGAGAGGAGGGAGGAGGGAAGAGGGCGGCGGCAGGGTGTTCCGCTGATGGAGCGCCCTCTTGCTATCACCCTCACGACGACGAAGCTCAGAGCCAGCATTGTTGCTATCTCTGCAGCGACTCTGACTGCGAGGACCTAAAGTTTGTGTACCGACAGTGACGGATTTCCCACTCTAGCTACATAGCTAGGTGGACTTCACCGCTACCGGAAGTGGATACTAGCGAATCCAGGTGAATGCAGGACAATACTAACAAACAGACACGAACTAGGTGCGATCTTTACTTTCCCTTCGCAGTCCTTTTACATTTACCATTACTGTACCATTCGTATTTTCAACAGTTGTTAACATACCAAGAAGAAACAACTGTCGCAAGGTTTATGCAAAACACTGCATGATATTGCTGTAGTAATCTTTGTTTTGTAAAATATTTCATAGAAGAGTGAATAATACAATTCTTGCTATTTGAGAGTATTTTACTTGTTTTTCATGAGCAGTGTATGTGCTTATTTATGGATAACCAGTTTGTGTGATATGATTCAACAGAATTCTGTTGGTGTAGGCCACTAGTATTTATTAATTTCATTAGATTACTCTTACTGTACAATGTTATATTGAATATATAATTACTATTGATATTTTTATGTAGCATTATGATGATGAATAGTACGTGTAATATTAAAACTAATATCATTGAAAAAAGTAAAAAAATATTAAACTTCTGGGTAGTTTGTGAACAGAATTATTTCAATAGTACCTCTCAATTCATTTATTATGGGCAATACAAAAAGTATATTTTGTTTTCGTATCTCCAGTCTAGAAAATTCAGTTAAATGACTTTTAACACACAAAATACATTAAAAATTACATCTCCACAAAAATGCGGCTTCCTATAGTTACTAAGTAAAAAAATTGAAATGAATTTTACATTTTGATTTTTGGACAATGAAAAGATTTCACACATTGCAGACCCAACTAAAGCCTTTTATGTACGGGGAAACTTACAGGCATTGTGTTATTTAGGGGAACACCAGGACCCACTGTTATTGTGTGTCTTTAAAAGTTGCATAAAAAGTCTGAACGAAACTTCAACAGAATAGTGTTCTACAAGTACGAAGATAAAGAATTATTAGAGGATTTGAGAATAAATGAAAATAAGCATTGTGACTAATTCTAATCAATAATATATTAATAAATTGATCTGAAACTGAGGTAACTGTACATTTTATTTCTGTCTTCATTTATTTGATGTGACACATAAACGGACTAGCAATCAATAATTTCATATCATAGCATTAGCTTACTTTTAATGTGCAAATCATTATGTCAATCTTCAATCATTAAATCAAATACACTTCAAATAAATCCCTGCACACTATACGATTAACGAAAAAAAAATCTGGTATCTTGGCAAAAAGAAGCAGAAATTATATTAGCACTCTAATGTAAATTACGTGACTAAAATATGCATTGAATTTTTACTACAAAAAATTGAACTCTTTGCATAAATGAAAGCATAGTATTTATATTAACCACGCAGATATCTTTGGATTTCTTCCGTATCTTAACA
Source organism: Teleogryllus oceanicus (assembly GCA_964035755.1). Classification (NCBI taxonomy): domain Eukaryota; kingdom Metazoa; phylum Arthropoda; class Insecta; order Orthoptera; family Gryllidae; genus Teleogryllus; species Teleogryllus oceanicus. The sequence goes on from CAXIVR010000009.1 coordinate 81,139,463, forward strand.
AGTAAACACAACTTGCATGCACTTTTGCATTGGAAAACTTAACAGTCGATTTTACTGATAACCGAACACATTGATAACGCCACGCCGAAAAAAATACCCTTTTGATTATATTCGAATTAATTTACTGACAACTTTAGCAGATATATTGATAAATCTAAAGGTCACAATACCCTTTGATTCTTAGACTATATTTAATTTTCAATAGCATTGTTTATCAAAAAGAGACTGTTCTAACCGGTATGTATGCCGCCTAACTGCGTTCTGACATGATGTACTAACATACCAGTAAGTAGTAACTATACTACATGATTCGTTTCGTTAGCGCGGGCAATTGAAAAACGCAATTAAATAACGAAGCAATTTAAACGCAGTTTTTCAACCTACGCATTTTCACACCGAATTGTTCCCGGACGAGTTTCAGCTCGTTTCGAGTCGGCCATCCACCCAAGGCTCACTGCTTTTCCCCGGGAGAGCATGGTTGTGCTTTCAACAATTTTCCAGCTTTCCAAAAATTTCGATCCTACCGCTGGTCCAAACTTCACTTATCTGTTGCAGGTCAATCAACCCCACTTTTTGTATTTTTCCAACACTGAGTAAATGGGGTAAACCCTTTTCCAAAAACAAAATTTTTTAAAAAATTTCAAAGTTCATCTGTCAGAAAGAGTTGTTGTTCGGGAAAAAGTTTTATTCTCAAATATTACTTCATTATTCTTTTTTTCGTTGAATGAGAATTGTTTTTAATTTTATACCGAGGTACTTTTTTTGGAGCTTTATTTTCCACGACCCATTCTCGACTCATGCGGATTATTTTCCAAATAACCCCACCCGGACTATTTTGGGGGGGGATAGTGAGGTAAAGATGAAAAGATGATTAAGACGTCGACGATGATTATGACGATGGGTTGAAAGGAACCACCCACCATGGCCGGTTTAGAAAGTGCTGCCCAATATCCGCGGATGTACCGGAGAAAAATAGAATTTTCCATGGTTTTGGGCAAGACAAACCCAGGCAGTAAAAATATTGAAAAAAATGTGGACCCCTTTCCCAGAATGGAATCTCCAATCGCATCTGGAGTGGGGGGTTTTTTTTGCTCATTGCTGGCGGTGTCGGATCACCCCGGCTTTTTTAATCTCCTTTTAAAAACTGAGGTCACCATATGCCATGAGTTCCATAATGAAAGATCAATAGTCGGCAACTTGTTGAGGTTATTAAAGCGAGTGCTCCCCATCGAGCTGGGGGTGGAATCCCAACACTGATCACACCCCAAAGCAGCACGGACCCGTGGACGGGATTTTCAAAACTTGCATTTTAATCACGAGTTTTCCACGTTTGGTTTGGGTTCGATCCTGCATTTCGTGGCACAGGGGAGCGGTCAGTTTATCAACGCACGCAGAATGAGAAACATCAGCAGAAGGCATATCCCAACGCAGCCCGATAGCCCCGCTCTTCCCATCCACCCCAACCCCCCCCCCCCCTCCGTCCAACCCCGTGCCCCCCCTTCCTCCCCGCCCCCTGCCCGCCCCCGAACCACCCTGCCCCCCCTTGCGCGACATTATTTTGATCGGGCTGCCCGGGTGACGCGCCAATTGGGTAAAATAATAATACCTTTAAATTATTTTTGCAACCGGTTTTCCCTTTTTATATCATTATTGGAGCCAGAAAGGGCTGGTTTTTAAATTCCGCAAAACATCTAAAGGGAAAAAATTTATCCACTAGCCTCCCGGTTTGGGTTCAGAAAATAACCCCCGGTACTTTTTTTCTTCCAGCAAACGATCATTCAACCTTTCCAAGGGAAGAAGGGGGGAATTTTAAATTTGTTTCTGGAAAGAAATTTTTAAAATGTGGATTGCACAAGATGCTAAAGAAATGAAAATCAGCTTTTTTTTTTCAGAATGAGAAGTTATACTTTTTATTCATCGATTAATTTTTTTTCACATGACATGTCACCTTGTTAAACCCGATCGAAAAATTGTCTATAGCGCTATTATTCTTACTTTTTTAATCCATGCGCTTTTTGACGATGAGGCCAGGAAGAAACAAAAGCATTTCTTCTAATTAATTTTTCCGCAAAATTCCACCAAGTCCTGTGTCATCATTTCAATAACTAAAAATGTGTAGGTGGGGTCAAAGTCATCCCCTTTTAATATTACAAAACATTAAACCCCTCGATAAGTTTCATACATTCTTGTCTCTTGTTTTACAAAACCATCTCCAGTTCCTTCACCCCATACCCATTACTATTTACCACCAACTTACATGCCTTATATCACAATCTTCGTCCGTTACTTGCCGCGCTATGTTTTTTTCCCCTTCCTTGGGTCGGGGAACCCCCCCTGCCTGCATGCATATGCGTCAACGAAGAATTTAAAAACGTCCCAATTTCCATCAAATATTGTGTGACAGTTTATGTCAAACATTACATTTATCCGAATATATTATCATAAATACGTCCCCTCTTGCAAAAAATGGGCATGTCCTGAGCCGAACTTCCCAGATTTTTCCCACCCTGCCCTTCTTGGGGGACGAGCCCCAACCGCTTTAGCTTCTTTTCCCGGGGAGGGGGACTATTCATTTTGAAATTAAAAAGGGTGATGGCGAGTTATATTATAGTAAATTTTGAATATAAATAAACAACCAAAGTTTTATTAAAAATTTTTTGTAATACATTTTACATAAAATAAAGGCATGAAATTTTCCCCAGAAAAAACATATTTTAAAACTGTTAAAAAAGGGGTTTTTGAAAAAACACGGAAACGACTATTAAGCTCCATGTCTAATTTCGCGTTTATTATTGAATATTTTATAAATGAAATAATTTGATTATCATTGTCTAACCTAGTTATTTTAAGTAAAATTAAAAATTTAAAGAAATACGTTTTAGAGTCAGTTTAAAAACACCCCCGAAAAAAGATTTTTCAGAAAACTCATCATCAATTTCAGATGCCCCAATTAAAATTTCTTATATGGCCCGGAAATTAAATTTTTAAAAAATAGTTTTGATATGAAAATATAAAAAATTTTAAAGTATTTAAACATTTAGTCAAAGAAATTTTTCCCCAGACATTATGATTGGTAAGTGACTGTAAGAAATGAATGATTTTTGATCTTTTTTTTGGGGGATCACAATTAATTACATCTTCAACTAACGTTAGGTGATTGCATTTAAGGGGTTTTTACGAAATATTAAAATTCATATGATAATTTGGGGGTTTTTTTTGAGAATCAAAACGACTTTGACTTTATATAACAAAATTCTTAATGTTTGAAAGGTAGAAACACCGTTTTTGCATTGGTGAAAATTGGGGAAACCACACAAAAACACACACAACACACACACACATACACACACACACAACACTCTTTAAAATATTTTATTTTATTGAAATTTTATGTATGATTTCCAATCCAACGCAATGTTAATTTTTTTATATTATTATAGAAGTATTTTTTTACATTAGATATTTTTTTTTTCGAAAACGAGCAATGCAAAAACAAATTTTTTTAACGCATCGGAATGTTCCCCATTTTTAGATAAGCAGACCATAAACACTTTTTTTAATCCATTAAGAAAATTTTAGATATTCTCCTATAAATTATTTCAAAATTGTAATTGTTAATAATGTTTAAAAATTTTGTCAAACTTAAACTTTACGATAACGTTAAAAATGAAAGGACCCTCTTCAAATATTGTTGCAAAAAAATTTTCTATTTTAAACTTTTTTTACATTTCATAAAAAAATTAATTTATTGATATGTTTCACAAACCATCTTCAGTAATACACGATATTCATTTTTTTAATGAATTGAAAAAATTTTAAAAAAATAAGCAATTAATTTTTTTTTTTGGGGAAAATTTCTTTGTTATCAATATTTATAAAGAATTTAATTAAAGTACTATAATATGAATTAAAGGTTTGAATTTAAAATATAATACAATATTTATTATTGTTGAAACGATTCATATATTCAATGTAACGTTTTAAAAACTGCCCATTGATTAAGTTTGTGTTGTTATAGTATATCTCAGGAGAGATTTTACAAAGAAAATCTAAATAATAACGAAAAAACCCTCAAATTTATAATTCATTGGCATTTGGTCGAACTTCCGGGACCATTTTAATGCAAGGTCAAAAAGCGGGGGGGAACCCTTTGGGAATTTTTTACTTAAGTCTTAGGATTCCGAAAGTGATACAGATATTTCAACATTAACTTGAGAATACATGTTGATCCATGAGAGAAAATGATGAACAAATGTCTGAGTTTAAAAAATCTGCCTTTGGGAATACTGCACGGTCCTATCTTTTTAATTAATTTTTTCATTTCATAAACTGCCAAACATTTTCCCGGTAAATTTAGTTATCCCCGCTAAAGGAAAGATTTAGGTTAAAAAACCCCAAATTTTTATTTGGATCAAAATAGATTTTAATTGTGGAATTAAATATTCATTGGTGAAAATAAAGAAGGGAATTTACTATTTGGTAGCCTTTTCACTTCAGCCCAATTTTTGAAAACAAAATTTCAATTTTTTTTTTACCTAAAAAAAAATTTTTATTTTTACCGAAATTGGAAGAATATTGTTCCATTGAAAAGGATCTGCCGAAAAATGGACAAGTTTACAAAATCATAAAACCAAAGAGTAATATCTGATATTTTTATCAAAAGGACTCCCTAGAAAAAATAAAATTTTTGTTTTTTTTAATTTTTCAAATAAGAACGTAATTTTGGTTTTGGGTTTAAATTCCCGGGCGATTTAACAGATTTTGCCCGCAACTTGTGCCAGCACATAAAAAAAGGCTTCTTCATTCGGTATCTTCCACTTCGGGTTTTAAAGGTAATTAATTTTTGCGGTTTTTTCAGTTCTAAACTTTTTGAAACACAACATGTTTTTTTTTCCCTAGGCATCTTCTCATTTTGTCCCCTTCATTGTCAAATCCAGACGTATTAAAAGTTTTCCCTGGCTTTCTTTTTTCTTTCAAAGGGGTTTCATCAAAGAAAATTTTTTGATATTCTGTCGCATGCTTTCTGAGAACCATTGAGTTGTTTGATTCTAATTTGCCCAATTTTTTCTCAATCATTATTATCTGTCTAACTTTCTTTTTAGTATTCTATAAAACAAAACGACAAATCGTCCCAAAAATTTTTTTATGGATTCAACGAGAGTTTATTGATCTTTTTTTAATTTAATTTGATTCACGTAAAATTTCACCATTGTCTTGTATATTGTTCTGTTTTTTTGAAATGTTTGTTTTAAAAAATATTAGAAGTCTACTAAAAATTGGCCCTTTCCTAGCTTTTTTTTTAATAAAGTCAATATTATTAGGCCCCCTGCTCTAATAATCACCTGAATATTTAAATTCCTTTCCTACGGGAAATATCCCCTTTTTTGCTGATCATACGAGATTTCCCACAACCATGTGTCTTGACTTTAATTATTATTTTGAGTTCCATTTTTATTTTTTTTTTGGGATTAAATGTTACAGATACAAAAATATTATTTTTCTACCTATTTTTCATGATACGCTGACTAAAAAGGGGAAATGATGAATTAAAAAGGTTTTCCCCTTCCGAAGCAAACGATATCCACCAACTTTTTTAGTTATTTGATTATGCATAATCAAACCCTTCAAATTTTGTTTTACCAGTCCTTGATGACTTATTGGGTGTCTCCAAAATAATGAAAACAAGTATTTCAACTGTTGGGGTAAAGAACTTTTTATGAAAAAAATTATATAAAAAAAAGATTTATCTTCATCTTCATTACTATTTTCCCAAAGTTCTTTTGAGAGAGAAATAATATTTTCTAGGATGAAGAGAGGGCACGTGCCCCCCAGTCTTTTTTTTGACCGGGTTGGGATGGTTTAGAAAATAGTTTGACAACTTTAATGAATGATTAAAGAATATTTAATAATGGATTTTTTATTAACAATACTTTCCCAAAAATGTGTTTCAGAATGAGAAATGGGATGATAAAAAATTTTTTCAACTAATAATCGAATATTTGTTATAAAAAACTTTTTTAAAAACCCAAGATATTTTTTCAACTTATCACTAACTTTTTCCCTTTAAAAATTTATTCTGAGATGTTAACAAACATAATATTAATTCTTATTACGTATATACAGGAATATACGTAGTATAGAGAATGTTATATAATGTCGCAAAAACGGGCATTTTTCAAAAATCATTGCCCCCTCTGGGAAAAACGAAAAAAAAAATTCAAATTAAGAAAAAAAGTCCTCAACACGGGTGAACCCAAAATTTCCCAGTTTTGGGGATCCATCCCAAAAAACCAAATTAAGCAAAACGTCCGTCTGCCCGTCTGATACAACCTAGCGCCTAAAATGCATAGATTTTTCCAAATTGAAGAAACCCTGTCGTTTTCCCCGAGCTGAAGTAGCGATTTTGAAAAACATTCTTTTTTTTGGGGTTTTTCAGCCTTCCGACTTTTTAAATTTTTTTTCAAAAACGGTCAAATTGTTTCAAATTTTTGAAAGGTTTTTTGTAAAATACGCTTAAAAAGGTAGAATATGTCCTTTTCAGGAATTAAATTTTTGAAAATCCAAAATTTAATTTTTTTTGTCTTACTACAACACAAAAAAAGATAATTTTCCAAAGAAAGGGTTAAAATTGATCTTTAAAAAGGAAAGTTTTTTTAAAGTTTTAGTTGATTTCGCAAAAAGGGGGTGCAATATTTGAAATTTTTAAAATTTTAATAAACAAGATTTTCAAAACGGCCCAAAATTTTTTTTTAAATTTTTTTTTGGGGTAATCCCAAAATGCAAACCCGAGACATAAACGATATTTTTTATTCATTTTTTTTTAAAATTACAAAATGAAATTTTTAAAAAATTTTACGCTGTTAAAAAGGAGCATTTGAATGTTTTGTATAGATTATTTAACTTGTAGAAGTGTTTCAAATGATTTTAGGGGAAGTTTTTCAAAACCAATAGATTCCTGAAAAAAGAGCATTTTGAACGAAAAGGAGAAAATGAAAAAAAATGTTTTTTGTGCGATAGATGTCATGGAAAAGAGAAGGTAAAACCTTATGGGTGGCAAGAACCAAAACCAGTCCACAATAGGAAATTATAAACATTTGCTACAGAAAGTCTGTCCTTTCTGTAGCACCTCTAGTTCTTCATTTTTTGGGTAGAAAGGGGGTTTTTAATTTTAAAAGAAAGAAAAATTTCAGCAGAAAAACTTGAAAAAAGTGGAACAAACAAAAAGTTAATTACAAAGGACGTAATACTGATTAGGATTGGGAAGGAAACGAACGTACCGTAAAACCAAAACGGCCAGAACAGGAAAATAGGGAGAGGAATGATCGGGAAACGCCCAGTAATAAAAGTACATAAATTTTTTTCCGCATTTTTTAATGGTTTTTTCTTGAAAAAGAAAAGGAAATGTTTAGAACATTCCGACATCGTTATTGGGAATTTATTTTCATTGCTCGTCAAGTAAAAATCCGCTGATATCGGGGATTTGAAACATTTCCCCTCATTGTGAACCCACGCACCTGCGTTTGGGTACCAAACGTCGTAAGATTTGAACTTACCTTAAGAATTTTACGAATTTTGTCTTCAAACCATTTTTTTCCGCACTTCTGAAATTTAAAATTTTAAAAAATTCCCCAAGAGAAATAAGAAAGCAAAGAAACTACGCGGCACTTAAAAAAGTTAATTTATTTAAGAATGTTTATTATACAGGGAATTTTGCGGGCCCTTCGGTTCTAGCCTGACGCTTAACCCTTATCGCCTCCCAAATGAGGAGGGATAACGCCGAGAGGGATAACTTTGGGCGGGAAAAAGTTTGAACCCCGACATTCAGAACATTTTGCGAAAACTAGAATCAAAAACATTTATTGATTTCGGAAAATCACATATCATTACGCGTTATATCTTTTTTCATCTATACATTTATATAAAAAACCTCTTATTTTTCTTTATTGGGAAGTTTTCTTAATAAAAAAAATGTTAACTATTACCAATTCATTGTTTTGAAAACTCTCAAACGACAATCAAATGCAAATTTTAAATTTTTAAAAAAAGGAAAAGATTAATTAAATCAAAATTGTAAAAAATAAAAGGCATAAAAGGCCAGATAAACTGAGTCTTCCAGTTTTTTCAAAAAGCACCTGAATAATGAGTCACTCCTGCAGTCACTTATAAATTTTTTCAATATTAGAAGGTGTTGGAGTGATACTTGTTGATTTTTTAGCTGAAGACGGGGATGTTGCTTAAAACGAAAGAAACAGAAAAAAGTACGTTTTGAAAATGGGTTTTGAAACGTTTTAATAGTAAGAAAAAAAAAACGTTTAGCATTTTTGTTTTTTAAACATTTTTAAAATTGTAAATATTGCTTGCTTTTTTTAGAAAATGCCACTTTTCAAGAAACCCTTTGGTTGTTATGCAAGAACGAATTATGGACAACAAATTTATTGAAAGACAAATCTGCATTTTGTAGTTTAAAACGCCCAAATGTTCAAACTTTAAATTTTTTAAAATTTCAGAGAACCATGAAAATTGGAATATGTCACCCTTTCTGTTTTTACTCTATTCCCCAGAAAATTCGGAGGTTTTTGAGAAAATTTGAAAAGGGCGAAAGGTTTGAAAAGAAAAATTTTAAAAGATTTTTCAAAATTTCCAAGCCAACTACAGCCAGAAAAGGGGTTTTTCTTTTTGGAAAAGGGATCGACGTGTTTAGGCGATAGTAGTAATCACAGACGGATGGACGGACTTTTGGGATAAAACCATTTTTGACCCCAAAAGTGTATTACCGTTTAACGCGAAATCGTTTTTCCGTAACATAACTTTCAACACGAACGAATATATAATATATATTCCCCAATACGAATATACTTTATATAGATATTTTGGGTATATGAGAAAGAAAAACGAGAAGACAAGTTTTTTTTGTGCGAGATAACGAAACATAGTTCAAAATCCATCTAAACGTATTACAGCAGTTCCAAAAGGTAAATACAAAAACAGACGGGAAATTTTCGCATTACTGATTGTCATTTCAAGGTGAGTTTTTTTTTTACATAAATGATTCATATTGAAAAAATATGAATGTATTTATCTAATCAAGAAAAACGAGAAATTTTTCACAATCTGGGCACGAGTTTGTAAAAATCCCAAATTAATATCAATTACTTGGTCCAAACCCCCTCATATTGACTTACGTAATGATGACAGCGGTGACAAATATCAAATGCGGGGGGAAACACGAGCCCAAGAACCCAACTAAAACGATTTTTCGGGAAAATCAGTGGTCAGAGAACTTGTAAATCGAACGATGCGGGTTTATTCGTCCGGGGGAATTCATCTTTGACCAATTAATACGGTTATCAGGGCACAAAAAGGGTATCACTAACGAACGGGATAAACATTTCTATTTCATTTAAAAGTGCAGAGTTTGGGCAAACTTTTTGAAGTGAATGAAAATTTTGTCAAAACGTTCATCTTAATTCCCAAACGAGGTTAGATTAAATTTTACTAACTAATTTTAAAAAATGCACGTTTGTATAAATATTTGAAAAGGATCAAACTAATTAACATTATATAGTATAAAAGTTCAGCAAAGATCTTATAAGAAAATAAATAAGATTTTCCCAAAAATTCTTATCTTTTTAAATTTTCGACTTAGGTAAAAAAGAACGCGGAACAGAAGAAAAAGGGATCCCCGAACTCGATCCTCAATACCTGATTTAAAAAAGGTGTCAAACGATTTCAGCTACAAAAAGTTATTGGGCTTTCAGTAATCTGCAAGTTTAATGATCTACGAATAAAAATATTTGTTTGTTTTCTCCATTTTTTTGAGACATTTAAGACGTAATAGAAATCATATTTCTAAACATATTTGTTCTCAACAGTACAAAATTTAGGAAAAACAATATTATGCAACTGATGTTTTAAAATAATGATAAAATTTTATTTATCGAACTCGTTATAATTTATGAATTTTAAATAAATTTAATATTTGATTTAAAAGAAGACTTTTTCCCAAAACATTTTGAGATCCAAAGCACCTCCTTGTTTTTTTTCCCGTATTGGGCTAAATGAGATGATTTTGCATTGGGTCACCAAAATGGGAAAAAACATTGGATATAACTAAATAATTAAAATTTTATTTTTTTTTGAAAATTGGGACTGATTGAATGCTCACCACTTAGTCTCAGTCACCCCACCAAAGATGTATCAAAAAAATTGTTTATTTAAAATGGAGATAATAATAAAAATATTTATTTCTTTCACATGACCACGCAAACGTACTTTATTAGTTTTGGTTCAAAAATTTTTTAAATGTGGCTCCACCCCACGAAGATTTAATTAAAAATTTTAAGAAGACATAAAAAAAATAAAAATTTTCAATTTTAAAACAATTAAGGGGGTGCGTTTTGTTGCATTTATCCAAAAAGGGAAAAACACAAAAAGGTAATTTTAATGAGTTCGAAAAGTCTCTAAGGGAAATTTTTTTAAACGTAAAAAAAACAATTCCTTTCAATTAATAAAAGAACGAAGAAATTCCTTTTTTTGAAAATTTTTTAAAAAAACCCACAGACTTGTTAAGATTCTGATTATTCTAGAACTGTTAAATAAAAAAAGGATTATACAATTGTACAGACTTTTTTATATTATTTCTAACGATTCATAAAAAAATGATAAATATTGAAATTGAGACACTGTTAATATTTTACCCTCTCTTCCAAAATTTTGTTTCGTCCCTTGTTTAATAAAGATACCAGCACAAATCTTTTATAATCCATTATGTTTCAAAAACAAGTTTTTCCTCCTGAAGAATTTTGAATTCTTCTCGTGATGATAGTGATTAATGTTTCCAGGCATCAGGTAAAAAAAAATATTCGGGAGGATTTGATCTGGCGTCCCTTTTCTATCATTCCGGTTTTTTCCCCGGGGGCTATCACAAAGGTACCTTACCGCACGATGAGGGGGTTTAGAATGAATTCTATCTTTAAATTTATTGTTCTTATGATGTACAACATTTACTTCAGGTTACAGCAAACTAATTCTTGATAAGATTGGGGGAATCATCAGGGATACTATTCTATATTGATTCAGTTTGAAATATTTGATTGAATGTCTTTTGTAGGGCCGAAGGTTTTATCCTGCGAACGCATCTGCCCCCCCATATCTTCAAGGTGATTTACATTACGCGATAAGACTGAACTGTAACTCGTCGTGAAACACCAGTCTGAAATACAGAACCGCGTAGTATTAAGGGAAAAACTATTTATTTTTAAAACCATAACACAATAAAGAATTTTGGGCAAATTTGCATTCGTTATTCATGAAAACTTTTAACCAAACTTGAATGATATAATGCTAACAATATTTTAATTATCTGCAAAAGTTGATTGATTGTTCAAAGAAATTTTGCTTATAATGTAAAAACGGAGTTGTATAAACAGCAATACTTTTTTCTAATGTCACTGCCCGGGAATATTATACTATTACATGAATTGGGAAAAAAGTTTTTAAACCCGTAAGATTCTATTTTCAATTTTGTAGTTTTGAAAGTTAATTTTTTTAATTTTCAAAAAATATAGAGTTTTCGAAATAGGGCGACCAGCGCCTCGGTCAGATAGTACAGAAGAGGCTTGGTCGCGTATGATGGACGACAAACTCCTTTAGGCCCCTGTCTTTCAAAAATTAAAAATTAAAAAATTAAAATTATACTGAAATCACACCATAAAAAGAAGAAAAAAATCACCTTTTGATTCGAACTCACGTTAGAAGCAAGCACCATGACGTTAACCCTTGGCTAAAGCGGTTTCGTTTCAGTTTCCACTTAAAAAATAGTTAAAATAATAAAACCCATGCTAAAAAAAAAAATCGTTTCAATATATTTTTTCGTTTTTTTAAAGGGCAACCTTTTTAAATTTAAATATACTGTGATATATTATAATATAAAAAAGTAAATAGGGAATATTAAATATATTAATATAAATAATTATATTTTAATAGAATGCGAACTTTTCTATAGAAAGAAAGTAAATATTTTTATTTTCCTCATGCGTTTCAGTACCACTTTTCATAATAAACTGAAAGGACTTGAATTATTCGAGAAGAGCTAAGTCTAGAAGTAGGACATTTTAAAAAATACTAGTGATGCTTTAAAAGGATTTCTCACCCGATTTTCACGGGGAAAATTATGCGAAAAAAACTAAAAAATTTTGAAAATTGAATGATCTTTTTTAAAAAACTTTTCTTTTAAAGGAAAAAATTTCATAAAAAACTCAAATTTCAAATTTTACTAGGGAAAATTTTTGAAAATCAGTTTTAAACGAACATAGACCGAATATTCTTTCACTTTCCCTATCCAACCAAAAAAAAAAAATTATGGAGCCATTTGTTTGAAAATTTGAAAAACCAGGGGGTTCAGTAAAATCCTCCCCAATTGAATATCGGTTTCAAATTCAAAGGGCCAGAATCACCCGATCGTTTGGGATAAATTTGGGAAAATCGGTGAACGGTTTAGCCGCTAGCGTTGTTCAGGGGCGGGGCGAAAACATTTTACCCCGTCGATTTTTCCATCAACCACCCACAAAACATGGATTCTGGCTAACCAGATTTGGAGGATTTTTTCTAAATTTAGAAGGGATTTATCCATTTTTTTGCCAAGGGCCGTGTAATATGCGTTTTTCTGCAGACAATTTTAGCATTACGAACTTTCTCTCCTAAGAAAAAGTGCTAATATATGAGAAAATTTAGATTATGCGTTCACGAAAAATTTTTTTTGCCACTGCGCAATTTTCCCAAATTTAAAACATTTATAAATTTTTTTTAACTTCATTTGTAGAATTAGAAGGAAAAAGAGTAAAGAGTTAGAGAAATTTGAAACAGATTAGTAATTTTAATGTTGAAAATCCCCGAGATATTAATAAAAGGTGACATTTTCCAATTTGTAAAACGGTATAGTGTATCGAATGAAGAGTGTAAAGTAAAAAAAAAGAGTTCTTTTTTAGAAAGTTTAATAATGCAAATGAGCATAATGTAAAAATTCCAGAAATATTGGGAAATCATTGATTAGAATCCCAATGAACTTTTAGTATAATATCAATTTTGAAAAGAATACATTGATTTAGAAGTCAGTAAGTTTAATTTTTTTGGGGACCATGGGACACAGGTCCTTTTTCCCCAAGAGTCTAAAAAAAAATACATGTTTGCAGAGTCTTTTAAATATTTTTTTGGAGTTCGTGATTTCAAAAACCGAATTTTCCCTTTAAAACCCCGAAATAGTTTTACTTGATATCATTGTTTTAGTATGGATTTTTGAGAATGTAAAAAAGTAAAAAATTTAATGAAGTCTTAATCAATATTATCCCAAATTTTTTTCCGCATGTTCCTCAGCTTAAAAACTATGGAAATATTTAATGAAAGAACATTATTAAATTCTGGGACTAGTTTAATAAATATGTTTTTTTTACCAACGAAATAGAGAAAAAGGGGAAAAAAATATGTATTGGGTACAATGAATATCATTTAATATTTAGGGAAAATTTTGAGAGAGATGAATATTGTTTTAAAAAAAATCAATTAGCTGACCATAAAAGAAAATTTATTTTTTATTAAAAAAACTTCCGTTTTATAATACATTTTCCCAGGGGAAAAACCTTAGGTTTTATTTTAAACGATTATTGAAACCGATTTCAAATATTTAAACTTCTTTTACAAGGAAGTTGTTGTTTTTATATATTTTTTTGCCTTTAACTACTAGGTCATATAACGACCACTGTGACCTTTTTTTTTTTGGGGGTTTGTAGGGGAATAGTATGACATCACGAACACACATCTAGTCCGAGGGGAACCCGCGGGCCCCTTTGAACCCAGGAAGCACGGCCTTGTCGTCCATTTCCTCTTTTTCCTAGTAAACCTTGACATCAAAATCCAACACAAATACATCAAGAACGTTTAACTCCGTCATTTGAATTAGTTTTTTCCTGTGTTCTGGGACGTGGGGGTAAGTGGAAAAGAAACCCTGACTAGGTAGAAAGTTGGGCCCGAGGAAGCCAGAAAGAATCTTATGGTAAATCTACCTACTACCAAGATTTTACCAACGTTGCATTTTGAGTGCCAAAATGGCAGAACCTTTTCAAAACCCCAAGGATCATGACCCGTGGTCAACCCGTGGCTCTGCCCGAGGCAAGAATTGTTTTTCACCTTTGATCGGGGAGCACTTCTCGCACGGCATCCGGGAGTTACCCACCCCATCCCCCCAGAAATGAAGAACAGACCTTACTGTAAAGCATGCTCCTGTGCACACGATAATGAAAGAGCCGAAGAAGGATAGCTTTGATTATAGAGGAGATTGGACGTCCTCCGAAAATGTTTAAACTTAGTAGGGTTTATAAACTAATACCTGAAGGGGAGATTTTTTAAAATGCTTTTTTTAAATAATTTTTGTTTTTTATGTAACACTGTCTTTGCATTTATTTCATTTTAAAATTGTAATTTTTTCTGTTTTTTCTTTTTAATTTTTAATTAATAAAAAATTTTTTAAATGACTTTTATATAATTTTCAAAAAAATTTAAAAATATTAACTTGAAATTTACAAGATATTTGAGCACAATACACAGTTCTTTTTAATTTTTAAAGAAGGATGAAGTTTCATTTCGTGAAATAATAAAGACTGTAGTTTTGTTTTCAGATTTGAGAACCCGGGTCTCATTGAATCTCTTTTTGGGTTTTCCGGATCTAAAAAACCAAAAGTATTTTTAGGTTTATATGATTTGATTGGGATCTTTTTGAACACAAATTTTTTTTCATGATATCTTACAATGGCAAAATTATTTACAATTAATTTACAAAACAAGGATGTGTTTCCGGGAAAAAAAACCGTTTACTTCAATATGATAACCGGTCAAGGTTTCATGTTTGAATTTGAGAGAGCTTTGAATGAACAAACACTCCCGAAACTGTTTGGGGGGGCATAAAAACCTCATAAATTGGAAAGATAAAGATTGAAACACGGGTTTCCCCTTAAATATTTTAATTGGGAAAAATTTTCCGAATTGAAATTTTTTTAAATAAATACTAATTCTTTAAAGTTTATCAAAAAAGTTTTTCTTTCAACAGCTCGTTTTAAGAAAATTACTTTATTCGTAAATTTTAAGGGTTTTTAAATTTTTTTTTTTTATACGTGGTTATTCAAAAAATTTAAGAAAATATTTAATTGTGTAGATTTCACAAATTAAAAAAATTAAAAAATTTTTGTTTATATTTTTAGTATTTATTAAAGATATCAATTATTAAATTTTGTATTAATATATGTAATGTGATATGTTTAAAATAATTAAATGTTATATTCAGCAAACAGAGGGAATTGTTTCCTGATATTTCCTTAAATAAATAAATAAAAAAAAATATCACTGGGGAAAGGGTAGATATTCTTCTCAGCAGTGTAACAGAAAAAAAAGAACTTTTGAAAAAAATAGAAGAATAAGACAATTATATTTTCGAAAAATTTCAAAGGGGGTTCCAGTTCCTTTTTACCGATTATCACTATAAAATTGCATCAATTTTCAAATAGTCAAAAATATTTAAAAAGAATTTTAAGATAATCACTTGGGGGAACCCGGCAGTGATTTTTTAAATTTATTAAGAAATCACTGTTTGCATGCACCTGCTCAAAAAAAATGGGGTTACATTAAAGGAAAAAATTTTGTATTTTTCATTTTTAATAAAGGCGTAATAATGTCAAAAAAAAGTTTTTTTAAAAACGTGAACATGAATTTAATTTTTTGATAGGGAAATTTTATATTATGTAAATGCATTTATTGTGTTTCCGAAAATTATTATGTAATAGAAAATTTTTTGTCAAACCATTAGATTTTTAAAAAGTTTTTGAAAAAAATTTTAATACTTTAAATTTAACCCCCTTTCTACAAAATTAGATAATAAATTGACTTATTTTATGGTAAAGAACTCGATAAAAAAAGTCCAAACCCTTCCTGGACCCCCCGCCCCTTTGGTTTTGCGTCCACGGGGGTTTAGGGCCAACGTCCAGTGCAATTTGGGGAGGACCGCCCCGCGCGCACCAACGTTTTTTTCTGTGCCCCCCCCGTTACCCCCCCTTTTCTTTTCACCCCCCCCCTTTCCCCCTGCCCCCGTTAGCGAGGCAGCGCAACTAAAATTGCCCGCCCTTTTAGATAACTAGGAGGAAAATCTTGAGGGGGGGAAGGGGGGGTCAAAACTGGAGCAAAAGCCAATGATAAGAGCGGATACGCCCCGACGCCAGGATTTCAAGGGCCACGATGGTTTTCCGGGGAAAAAGAGGGCCCCACAAGGATCGCCCATATTCTGTGGGGGGGTATACATAGAATAAACATAATACGTTTACATACATACATACATATATTATTTCTACATACATATACTTAATACATAAACATAAAGTTTTAATACATATGTACACACATACATACATGTACTTACATACATATATACACACATATAGAATATATTATAAAAACAATCACATACATATATACATACACTAAAAATTTAAAAATACACCACACAAAATAAAAAGTATACATACAAAAAAAAGAAATGAAAAACTGGGAACTTACCCAGAGCTTTTTTAAATTGAGAACATGAATTCAGAAGAGAATTTTATGCGCTAGTTAAAACGGGGGGGAAGGGAATTTGTTTTAAAATGAAAGACAATCCCACTTTCAACAATCTATTCTAAAATGAAGCTGTTTACTTTCCCAGTGTAAACATATTCCTGTAAAAAAAGGATGTTTGATAGTCGCAATAATTTTTGGCATTCTCAAGGTCACAAAAAAAGAGTAAATATTCTCAACAAAAAAGTGACACAGGAGAGCGGGGTGAAAATTGTGTCCCCATCCGGGGAACCCCGACATTACCATTTCATATTTTTACCACATCAAAAGCTTGGATCGACATTTTTTCCAGAAAATAACGTTATGCACTATAAAGTACTGCACACAGGGAAAGTTCGGACACACGAACGGGGGCACACGAACGGCGCACACGAACGGCCGCAAAGAACGGCCGCCCACGAACCGCCGAAAAAACCGCCGCACACGAACGGTCGCACACGAACGGCCCCTCAAGAATGGGGTGGGCAGACGAACGGGAATAGAGGAAAGGAATTTATAAACATCCATACAGAATGTTTGGGAGGCACTATATTTTAAAATTTTTCATTTTTTAAAATTATTAATTTATTAATTAATCAAAGCATTTGAATGTTCACTTAATTAAATTTTAAAAATCTTAGAATTTTATTTTTTAAAAAAATTTATAGAAATTTAAATTTCGCGTTAGTGATTAATTTACATCCACTTCAATAGTTCACATAATTCCAAAAAGTTTGGTTGAAGGAAAACCTATCTCATAAAGTGGTTCCGGCGATACACTTTTTTACCCTGTTCACATCGGCGAAACCAAAGAACTCAACGATCACTACGCAATTACACTACATTGCGCCTCAACACATTAATCAAATATCTGCCATAAAGCTATCAACGTTGCCCCGCAGCACTTTGTCCTGCCACTGGACCCTATTCCCAGGAAATAATCAGCTCAACTTCAGTGGCTCCCGCTGACCGGGCGCTGTTCACCTTCGCCACTCAAGCGAGAGGTCTCCATCATTCAGCCAATAGAAACAAACCCGCCTGTTGGATCTGCAATGGAGCTCGCGATTTGGCTTATGAACGACTGAGTACTAAAACCGGCTAAGTCCAAATTAAATTTTGAAGATGTGAAAACGTCTGCCGCCTTATGTAAAAAAATATATTTAAAACTATTGTTTATTAACATTAAAAATGATGGATTGTGTTCATTGGGTTTAAAATGAGATACGTTTAACTTCACAAGTGAAACGAGTATTGATTTGGCTAAAGGATTTCTCTCATTTTAGTTCATAGTATAGAATTTGGCATTATTTCTCATCCAAAGAAGTCTCAGGTTAAAATTTTAATTAACCAAACTGCTTCCTGGGAAAACAATGAAATATTCGGATATGTGATAATAAAAATTACAATTGTATAATAGAATTTCAAACCTTGTTAATTTCAAACCTTACTTTCATAACGGCTGAGTCTGTGCACAAATTGATATCTGACCTCTAATAACTCAGGTTTTAAATCAGCTTATATTCAAACACTTCTATTCATTTTAGGAAAATAAAACAAAATATTCATATTGTACTCCAATTGTTTAACATAAAAGAAATTTGATATTTATAGATTTTGCTCTTTAAATATGAAAAGATTTAAGCCATTAACAAGAAATTGAAAGAGACGGACTTAGCCGGTTTTAAATCAACCGTTCATACAAAACGTTATAAATTTAGCGAGTGGGTGCCCGTCGCTGTGTTGATAACCTAGCTATTAATGACGGTTGGTATTGTGGACAGGAGAGGGCAGCAGCAGCAGCCAATGAGATGGAACACACATGGGGCTGCGATCTGTCGGTCACGAATGCGGTCGTTCAATGCGAATCCTGGCGCCAGAGGTCGTTCTCTTTTGTGCCGGAGGAGCGTTGGGGGAGCGGTGTCAAAGCTGGACGTGGAAACGTGGCGTCGAGAATGTGTTTGAGGTGGCGGAAGAGCAAAAATCGTGAAATACGGAAGGTTGTTTGGACTGCCCATAGCAACGACTCATGAAAATTCAATTCATGTATGCTGAGAACAACAAAATTAATGGTTTTGCTTGGTGGCTCTTAGAGAGGCAGAGAAAACAAAATTATGGAGAAGAAAAGAGAATAAAAGGGGAAAATAGGAAGAAACCAAAATCAGCCCTGAAAACTTGTAAAATGCGAAATTTCCAGTTTTGATGCTAAAGGAGTGAAAATTTGAAAATTTGAGAGTATTTGAGGCTTGAAATTATTCGTTCAATTTCAATGAAAATAGCCAGAGCTGAATTATTATGGCTTTAAATGTTTTCTAAAAGGTCATCATTTATGCACAAACAAAAATTTGACTGTTTTTAAGAACTTCTATACTGAGAGCTGAATTTTTATTAGTGAACTCCTTCACGCTTTTTTTAGTACACATGATTAAAACTTGACGAAATTTTATCCAAAGTCTGAAACAGTACAATGATCGTTTTTGAGTTTAAAACTACATTGTGCTCAATATTCAAAGCAACTGAAGGTGATCACACACATTTCAAGTCATAGTTGTCGTAATTCGCCTGTCGCATTTCTAGTCACATGACACTGCAGCGTCTCTGACCGGGGTCATGACACTGAAGCGCCGAGGTCTCTAGGTTCTGAGTCCTGACGGCGGAGGGTTTTGACATCAGCTTCAGCTAGGTCGAATTCAGTGCTGTCTGGAGGACACCAGCGGCCGGCTGCTCTGATCGGTTGTTTCCGTGGTTTCTCCGATCAACACCACGCGAATGCCGGAGCAGTACCCTACCAAACGGGCCACGGACCGCGCGCGATCTTTCCAACCTCTTCCTTGTCCTATCCTCTCCCCTTACACACACACTTACACTAACATGCACTACACCATCACATATTTCGGGAGACCGGTCGAGAGCTTAGATCTTGTCTCGTCTGGGCGGTGCCCCGTTGGTAGGAGAGTCCTGGCTTGGGGGAAACCCCAGTAGCCGACGGTCGGTCGCCGGACCGCCATCCAGCGGGGAAGATCACCCTATTTCCGAGAAAAACATGCACTACACTAACGGACTAATGATCGAAGCAGTTGACGCGCCCGAAAACACGCAAAAATCAATCAATCAATCAATCAATCCAGTCATATGGCGATTCGCAAAACGATGTTCTTAAAATATAGACAATTCTGAACACAATTCCAACAATATTTTTAAATATTTTTTAATGAAAATCATAAAAATGTTTAGATTATCTGGTACTATAAACCGTTAGTCCGATTTATGTGATTGTACTTTGAAAATATATTGAGTGCATGATGAAACGTTTCATAGAAAATGTTGGAGTAATAATATGAAGCATTACCTGACTTACAGAATTTCATTTCTTTCACTTAACCAACAGAAAAGGGCAATTTTTCACTCTTTCCGGTCACAGTTGCTCTCTCTTTGAAAAATATGTAGAAATAGTTATGTTTTTGCTTAGTATAAAACTGCAAAGATTTATTGCATCTTAGTCCATTAGGTAAAGAACTTCTGAGCTTAAAGGCTGAATAGAGAAAATTTAATAAATTGTAAACCATGTGTACACCATACATTAAACAAAAATTGAAATGTAATGCTTGAGAAAACTGAACTCTGAACAACATTCCAGAGACTCAAGTGATCTAGTTATAAAATCGGGAGTATGGATATCCGAATATTTTATAGAAGTAATAATAAAATTTTTTTTTTTTAATTTATTTAGATTTCTTTCATTTGTTCGGTCTTCCGGATCGGCGTCATAGATCGACACCAGCGCGTCCATGCCACGCAGGAAGGTCGCGAGCAATGCTCAGGCCGTTGGCGAATGCCTCCAACGTCTTGAGATGATCGGGAGGCGACAGCGCATGCGCCTCCCCCCCCCCCCGAACTCAAGGGCAAAGAGTGCCTAGACGTTGGATCTCGATTCAACGGCCTGCTGGAGACCGAGCGTCCGTGATTATGATATTCTCCGTTGCGCGTTTGAACCTTTCGCGATACTTCACGAAATTACTATGTTATTTTTGATATCGATAGTGAAATAGTGGAACAATAGTTTTAAATAATTGTTTTTGAATAATTTCTTTTATATGAAGAAAAGAAACAAATAATTGAGTAATTGGTGATCGTGTCGTAACCTGATATTTCAGAATTTAATTTTTAAAACGTGAATGGGGGAAGCGTCGAGCATGTCTTCTTGAATAGCTTAAAATATATTATTCCAATCTTTGCAATAGAAAATGCAATATTCTATTTTGCGACTATCTTTCCCTCATTCTTAACACATTATAATTTAAAATAAATAAGGATTTTGTTTACATAATTCAATTTTACTCTAAATATTTAAGCGAAAAGAGTAGTATGATGGTTAACACTTTCCTTCACCGCCAACGCCCTAGGTCCTGTGTGAGAAGACGTCACTGCTGAGAATATATTTTCTCTGAACAAGAAGAGCGCATTCATCAGGAAAGAATGGAGGATTTTCTATCTCAAGGAACTAACAGAAAATAAACATTCAATATCTCAAACACAATCGTACAAGACTATTTGACAACAGGTACTGCAGTAGGAAAGGTTCCAGTCTGATAATAAATAAGTAAATAATAAAACAAATAGGTTGGCCCTAGCTCAGACTGCGCGGCAGCTGCGTCTGTGCTAAGGCTGCAGGTTCGAATCCTGCGTAGATGGACGTATTTGTGATTGACCTTCACCCTCATTATCATCATATCACGTCATAGTTCAAGGCTAACAACCTTGTTGAACAATGGATACAGCCGAAAAAGGCAATATAGGCACTGTATAGTCTGTTAAGGCACTGTAAACTCTCTGGGATATACATGACTTGGCCTCGGAGAATAACGTGGTGCATGGTCTGGGATGACTTATGTTTTTCAAAAGAATAAATTAAATAAGGAAATTAATATGAATTAATATAAATATTTTATATAGGTTAACAATTAATAGAAATATTTTATATAAGTTAGAGGCAACATCAATCCATGATAAGTTATCTGAAAATCCAGGACCTGAGGAATTGAATCATTTTCTCCCCACTCCCACAAAGAACACTTCTCATGTCTATGAATGTTTTGTGAGACACAGAGAATGCAATATGCAACCACTCTTCCTTGCGTCTGCAAAGGCGAATGTGTATTACACTTAATATGTTCCCAGCGCCTTATGAAACTCAGCAAACACGTCCCGTAAATTCTCAACTTCATCTTCATTCCTTCAGCAGTATTACGTTACTAAAATGTCCCGACTAGTTTTGTAGCTCGTTTCAGCAAAGCAGAATTTATTCATCTGCACAATTACTAAAAATGTGTGAAAAAATTCCAACGAACGCAACAAAATATTACCAAGTGAACCCAAAAATTTGAATAAAAGGTACTTTCAAGAAAAAAGAAAATGTTGTATAAAACTAAAAATGTGTGAAAAAATTGCAACGAACGCAACAAATTTCTAGAATAAATTTAGGTTTCTTAATTCACTAAATTAACGCACTAAATAATATTAAAGAAAAATCCAAGCATCCTTCACTTTAAAGAAACTGTGTACCTCAAAATGACAAAAATACTGAAATTTCATATTTGTCCATTTTTATAGAGTAGTATGTCTGTCTTTATTGTCTTTAATTGATTCAATCCACTTTCCACGTTTCTAGTTTGAGCAAATTTTTTCAATGGAGTGTCAACTGTCAAGGCCTTAGTAAGTGAACTTGATTCATTCTGAATTGGGAATTTCAACTAGTTTCATGCATGTCAACTCATCATTTATCATAAACTGTAAAAGATAATACAATTATTATTGCAGCATATAACCCATGATTTGTTCAAGTGATGGAACTAGAATAGTTAATGTGTACTAAATATTTTAATTATACGAACTGAAATGTCCAGAATAAATTTATAAACAATTATTTTTCCCAAATAACTAAATGCCGTGTCTCTAGTTTTCACAGTACCTTTACCATTTTAGTTTATTCACTGGAATAGATAAAGGTAATTAATTTAAAAAAAGAATTATCAAAATATTCTAATTTGTTGAAGATTTATGCTATTTGAAGTAAAAACCTGCATTTTTGCCAATTATTTATTAACAAATAGAGATCTGTTTTTCATTATTTCATCCGTAAAACCGTAAAGAAATCGATTGTACAAAAATACACAAAATTCTCGTTTTTTTGTTTAAGTAGACAGCTGCCATAAGAAATGATTCTAATTTGTCAATACACATGTTTACAAAACAGCAGTACTTTCTGCCAACGTTGATAACACGCTGAGCGTCTCTTTATCATCTGCCGAGAGTACGCGCGAGCCGTAACACACACACACACACACACACACAAAAACACACACACGCAAACACACAAAAACACACACACGCAAACACACGCAAACACACACACACACACACGCAAACACACAAAAACACACACGCAAGCACACAAAAACACACACACGCAAGCACACAAAAACACACACACACACGCAAGCACACAAAAACACACACACACAACACAAAATACACACAGCAACACAAAATACACCCCGCAAACACACAAAATACACACACACGCAAAAACACACACACACAAAACACACACACACAAAACACACACACAAAAACACACACACAAAAACACACACACACAAAAACACACACACAAAAAAACACACACACACAAAAACACACACACACAAAAAAACACACACACACACAAAAACAACACACACACACAAAAACACACACACACAAAACACACAACACAAAACACACACACACACAAAACACACACACACACACTTCTTCATTCTCCGCCACCATCTACGAGCCTGTCCCTTTACTGACTCTTCACACCTTCCAATAAAATCTTTGCCCCTCCCTCCTCCCTGTTGATTTCGTGGCGGTACACGCAGGCGATCAGCCTTCCAAAGGCCACTTCCGGTTCCGCCCGCCTTCTTGGAAACAAAAACGAAATAACTTCGACCAGAGAGAGACGCACCACGCTTTCTCGGCCGGCGTTACCCCATTATTGGCAACATTAGCAAGGGCTCTTCGGGATCGTTGCACTCCAATTACAAGCCCGCATCACGTGTCGTCTCTTTTCTCTGTACCTGCGTAAATCCATATACAGAGCGAGAGACGTATCATTAGCACCTCCTCTAATTGTTGAACGTTTGCAGTTATTGCAATACAGTTTTCACAGAAGAGCATGAGATAATGATAAATCAACAGAAAATCCATTAAAATCACTGGTAAAAGGGAAAAAAGACTTATTAGTCAAAGTCGACAAAAATGCAAAATAATGAGCTATAAAATGGATCATTTCCTTTTGTCATATCATAAAATGAATTTCTATACTAAACGCCATTGTTCTAAAGTGAAATAAAAAAATGACATTTCATTAAAATCTGCCCCTATTGATGATTAAGATGATGATTACGATGACCATCTCTTCATCTACGAGTAGAAAACTCAATCAAATCTTCTTGCTTCGTTTTCAATCTCTGTTGCGCCGGTCGATCTCGACGGCGATCGAACTCTTCTCGATCGACCTTCAACCACCTACTCGCGATGTAGTCTCTTTGATGTGGGAAGCTATAGAAATGAAAAACAAACTTAATATATTGTCTTACAACAGTGTTTTTCGACACATCACTATTTCTCAATATAGTCCCCCGTTTTTCTCTGCATTTTATCCACCGATGAACAAAAGCCTGCATGCCACGCTGGTAAAAATCTGTACCAGCGAAAGTGATCCGTACTTATTCTAATGGCGCCATTCCATGGATGATCGTTTTATTTCTGACTGACGAATGTGGCATCATATACCCTCATCAGATTATTTGATCAGCAAACCATCACCTTGAACTTCGTCTTGGGTCAAGTGTCTCAAACTTCCAGTCGGTGCTGTAAGTGTTTCTGGGAGTTATCACCGACCTCCCTTTTGCGTAAAATTTTTGGTAATTCAATTTACTGAACTGTACATGTAATGCACTGCATCCAATGTTCAGCGCCGTACACAGCTCGCTGGTCTTGATGCACCTATTCGTGAGGATGAGCTGATCCAACGTCGCCCCAAGTCGCCCCGGTGGCCGAGATTGCTAAGGCAGTAGTGTCGTAGTGATCTCGGACCGAATAGTCGTGGGTTCGAGTCCCGCCTCGGACATGATTGTATTTGTGTTCGGCCTTTCACCCCTTATCATCACCATTAAGTATTAAATCCTATAAAAATTAGTTAGTAGTAAGATACAAGAGTGAGAGGTTATATGCTCAAACGTGAATGCTTAAAAAAGTTATGTATTACAAATAAAAAATAATCAAACCCCTGATAGGTAAAACTGCCGAACAGGAAGAAAATAAATTTAAAAAAAACACGTCGCTCCTCAACGCATGGTGCGGCAACCATGCGCGGACAGCTGCAGCGTGTTTTTTTAATTTATTTATTTTACGTCAAAAAACAGTTCAAACTGCGTATGACGTGCTATGGGGAAAAGTGAATTGTGTGCACGTTTCCCAAATTCTGTGATGCTTACTCTAAGTCATATATACTTTAAATTTAAAAATAAAAGTTTCCATGTAATAAAATTTATTTTCAAATATAAAAGGCAATACATTTTGGCTCTTATCCATGTTGTCCTTCGGAATAATACTTCTGCCGCGACAACATGGAAACGATAATTTTAATAATTGTATTTCCCACGAATTCTAGTCATTCACACCGGGAGGTCCGAGGTTCGAGTCCTGATGGTGGCAAGATTTTCGACACTATCATTTCAGCTAGGTCGAATTCAGTCGCTCTGGAGGAGAATTCTAGCGGCCGGCTGCTCTGATCGGTAGTTTTCCGTGGTTTCTCCCATCAACACCAGGCGAATGCCGGAGCAGTACCCTACCAAACGGGCCACGGACCGCGCGATCGGCCTTTCCTCTCCCTTGTCCCATCCTCTCCCCTTACATACACTTACACTAACATGCACTACACTACCACATATTCCGGGAGACCAGTCAGGAGCTTAGAGCCTGTCCCGGCTGGGGCGGTGACCCGCTGGTGGGAGAGTCCTGGTTAGGGGGAAACCCCCACTAGCCGATTGTAAGTCGGCGCCGTATCTCGCCATCCAGCGAGGAAGACCACCGCCATCTTACCAGAAAAACATGCACTACACTAACGGGACTAATGACCCAAGCAGTTGACGCGCCCGGAAACACGAAAAAATCAAATCAAATCTAGTTATTCACGTCGCTGTCGTCACCGCTTAAACGCACTACCCATCGTCACCACACTGTACCGACATACTCTGTACGTTCTCCTTAACAGTTCAGCAAGCGTCTGTGAATGTTAATACGTGCAATTTCCTCCGATGTGAGAAGTTTAGTCACACTTCTCTGCTTCTGACATGCGTTCCAACTAGACGCCATTTTAGCGTACTGTCACTGTGTTCTATCTGACAAAATTAAACGAGTCGACACTATGTCGACACCCACATTCGTTTTTGATGTCATATGTCAACGTAAAAAATGGGAGGCATTATTTTTGGTAGACCCTCGTATACGAGAGTAGTTACGGTCAATCTCATCGTCACATAATCGAGCCTGCGACTCTTTACAGCACACTAATGAGTAAAATAGGAATCGAGGGACCTAATATCAGCTCGTTGGTTTTAGGCATAATTTGAAATTTAGTAATATATTGAAAGAGTTTTTGGTTGGAAGATGGGACCTCCAACACTGCGTTAATGTTGCACCTCAAAGAAAAACGTAACATGGCGTTGATTCTTTTGCTCGGAACTCTTCGAAATACATCCTGCCTTTTGTCTCAAAAGAATACGACTATGACTTAATAAAATATATTCTTTGAGGATTCTTAGAAGTGTTGAAGAAGCCAAATAAGTACCATTCATTTATTATATACGTATTTATCTTTTCCGCTTTTCTAGGAGCGGACTAAAATGTGATGTGGGTAGATTATCTCCAAAAGAATCTAGAGGAATACCGTCCAACATTCAAGGCTTGTTATACATAACTACATTAATAACACTACATTAGGTACCGCTTCGGTCAACCCTGCGCAACTGACATCGGTAACCTAATCGAAAGTTATACTTTTAGCCAAATAGATTAAAATGAGGATATAGTCTTAAGCCATACTTCTGCCACTCTACAGATTTGCGATAAAATAATTTAAGACTATTTATCACATTAATACCTACTGAGAAACAACAAGCGAAAGACTCAACAATATTGGAAAAAGTAGTAGAGGACGTGCAGTAACTTTCAAAAGAAGCAATCACGTCAAACTCTTGATAACGATTGATGGGCTAAATTACCTAACATAAGAAAACCTCAACAAGCCTAAACTTATAAAAATAAATCCAACAACTTTTAACCTACAGGAATATTACGAAAAGTAGTGTAGGAATAGATACGAAATGTTCACAGCCTCTTCTTCAAAACTGTCGCATTGTCCTTGTAAAGTTTAGTAAAGAAGTTTGGTGAAGACAACACAAATGCGGGGGAAAATAATTTAAATATTACGTCAGAAGACGCACAATTATCATTATTTCCCCCAGACGCTGAGAACAGATTAGTGCTTAATACATTCCTCCAGAGGCCAGTAGCGGTGCGGACAAACGTCACTTGTAAATCACGTATAGCTAGAAAGAATGTATTGTAATTCAACCAATCCCAGATGTCAATTGCCATATGATTATAGTAGAACATGAAAAATGTCCTTTAGATGAAAATATGTGTTCACAATTCAGGCGCGTGCGGCAACTTTACATCGAACAGACCGTGAACGTTATGACGCTGATACAAGCGCGAATTAGCGCAGCCCGCATGCACAGGAAAGGAAGTTTTAGAGTACTTAAACAAAACACAAACACACCAATTATGTGAAGAAAATGCACATATATTATCTTTAAGAACACTTTAATACAGACGAGCAAGGCGCAATACAGAGAACGAACGGCACGCTTGCCCTTAGTGCTCACCAATATACTTAAAATCAAACTAAACGGCGGGACGACCTGTCGCCTCAATCAACACCTACTAATACTTCAGGCTTCCGAACTACGTCATAAGTAAATCAAACTAAACGGCGGGACGACCTGTCGCCTCAATCAACACCTACTAATACTTCAGGCTTCCGAACTACGTCATAAGTAAATCAAACTAAACGGCGGGGCGACCTGTCGCCTCAACCAACACCTATTAATACTTCAGGCTTCCGAACTACGTCATAAGTAGTCTGTGACGTAGGCACATGTAGACCCACGCTGCCTACATGTCGGTCATGTTAGCGTTGTAACTGAACAAAACAATGCCAGAGTGTTATTTGCCAGTGTCGTTTTACATTTATACTTGCTCAATTATACTTACTTGAAATCTTAAATATGATTTTTAGTTGCTGGGTTTCCAATTGTCGATTGTAAAAGTGGCCCCCGAATCACTGTATTATTTTTCTCTAAAGACAAAAGTTTGCGGGAGAAATGGTATAAAGCCATTCAGAGGAATGTCTTTCACCCAACGCAAACCCCTAGGGTAACATTTAGACTAATTCATTCCTACATGCACATTAAATAATTGAAACATTATGGGGTAATGATAGACAAATGCTTTTCAATGATTGAATGTATGATCTGAGTATTCAGCATGATGTGTGGTTATATTTCATATTCACTCATCATGAAAAATATTTGTATTCTTAAACTTTATTATGTATAATTGATTAACCTGTTGGGTACTAACATTATTATTCAATTGTAATTAATATTTGGTAGGTGTGTGAAGCCCATTTTCGTCCTGAAGACATCCTAAGAGCTATTGAGTGCTACGACGAAACTGGGAAGAGACTGCAAGCTTCTCTGGGAAGAATAAAACTGGTCGATGCATTACTTTCCAATTACTCTAAGTTTTTTTCATCGAACACGGCTGCGAACGAAAGTGATGAAGAAATACGTGAAAGTATTGAAAACGGAGACTTTCAGCTTACAATTGGCAAAAGACTATCCAGTGAAAGTGAGTTTTAAAAAAATGTTATGAGAATTACACTGAGTTCTTACGTTGCCTGAAGAATGTGAGCGTTCCCACCAAGTGAAATGTTATTACAAATGGATATGAATATGTGTGAACGTAGTAATTTATTTGTTTGTACTATTTTGTGTGTTTGACAGTAAATATTGTTTGTTTTATAAATACAAGATAAAATATGAAAAGATTTTTCATTAAAATACAGTAGTCATTGTTGCACTACTACACTCTGATGAAATTACGTGTACGTATTTGCCGACAAAAATATTTACAAGATCTGGCCATATATATATATATATATATATATATATATATATATATATATATATATATATATACACACGTTTCTCTAGTATAAAAAATTATCAGCCGTAATCTCGTACGAGCTGTGGATTTTCAGGCTCTGAAATTAACTTATATAGAAGACCTGAGATCAAACAGGAACATAGCGAGTGCAGGTTAAATATTATTGTTGTCAATAATATTAAAACGGAGCAAACCAATATAATTAGGCAAAAATATAACATTATTAAATAAAGGTATATTTCTTATTAAATTCAATTAAATAGGATTGAAAGATCGAGGAGGAGTATTTCATTTTTTATTGTCTCAAGACTTTGGATTTTTAGAATCTATTTATAAAACAATTAATGTTTGATCATTTGATTTTGATAGTTAAAGAAATATTCTCATTGGAAAATATATTTCATTTCATGGAAAAATAATAATTTATTTGGCAACCCTAACTTTCCTTCATCTTACCCATTTTCTTGCTTCCATTCATTACTTTGTTGAACTTAATCTATAATTAAAAGTTACATTAAGATCCTAACATTACATTAAGATATCATCTTCCAATTGTAAGATTCCAATAAAAATTTTGGGAATGTAATTTTGGTGACGAGTGATATAATTATTTTTGTAATAAATTCTTTCAACAATAATAAAGAAAATGCTTAAATATCATTGGATGCATCAAGTTATTTAATAACGCACATTAGAACGTAATATCTGTCCTAAAGGTCTGCTAATGATAAAAAAGAGCAAACATTTGTGCTCGTTAAAGTAGCTCCAAAAGTGTACGTTTTCTCAGAACCTGTACTTCACTATATTCGAATATTCCTCTCCATTGGCGCATTTTACCGTCTCGGAGAGGCAGAGGTCTAGATGTGCCGACGTCACGGATCGAGGCCTGAAGTATTGGTAGGAATTGCCTCAATCCGACAACATAAAACGACTCACTCGACCACGGCCGGCAACCCCCCGCGCTACCCCTCCGCCCCCCACCGCGTTGACGTCACCTGACAAACATGATACGAAAAGAGAGGCGACGCCAAGGCGGTAGGACCAGGAGCGGGAGCTCAATGCAACTGATGTTGCTGCAGCACCTCTGCCCGGGAGATCTTAGCTTCCAGTCCCAACGGCGGCAGGATTTTCGAAACAAGCTTTTCAGTTAGATCGAATTCATTCTCCGATTAACACCAGGCGAATGCCGGAGCAGTACCCTAATAAACGGGCCCCGGACTGTGCGTGATCTTCCCTTCCGCTTCTTTGTCCTATCCTCTTCCCTTACACCCACCCACCCACCCACCCACCCACCCACACACACACACACACACACACACACACATTAACATGCACTACACTACCACACATGCCTGGAGACCGGTCGGGAGCTCAGAGCTTGTCTCGGCTGAGGCGGTGCTCCGCTGGTGGGAGAGTCCTGGTTAGGGGGAAACCCCGGTAGCTGACGGTAGGTGGGCGCCGGATCTCGCCATCCACCGATAGGAAAATCATCGCCATTTCCCGATGAAAAACATGCACTAAACGTACGAGACTAATGATCTAAGCGGTTGACGCGCCCGGAATCACTAACAAACCAACCAACCAACCAAGGTGGTGGACAGGATAAGGGCGTACAGAGAAAACAAAGCAACAGTCTTAAACGATATTTATTTCTTCTCTTTTTTTGGCTAAAAGAAAAGAATCTGTAATTATTTTTTGCGAATCACGCACCATTTTCCCAAAAATTCACAGTTTACATTTATACGTATTGAGGGACCAGAGAATTCTTGTTTATTTTTAATTGTGTCTTCCACTCTCTTATGTAACTTATAGAGTTTTCTTTGGTTTATTTTAAGATTTTTCTCCTACTTCTGTATGATGCTGCTACATACCTTTTTGTTTATTTCCAGATGATTTACGCCTACTCTTGTGTGTTGTTGATGGATGTGTTGATTGTTAGAAAATTAGAGTGACATTTAGTTTGGAATGCAGAAGTCTGAAACGACACGTTTACATTAAGTTTAGTGAATTGTAATGGCGCGTCAGTGTACAAATAAACCGGATTTATTTTGTTATGTGTGTGACGAATTTACATTTGGCAGCCTGGCTGGCATTCAAATCAGTGTGCACACGTTTTCATGGAACTGAGATAGCAGAAAACCGTCAAGATCTTGTTGGTGGTCTGGTAAAATGCTTCCGTGATATAGGTTGCAATATGTCATTAACCCTTCGACTGTTTCTCCAATAATTACGTGGATTCTGTTACGTTTTACACATAACTTGATACGTATTTGACGCACGATTCATTTGAAATTATTAATTGGGAAAGTCATGCTTTTTATTGATTTTATTTACTATGTCGTACTAAATAACGAAGAAGTTGATTCCAGTACAACATTCTGGCATATTCTCACAACTATACGTAAGTGACTATCTTCCCAGCGTGGTAATGTTTGAAACGGAGCTACCAAATCGTAATAGGCAAGTACTGCAAATGGTCACTCAGAAATCGCAAAATAATACTACGAAACAGAAATCGACACGTTTAAAGAATTTTTCTTCTGTGATTTAGATGTGAAGTGGGATTCCTGATCCCAATCACATGAAAATAAAATGATTTTCAACAAGAAACACATAAACCTAAAAGTTTACAACACATGTAAAACTAGGCATAAAAAGTATATCTAAAATTGAGAGTTAATGTCAATAATTTTCAGAGTGTCGCAAAACATTATTTGCCCCTGGGGTCAAAAAATACCCCAAACTAATGGGGGTCATGGACTCCCATCTTGACTTCTTTCCTCAACACCTTGGCGCAATTAGTGATAAACATGGAGACAGTTTTCACCAGGTATGATATTACTTACGATAAATGTAGAAGTGTCCACATGACTCTTCTCTAAAGAACAGATCCATTTAAAATTTTACAGTACGTAAGATTTATAATTAATTTATTCCATATAAAGTAAAAAATCATCCCATCTTCAGATTGTTTCTTTTTAAATAAGAAAATTTAAGAAACCCTAAACGAGAATCCTGTCTGCTGGTATTCAGTGCCTCGTGAACAAATGCTCATGACCAGGCATGCTTAAGAACACGCGCGCTCATAAATGGACGGAAACACAAACTGAAAGCTACACTGCTTTTACTCCTGTTACTGTTCTTTGGCTCGACAGCCCACTACGGGCCTTGGCCGACGAGCGGTGACCCATCCCCTCGGCCATGGGATAAGAAATACGTGTGTTTAGCACGATGACATCCTTTTACCACATAAACTGGTCTTCATAATCTCTCTCATCGCCACACAGCAATAGATACTGGGACATTTGTAGGGAAAACGCACAGGGATAATTTATCTCGGCCTGGAATCGAACCCGGGGTTGCGCTGTGGGAAGAGAGCCCGTTAACAAACGTGCCACTAGGGATGGCTTTCACTCACACCTGCCCTTCTTAATTCAGCTAATTTTTAACACTGTGGTTCGTCACTAACAAAACATTTTATAAACATCTTGACTATTGCGGGTGTCGTTACGAAAAGAAGCCTGGAGTATTTGAAAAACTGTCAACATAAATTTAATTAATATTAAACAAAAACACATTAAATGTAACCAATAAGTCAATGTAATATTGTTATCTGTGAAAATTCAAAACCATTTATTAAATTTGAAATTTAAAAAAAAGACGAACAATTACTCTCAGTTCATCGTCAACCATCATTTAACTTCCTTCTCATCAATTTCAGAAATGAAAATTGTCGATGAATGTTGATGTCCACAAACAAACAGTCCTTGCCTTTGATCTGCACAGGCTTTCATTCTTCCAGTAGCCTCTAGCGTTACCAATTATCCCTTATGTATTTTTCAAGGGAGGAGGTGAGCTCATTGGTGCGTTTGATCTCGTGGGAGTGGGAAATGAGGGTGTATGGAAATTTATATTTATGGTGGAAAATAATTGTATTGTGAAATACAATTATTCACTTTGTACCAGGAAATTTAGAACATAAAATAGGGCATGAAATCAAAATAATTTTTTTGACATACAAACATTTTAGTAATAATAGATATTTTGTTTTCAATATATACATTTCAGTTCTTGTGCTCTAGCTTATGACTATGCAAAAATATAAAATAAACAATATGACTACACTGGAATACTGTATGTTTGCGTTGCAGAGTCTGTCCACAAGACCATTCAAAAAATGAGTGAAAATTGATCCATATATTATCTCGAAAACAAAGGCACATATTTAATATAATCCATTATTGAATTTTATCACAATAACTATGGAGTTATATTTACATAATATATTTTAATACCAAAACTGGTGGTGCTAAAACAGTAGTACATTCTCGTCCGTACTTTCACAAAGTTACAATAAAAGTACTTAAATTTTCGAAAAAATTATGCATGACCTTATTTCAAAATCTATTTTTGAGGAACAGATTTAATTAAGAGAAATTTCTATCTTCATAATTGTAGTTGTGAGAAGCCTGCACCATCCTCTTAAACGTCGTTCACATTATCCAAAAACAAAGTTTAATAAAAAACCATAGAGTATTTTTTAAATTTGGAAAAGGTTCCAGGTGCTTCAGGTAAAGAATCCTCAAGAATTAAAATATGGATTTTAAATTCAAAGTACCGCGAAATCAGCCAAAACAATTGCCGAATATCAAATATAGAGAAAATAGGCTGAACGGTTTACCCGCTAACATTGTTCAGAAATGGACGGACAGACAGTCGCATTGCCGTCATTCTATTTTCCGGTATTAAGGACACATACGTCGTAGAACAAGAATTATGGGTACAACACGTGTTATATGCTTTATTCCAATTTAGCAACTGGATTTATACACATTTTTTTCTCCAGAGCCCTATAACAATTGTTTTTCCGCGGAATATTCGTCGTTTTCTTCGCGCTGCAATACATAACTTTCTGTTTTCTCCGAAGCGAGAAAGTAAAAAATAATAACCCCGAGAGAACCCCACCATGGCACAATACACAAACTAACATCCATGTCTGAGGCAGGGTTTTCACTGACATTAGGATGGCGCGCGCTGTAGCAATCCAGGAGTCTTAGGTCACAAGCTAGGAATATGTGATTCTACGCAGGTTGGTTGGTTGGTTGGTTGTGATTTTGGGTGCGTCAACTACTGTGGTTATTCGTCCAGTAAGTGTAGATCATGTTTTTCTTTGGGAGGTGCCAGTGATCTTCCTCCGCTGGATGACGAGATCTGGCGCCGACCTACCGTCGGATAGCGGGGTTACCCCTTAACCAGGACTCTCCCACCAGCGGGGCACCGCCCCAGCCGGGACAAACTAAGCTCCCGACCGCTCTCCCGGAATATGTGATTGTGTTGTGCATTAATATGCAAGTGTAATGGTGTGTGTAAGAGGAGAGGATAGGACAAGGAAGAGGAAGGAAATATCGCCCGCGATCCTTGGCTCGTTTGTTAGGGTACTGCTCCGGCATTCGCCTGGTGTTGATCGGAGAAACCATGCAAAACTACCGATCAGAGGCCGCTAGAATTCTTCTCCAGACAGCGACTGAAATCGACCTAGCTGAAAAGCTAGTGTCGAGAATTCTGCCTCCGTCGGGACTCTAATTTAGAACCTCCCGGTCAAAGGCACTGCAGTGACATCAGTTGATGCCCTGAGCCACCTCTCCCAGTTCCTCTGCAGGGGAACACCGTGCACCGAACAACGCCGCTAAACACCTAAATGTAATCGGCTGTTCAGTTCATAGCAGTAAACTTCTATGTAGTTTCAAACCTGCAACTGAAAGTTTGTTGGCGTTGGTTCGAGCTCGGATGGGGATGCATTTTCAACACCAGCTTAGTTAGGAAGGGAAATGGATTGTGGCCTGAGTATTTCCTGTTTCCGGACGCGTCAACGTCTTTCCTCATTAGACTACGAGTGTAGTACACCTGGAGGTGATAGTGTTCCTCGCCCGCTGGAGCACGACATCCGGAGCCGACCTGACGGTTTCCGGGGAACCGCCACATTCGAAATAAGCTCTTAAGCTCCCGAATGATCTCGCAAAATATGGTAATGAAGTGCATGTAAATATGAGGTTGTGTGTGTGTGTGCTTATGGGAAGAGGACAAGTATGAGAAAATGGATATCCCACGCAATTCGCTGTCTAGCTAGGGTAAGGAACCCTCCATCGCCGGGACTAGGACCACCCGGTCAGAGACACTATCAGCAAAGGTTGTTGTCACTGGGCAACCTGAATCGGTATGGATGCAGGAGCATTCCAGACGGGCTATTCCGATCGATCGTTCCATGGTTTCTTTCTGTGTTCGAGGGGAATGCTACAGAAGAGAAATATACAAAGGATCACGGACAGTACACGATTCAGTCTTAACCATTTAACAACCTTTAGTCATGAACAAGAAAATGAGTCACAAAAATTGTTAATTTCGAGAAGAACAGTTTTATCGCGAGTAAAGTGTCCAAAATAAATAGATTCGTAGCAGTTCCAGAAATATTTTTTCCCTGAAGAAAGTCGCAATATGACGAACAAAACGTTGGCAACTGTACCAAGAACGCGGAGTTCCTCTTTTGAGTGGAACCGTTTATTTCGCGGCCAATAAAAAGAGTTACATATATGATATTTGGTGAACTATCTTTTTAAAATTATAGTAATAAATATTTACAATTTTCTTGACATATTTCTTGAAAAAAAACAACAATTAAATTGACCGTAGGGTAATGGCATTTAAAGCATAATGAGGGACCTAGAAACGGCACCGTTTCGTAATGAGTTCCGAAGTCTCGTAAATTGATTTACAAGAAATTCAACAGAGCATGCAGACTACTGGCTTCGTTTTGTGCAGTATTCAAACTGCAATGAGAAGAGAAATATCTCAGTAATGACGTAACATTTATTTGCTTTCTTTCAAGCCTTGAAAATGATCAAGGAGAGAGGTAGGTTCGCCAGTTAAAGTTACAGATGAAGGATGTGTTATTACGACGGGCTTCATAATAGTACCTTCAGGAATAGTACTGGACAGTATTTTAGCCGTGAGTGATGGCATACATTTTAGAGATCAATTTTTTATCTTCAAGAAAAAATATTAAAAACCCCCCATTATTGAGAACCGAGGAAATATTGGAACACTAAGACTCTTTATGCAGTGAGTGAGTATGTTTTTAAGCGATAAAATGTTTAGAAATATTAATATTTTAAATTGGTTATGAATTCAAATGGCGAGTTTTGAGTAACGATTACAAAAAACATAAAATTAAATTTTCTATGGGGTTTTAAGTATATCTCGTTGTTTTCTTCCAGAACAATCAGTATTGTGATTAAAATATACTTGTCAACCTATAACTTAAAAAATGGTGCACTTCTCACTAGAATTTGTCCAGGAATAGGGGTGCAGATCGTTAGTCGACGGCAGCCAATATTTGGAGTTATTCAAACAGTTATCACGCGAGAAACAACTCAAAAGTCGCTTCTCCTTATGTTTAAGTATATAAGTAAAACATTGCGTGATATAAGTATAACATTAACTTAAATACAATTTATAATATAGTCTTGCAAACTCTAGAACCCCAACTGAATTAAATTCAAACACAACGTAATTTATCAGCCACCACCTCCTCATATTAATCGCCAAACGGACTTATACAGTATTATATATTAATTTGATTACATTATCATATTATAATACTCATAAATTACTCGTAAGTAGAATTAGATTATATTAACTAGCAGAATCGAGCGTTGCAATCCGAATTAACACTAGCCACTGGCGTAATTGTCGTCATGTGTCGTTTTAGTAAGACGGCTATTACCATTACATGGTACAGCTGGAATGATATAATTTTATCACATAGTACATCAGAATTTTATGAATCCTTAGAACATTACGTATATATAATTTGTTATAAAGTGTGGATTTTGTAAGAACGCTATAATAGTAGGAATGATGTATCAGAGAGCCGGCCCGGTGGCCGAGATCGCTAAGGCAGTAGTGTCGTAGTGATCTCGGACTGAAGGGTCGCGGGTTCGAGTCCCGCCTCGGGCATGGTTGTATTGTGTTCGTCCTTTCACCCCTTATCATCAATCACCATATCGTTTCATCCACATAGTTACCATACCGTTAACAGCAATAGTGGTCGCTAATGACCTTAGAAGTTGAAACGACCTTAAATAAACCAATTTAAAAAAATGTATCAGAGAATTAAAGGTTCCTGGAATACTTTCTTCAGTGGTCTTACAAGAGAACCAACGACTATTCGACCAAGACTCCTCTCGGAACCCTCATTAAATTAGGAAACGAGTGAGTATCTGAGTGTTTCTTTAACGTTAGTACGTCATAAAAAGATAGGATATAAAATCGGTCGCCTTTAAAGTGCCTTCACATTCACCCTACTTATGTCAGTATGCAAAACCATCATCCTTTCAAGACAGGTCTTCGCAAAGCTAAACAATGAGGTCTCTATCTTACTTGGAATCTTTTAAACCTTTTTGAAAAGCAAAGCTTTTTAAACCCCATTCCTTGAACTGTTTTTATTAATTTGCAATTATTATTTAGAAGCAAAACTAAACTTGGAACAAAACATGAAAGCAAAAATGACATAAAAAATGTTGAAAAATAAAATATTGACTTAGATTTATTTATTAGTAATTAATTAACGCACTTTCAAATTATTAACTCAATTTCTCTTCAAATCAATGATTTGGTGAGAGTTAATTTCTTTAAAAATGCAATTTTATGAGGGTCGATGATAAATTCTCCGTTGTGTCCGTGATGTAAATTCACCGTGTGCATTACGCATTTCATTATTTCGATCTGTAAATATTTTCAGTTTTTTTTTTAACTTTTCTACAAAAATAAAATTCGACCTCGGGAAAGACCACGAAATCTTGAGGATCACGGTAATAATGCCGTAATGCAGCACCACTAATATCATAACACATAGTCCACACTTTTACAGGAGAGCGCCTTGTCATGAAAGACAGAAACATTAATATTTTCATCCCTTGAATTTAAGGCAGTGTTTATGTTCAAGAACTTTGTAAATTTCGACGCTCAGCTCTAACACGAGTCATGAATTAAAATTAGAGCCCGGAAACTTGGCAAAATGCGTTTTAGTTATTGTTTCTATTTTATGGCTTTTAACAATAACTTCCGGAGTTGTTTCCGTAGATTTTTATTTTACCTGTTTCAGCTTCTGATGCTTATTTTAGCTTTTGATACTAATTTTTGCCATTTTTATGTTTGTTTTTAGCCCTTTTACGTCATTATTTTCCTTTTTTCTCCTGGCACAATCTTGATCAAAATATATATGTACCTGTAAACCTTGACCACCCAAAGGTATGGTCGTGTTTTTGTGTTTCTGAGAAAGCAAAGTTTGAGTTTAAAATGTAACTGAAAAAGGAAGATGATATCAATAATAATTTTTTATACTTTTTATTGATGCCGAATTTTTGTTGCCTTTGTTGCCAACATTGATGCCAGGCTTTCTTTGCTGACGAGAAATCTAATCCTACTTTTGAGAATGGACTCCGTTCTCTTTTGAGGATAGCTCTCTGTACACGATATACTCTTCTCGGTGTTTGCAATTTCACAAGTACGAAAAACGAAAACTCTAGTCAATTTACACTGATCTCATTTCAAGATTCAAAAGAGAACAAGAGCATTTCCAAGAGAATCACACAGGAATGGTCATATGGAATCAAAATTACAATGAAAAGTTGTTATCTTACATGCTAAGAGCAGATGTAATTTTTTAGAATGAAAATGTGAATCATATTAATTATTATTCATTTTTACAATAATTCCTTGTAAATGTGATTTTTCATTGTTTACATGCGTTTCTGGATGCCTATTATAGTAAAAAGTAATGTATTGTACCTACCTATTTTAGGCAAAATAAACGCCTGAACTTCCAAGCTCTTATAATATTCGCTCTAATGCTTTGTCGATACGTTGTACAAAATAGATCTGTGATACTGAATTGTTAACTGCTTTTTATAAAAAAAACTGTCTTAATGTGGTGGGATCAAAGCAGAAATGTACATTGTCTTAGAAAGTCACAACCTCCAAATAAAGAGAGAAAAACGGTTAACTCACCTGGCAGCGCGTCTCCCTGGCTTGCCCTCGGCGGGGAGTGGCTCGCCGCCCCGCCCGTCGCCCGTCGCCCGTCGCCCGTCCGCAGCCCTCACGGGGCCCTCCCTCCCTGGGGCCGCAACTGCTTTCCCTCGGACGCACCCTCCCTCACATGCTGCCCCTCCCCTCGACCGCAGATCGACCCACGCCGCCGATGCTGGGCCACCCTCACATGCTGCGCTGTGATGCTACTTCTCCTGCTGCTGCAGACAGCTGCGCGGTTTCGGTCGAGGAACTCATGAAGGTCGCACAACTTGCATGGTCAGGGGGCTTAGGAAGACTCGTGCGACACCGGGGAAAAGTCCAACAGGGTAGCGAATCCACGGGGCCTAGGAAACAAATCCTAGTGGGGTTTTGGGTCGGGGAGCCAGGGGTCTAGGAAGCGAATCCTGGGAGGCTTTTAGCATCAGGACCGACCCATTGGAGACTTTCAGCCCAGGAAACGAAGAGTAGTTGACGTTCTAAGCAATAGAATTGTAGGTGCCCTTGGAGGTAACAGAGCAATTTTGAGGGGGATTTCTTACAAGGCGAGCCCCAGTAGGTCTTGCCTTCCGGAAGTGAGTCCTGAAAGATCTTGATGGATGTGTCCCATCCTCCAACGCAGGAGTGATATCTTTACTGTTTCCTTCTTACGAGAACTTCTCACTTCGCGACATGGCGTGCTGATGCTTCAGGATGAAGAGCTCTTGGAACTGGTTCAAGAACCAAAATCGATCTTAAAGTATAGACACCAGACGCGCCGATCAGCACTTCACGACCTCACTCGATGGGAATGAAGTTACAACAAACATTTCTTTGTAGTTCTTCCAACGACAGTTCTTCTAGAACAATTCTTTACGACACGAAAAGGACAAGAGTGTAATAAAACCCATTCACAAAAATAACTTAAAAGCAATTACGAAGTATCCCAGTTTTCTTCACATATTGACACAAGACATGATAGATGCAAAACTATCACATTGTCACACATGGACAGTTGGATCACTCCAGCTTCATATCGTGTTTTTTATAAATTAATGCACTGTGTCATACGGTAGTTAATATAAGCACAATAACATGCACACTAATAATTCGTATCTACATTTGTAAATATAAATTGTTACGGTCACCAAAGAGAAATATATTTACCATATGCAATAGCTATTGTTAGATTTGCAGTTAATATATGAAACACCATAGTCCATCATTTGATGTAACAGAATCATTCATTTTATAACTGATATTTTTAAACATATATTAAATTTAAACACGAATTCTAGACACGTAACACACAACACCGAAAGTGTCATACATTACAACGATCCGATGTGCAAACATGTAACACCTAGAGACACGAATCCACACGAACACGAAAAAAACACGCTTTATTTTTAGAGAGAAAACGTCTTATCGGTAGCAGCGTCAAAGTGTCACATATTGAAGCGTCGCAGTGAGCAAAAGTCGCCGGGAGCGGTCGGCTGCGACCGCGCAGCTCGGGGCGGAGGCCCGCTCGCCTCGCGGGGCGCCGGGCGATGAGCGCGGGCGAGCCGGCCGACGGGCGAGCGCGGGCGATGGGCGAACAGGTGGCGGACGCACTTGCG
This sequence comes from Teleogryllus oceanicus, assembly GCA_964035755.1. Taxonomy (NCBI): domain Eukaryota; kingdom Metazoa; phylum Arthropoda; class Insecta; order Orthoptera; family Gryllidae; genus Teleogryllus; species Teleogryllus oceanicus. The sequence continues at coordinate 81,180,112 of CAXIVR010000009.1, forward strand.
GTGTGCCGCAAGGGCGCGAACTGCGGCGCCGGGGCGGCTGGGGCGCCGGCGGAGCGACCGGAGCGGAGCGGATCGGATCGGATCGGATCGGATCGGATCGGATCGGATCGGATCGGATCGGATCGGATCGGAGCGGCGGCGGGGGCGGCGGCCCGAGCGGGACCGACGTCGACCGACGCGGGCGGACGAGTGCGGCGCGGCGCTGGGCGCAGGGCTCGGTTGCCGCGGCTGGCGCGGCGGCGGCGGCGGGGAGAATGCTGAGGCGCCGGCGCTGCCAGCCGCTTTATGCCGCGCGCTGCTGGCGGCGGCGGTGGGGGCGGCGGCTGCGCGGCTGCGTTTGCCGCTGCCCCCTCGCGGCCCATGAGCCGTCGCGGGATCTGAGCCTCCGTGAGGACGAGGTCAGGGCACCACAAATTGTCGTGGATCAGACAGGCGTCTTGTTTTTCATCTACATAGAAACAAATTGAAGAGTTAAGTCGACTTCCTAGACTGTCTATTTACAATTTCGCTTAAGGGATGATCCATGAATAGACAGTCAAAGTTTTTCTTTTATGATTTATTAATATAATTTTGCTATAGCTAACGTTACGTGGCATTTTTCGGACTCATTAACAAGGATGAAATAAATAGAAATAGAAATAAATAAAGTTAAAAGAGTCGATCCGCTGGCCAAGATCGATAAGGCAGTAGTTTCGTAGTGATCTCGGACCCGAGGGTCGCGGTTTCGAGTCCCGCCTCGGGCATGGTTGTATTGTGTTCGTCCTTTCACCTCTTATCATCACCATATCATTTCATCTTCGTTGTTACCACACCGTTAACACTAATAATGGTCGCTAATGATCTAGATGTTGATACGACCTAAAATAAAGAAACAAAAAAAGTTAAAAGGTAGAAAAGGAAGAATAAGATATTATATATTCATTCAATATTAAAAAATATCAATGATGAATTCTTAACTATATTATTAGGCATAATAAGGAATAGAGAATGTGTGCAAGGAAATGCAATAAGTAAAAGCAAAAAGAAAAAATGAGTGTAATAATTCTTGGGCTATTTCCCTACATGAAAATTATAGTGTTGTTTGAGAATTTAAAATAACGGCCTTGTTATTATATCATTTGAATATTTACATGACTTTACCCATTCAACGAATAAACCATTCAGTTATTTTATTTGTTTGTCTGGGCTAAACGGCTAAGCCGATTTTGGTGAGGTTTTCACCGAAAGATAAAAGTATTTTGTCGGACATAATTAGGCTACTATTTGCAGACAATAATATTTCATTATAAAGGAAGAATGTGTCACACTTTGTACCTCCTGTATCAACTGGTGTGCCAAATGTTTTAAAAAACTATACTTTTATTCCATCGTCATGAAAATTTTTATACGCCAATTTCTAAGACATATTGTCTTTATTGTATTTAATGAAAAATATCCAATATATTTACCAACCCCTTAAATCTGACTGTAAGCGTGCACTTCTTCATATTTTTCCAATATTCCGATAACTATTAGAAAATCTACTAAAGGGGATCAAACGTTTCTGAACGTTCATATCTAGGCCTAGCAAATGCAATTTGATTGACTTCGATAGCGCAATTATTCATAGAAAAATTAAAAATCCAATTTGTTATTGGAAGTATTCTCTAATGCGTCTGTTTACTGCTTCAGGTAGCGGAGCAAGGTCGAGGTCAGAAGAGTATGGAGAAAGCGGTGCTAGGGGCGTAAGTCACGGCAAGATGAGACAGGAGGGGAGAAGAAAGAAGAGATAGGGCGGCAAAGACCATGTAGGGCAGAGCAGAGCGGGGATACACTATAGACGAAATTCATTCATTCGCTTGCGTGTTTAACCAATGAGTGTTGTAGAAGGTCTAACAAATGTTTGGCAGCAGTAAAATGTAATCGAGTGGAATTTAGATAATACAAATGATTTCCTAGATTTCAATAATTGATCTGAAATTTGGGTATCAAAGGTGAGTAAACAATTCAATTCGTCTAATGAAGAACATTTTCATATCAGAAGAACGAAATTGTGTTTTTCATATGCCAGCAAAATATCCACTCCTACTAACCCTGTTTATAAGAATCTTTTCTCTCGAAAATATTGTGATAAGTACATACAGATAAAGTATTCTCCGAAACCAGTTTATTATCTCCTGATCCAGTATCTTGAATAAATTCACTTCACATTTTCTACTGTTCGAACTACCGTAATTATTAAAGACCTCCATGGATTCCTTCCCTAATAAATATCAACATCAGCCTCAATTATCTTCCCAAAAAAGAGACTAACACGGTAATTTACCAAGCTTACTTCAACGAAATCTACAACAAATACATTGGATATAGACACATCTTCACCGATTGCTCCCGTAAAGAGATTGGTGCTGGCTGTACAGTACAAACAATAGAGACACTACTTCAGTCAAGGCTGTGTGATTATTGCTCTATTTTTTACTGTGAAGCATAAGCCATTCTTCTCACCTTTAAATATATTCAAGAACAAACTGAAGACAAATTTGTTATTTTTACAGATTCCAAAAGTGTGCTAGTAAGTTTAAGTAATACTGAAAACCAGGAACCCATAGTAAATGAAATAGCTAACTTATATTATGACTTATTACACATCAACAAGGAAATAATTCTTATTTGGATCCCACGCACCGAGGCATTACCGGTAATATATTAGCTGATGCAGGAGCAAAAGACTCTATTAATTTACCTATTTAAGAGAATACAGTTTCCCACAATAACATAAAAAAGAACTTCATCAAAGAAACAAGGATCTTTGGATTACTGAATGGACCAAATCACCAAACCAATTACATCAGTTCACGAAAATTATCTTGGATGACCACCTTCCTTACCTTCACAAGAGAGAATATCAAAGTATAGTCACTCGTTTAAGAATTGGCCATTTATAACTTACTCATCAGCATTTACTAACAAAAAAATGCAAAAGAAATGTGACCAATGTCAATCTACCCTCTCTATACCACACATATTATTGTTATGTTCGATTTACAATGATATCCGCAAAAAATATGCAATACCTCTCACTCTCATAAATCCTCAACAACAACCACCACATTGAAAATATCTTTAAATTATTAAAGGAAATTTTATCAATAAGCTGGAAGGAACAAAATATCTGTTAAACACGAATATTGTCGCAATTTTATGTGAAATAATGTATTAATAATTCCCAATATTCATTCCGATTATTGGTTTTCTTTTGTTTATATTCTGGTGCTGTTGAATGTGATTGTTAATTGTCGACATGTAATGTTACACTTATTTTGACAAATTATGTACTTTTTGCTTTAACTTTAAATTTTGTTGTATGTTCTGTTGTACATTGTAAATACTGTATTTTGATTGTGGTCGCTAATGATCTGATAGTTCATGCGACCAATTAAATAAAACATAATTCAAAAAGTTCATTTCGTATCAAATGAGTTCAAAATAGGTGTCGTTTTTTCATAATATTCAAATCATTCATTTGACGAGGTAAAACATGATACATCTAGAATGGTTTTTTTTATTGGTAGTTTCTTCAATATGATACTATTCAAAGAGAAGATATCTCGGTAATAGTTTGGAACATCTTCTGATTTTGTTTATTCACGAAGTCCTGCCTCTTCGTACTAGCTAGTTCCCGTCTCCACTACACCCATTTTATAGCATTAAGATTTTGAAGCCCTTGTGAGTACTAAATAAGGGCTTCCTACTAAAGAGTTTGAAACTCGTACTGAAATCGTGTCTGTCTTTTAAATACAAAGAGAGAAATATTGAGAATAAAAACACATTAAACGTTTTCAGTCAAATTGCTATAGTTTCAATTGTGTTTGAATAAGCGGAGCTGGGTTGTAAAAAAATAGTTTAAAGAAAACTGCAAATACAAATTTGTGATTTCAATAAAAAGAAAGTATTTGTCACTGTCAATGCAGCACAAGACACTTGTGAGTAGTATTGGCTGCGATAGATGAACTGAATTTGAAATTGCATTCTGCCGAAGCGTGTGGAGCGGAGAAGGACATGGAACGGAGGAGGCGTGATGATTGATTAAAAACAAGTTTTAAAAAACTCTCCAGGCGTGATATCGAATTTTCCTACGTTTAATCCTCATCTTCAGAAACTCTGATGAAAAGTCCAAAATAAAATTATTCCATCTGGAACGTTCTTACTTGACAATATACATTTTTTGCCTTCGGGGTCGTCTGGTTGAAACGGCCTCGCGTCGTCTCCCAGCAGCTATGCGGTGTCTTCTGTCATTGAAGGGCCGTCTCGTGTCCGTTATAAAATGTGTAGCCGGGCCGACGCGCGTTTGCGTAGGGATTCGGCTAAACATTTTACCCAGATGCAATGAAATCCCATGTAGTAACGGCACAGAACGTCAAGACAAAAAGATTAAGAAACTGGAAAAGAAAATGAGACATTCGAGTATTAGCAATCGTCAGTAAAACTCGTACGAGTTCCTCAATTCTCAGCCCTCACTTATTTATGCAAATACTACTCTTTATTGAATTGAATTTGCCTTATTTTACGTGGCGAGACTCAGGCCATGAGGCCTGCTCTTCTGTCTGACCACGCAAATTTCGTTACACTCCTTTCACCAATCATGGGAGAAAGAAGGTATTACTTAGGCGACGAAACAGGCGATTTGAATTCAGCTCAGAGGCGTCATTTAGGCTTGAGGATCGTTTACATGCAGTAAATGTACTAACATGGGACAGCCGGCTTTACTTCCCCTCCGAAGGAAGGCGTACGAAGGATTTTTTCGCCCTTAAAAATCGACGGCTTCGATCGGGTTTCAACCCGCAAACTTGGGTATAGCAGTCCGATACGCTGACCGCTACACCATCGCCGCCGCCCTTATTATATTCACAATTAACCGAATTGCATTTCAAATAAACAGTTGACCCCTTCTATTGTCTTCTCCGAGGAGTTGTTCTGGCGCTATTTGGAAACGAATGCTCGTAACGGTATTCTCTCGTAGTGCGATGTGGCCATACGTCTTGTCCTGTCGACGGCTCGCTCCCAAAAGACTGTTGCAATGCATTATACCGGCTTCCTTCCGTTCTGCTACATTAGCGAACTCTGCCGTTACATTTTGCATCCTCTCTTTTGTTTTTTTGCGCGGTTTAAACACCCTTCTGGGCACAGGCGAAGGATGTGACACGTTTTGTCTGATTGGTGGGAAAACAGACGGTCAAAGTAGTGCATGCTATATATCGAGAGTCAGGGGTGTTTGTCTGCAGCTAGAATGTGACACCCATCGCCGACCTACACGTGCAGGATTTCTCCTCCACGTATCTCCGTCAGCAGGTTAACACGCCCGACTGCGTAGGGTACGAATATTTCATAGATACGATGTGCTAAAGAAAAGACCGGACTGTTCAAATAACAAGTTTGTTTTGAAATATACATCTCAATTGCGTATGTCGCCTTCGAAGTAGCTAGCCACACAGCGCTTCCCGCGTTTCTTCTTTCAATCACCCGTTGAAACGCTGCTTCTGGAATCGCCTTAAGGTCCGCTGAAGAATTTCTAGATGTTCTAGAATGATGTACCGGTTTATGTGCCTGAGATCATCAATTGATGTGACTAATGTGCCTTGAACTGGGAGGTTCTAGGGTTCGTGTCCCGATTGTTGCAGAATTTTCGGCAGTAGCTTCTGGATAGCCAGGTCCATTTTAGCCGCTGTCTGGAGGAGAATTCTTGAGGCCGGTTGCTCTGATCGGTAGTTTTCCGTGGTTTCTTCGATCAACACCAGGCGAATTTCAGAGCAGTACCCTAACAAGCGGGCCACAAACCGCACGAGATCTGTCCTTCCTCTTCTTTGTCCTATCCTCTCCCCTTACACACACACTTACGCTAACATGCACTACACTACCTCACATGTCGGATTGCCACTCAGAAGCTCAGAGCTTGTCACGTCTGGTGGAAGACATCTTGATGAAAACCGTGTAAATTGACTTGTAGCATCCAATCAGCCAGGGGAGAAAGGTCACTGCTACCTCCCGCGATTAAAAAACATACACTATACTTACGGGACTAAGGATCTTAACAGTTGACGCGCACTGAAACTAAGTAATGAATCTAACGTAGTAGGATCAGCAAACCCAGACATGCCAAACTACGTCCGCGCGAGCTACTTGCCTGCCTCTTTGCTCTGCAGACAACTTCCCCTGGCTACGCTCTCATTTCCTCTCTAAACCCGGAAAGGGGTGTGAACGTGCAAGCCGAAGCGGGCACTGTAAGTGCAAAGCGTGATCAAAGTATAACGCTGGCTTCATGCGAAAATGTAAAGGGTTAATCCACAGGGAAACGTCTGCGAGCTACAAGCATGTGAATATATTTTTGCTGGAAGGGTTTTTAATGAGGTACATCAAGATAACAACAGCCGGGGGACAACTGTGCGTAAAAATTTTGACTATTTGGGAATTTCAGACATTGAACAGCAGACAGAAGGCTACAAAAATTTTAATATCAGAAAAACTATAACTTTGAGGGTTACCATCTTTTACTCCCGAATATTTCACATGTTGCCTGGTGTTTTCTATCAAACAAGTAAGTTTTGAATTTTGTTTATATACTTTACTCTTTATTTCATGTTAATTTTCTATTTTAATATCTGACTTATGTACACATACTTTACCATTGAACAGGCATATGCTTTAATGAATTATTTGCTGCCTTTTCGTTTCCTGTATGATACATTAATTCATTTCGTTACATAAATTTTGAAATAATGTGAAAAAAATAACAGGTCTCTCTTACCACCAGTACAGCTCTTTTAACAGACAACAATCTTTTTTATTAAAAGGCTTCTCCAAAAGACTGTCTGAACGTACAGCAAAACCAAATCACTTTGTACATGTACACACCTTTGTACACACCTTGTATCTTTTGAAAGAAAATCAAAATCAACGGAAACAGCTATATTTTCTTTTTTAAAGATGTCGCCTCATCATTGGATCAAAACGAGGCACCTATTGGATTATTTTTAGATCTCTCAAAAGCTTTTGACGTCATTGATCATGACATTTTACTTTCCAAATTACCTTCATATGGAATTCGTGGTATTGCTCTAGATTGGTTATGTTCGTACCTTAAACAACGATCTCAGAGAGTGGAAATACCTCACTGGAATGATGGAACATTACGTACGCACCTTTCCGACTCTTTGCCCGTTGCATGTGGAGTTCCTCAAGGATCGATTTTAGGCCCTATTCTGTTCCTACTTTACGTAAACGATATGCCCTCGACGATTCGAAACGGAAGAACGGTTCTCTTTGCGGATGATACATCTCTTCCTTTTAAACCAAGCGCCAGTTGCTCTGGATGCAGTACTCGCAAACCATGGAAAACTAGTTAGCACACCTACGACCTTGACAAGCCTCACCTTACCCACCTTTTGCTGTTTTATGTTAGTACAGGGTTACGCGTTGCTTTCGTCAACAATAACATCGTTCGGGATGAATCCAGGTTTGTTTTTCTTTTAGCATTATGTGTACGTTTCAAAACATGGTAGAAATATTCATTGTTTATTCAAAACCCCCAAAACCTCTAGAAACGAGAAGAACAAGGGCGAGGCTTTGCGCTCTTTATAAACCGTACGTAGGTGAACCAGCTTGGAAGGAAATTCAGGTTAGACTAGACAAAACAAATTATTTCGGTTGAGGCGATCACACCCACAAAATTCGAACAAGGAAACAAAATTCAGATCTTGAGAAATTTTCCTTTTGTAACAGAACAATTAAAGATTGGGACAGTTTACCCGCAGCAATTTTCGAAGCTTTTCCTCTAAGTGTCCGAAACTTTAGAAATAAGTTATAACAATATGAGAGTAATAGACATTAAATGAGTAAGTGCGGTGAAGTGCTGTGAATTGCGGTGAAGTGCTGTGAAGTGCGATGAAGTGGTGGTCAGTGTAATTCAAAGCAAAAACAGTGTAGTGTAGTGTAGTGTAGTGCAGTGCAGTGCAGTTAAGTGTAGTGAACGCGATCATCGAATTAAAAAAAAAGCCAAACTTATGTAGCTTGTATTACATTTTTAGCATCACCGAATTATTGGATATCATGACAGAGTTGAAATATTTGCTATAATACTTAATATTAGTGATAGTATGATTATTGCATGTTGGTTTTGTTATTATTATTAATATTGTTATCATTATTAATATTGTTATTATTATTATTGTAATTATTGTTGTAATTATTGTTTTTTAACTGCCACCGGGTGATACCCAATTGCAGTTCACACAAATGTATGTATGTATGTATGTAAATAACTGTAAACTACCGATTATAAATACATATAACCCGTAGCTTGCCACTGGAAATACATGTACTCGCCTTACTGGGAGGCAGAACTCTGGAACAGTTTACGTGGAGATGTGATTGCAAGCTTCTACTGCAGGAATGAATTGATGCACCCACGGTTCACCAGAGATGACAATTGGTTTGCGAAATCTTGATCCTTCTAATGTAAATGCATTTCAATTCTACGCGCGCATGCAGTCGCGTGTCCCAGTCCAAAGTGTTAAGGGGTATCCTGGATTCGATAAAAAAAATCATAAAAGTTCATAAGGAACGCATAAGTGAGAAAAAATTAAAAAAAAAAAAAGAGTAGGAAGTGACTAATGTAATAAAACGATGGAACATCAAGTATTTATGGACACGTGAAGAATTTCCGTGGGTAGCAATATGAATTATAAATATAAAATGAGACCCGATGTCGAAGAGTAAACAAGTAGATAGCCATTAGGAAGCAACACGGATAATTGTCAATTGAAGGTGATGGGCAGAAACTATCATGAGGGAACGAATTTCGGTCGTGATCGGACGTCGAAGAACACAGGCGTGAATATAACTTGCAGAACAGAACGAGTCGAGCGGTAATAGAGAACAGAACGAGCAGAGTGGTGATCACGAATAGATCGAGTTGTGTTAGTGAAATTATGAGCGCAATTATTTTCATAGATATTTGTTTCTTCTCTAAAATGTAATAGAAAATGAATTTGTAAAATTTAAAATCGAGTGACTAAATTTTAAAGGAATTGCGAAAGATCATTTAGAATTGGACGTGAAATTAGAAGCAGAACGATATCCAGCTCCAATATGGCATGGCATAGCAGATGGTAGGATATGAATGCAACAGCATCGTCATCCAAATTTACCGTGGATCTAAAAAGGGAAATAACAAACTATAAATATTTATATCATATGTATTAAGATGAAGATGTGTTGTTAATTTTAAGTTAAAAGTAGATAAGAAAGAGAGATCATGGCCATGCGTGAATGTAGTAATCAGAGAATGCATGTGTTTATAAATAGAGTATGAATGCATAAATCTACTTATCATAATATTTATGTTTTTTGTTATTTTGTGTATGCTATCGATTATCTAGAGGTTCGGAAATTGTAAGAAATGGAAATTATAAATTTTTTCCAGAATAACGAACAGGTTTTATTTTTTTATTCCAATAAATCAATTTAAAGAGATAAAATATTTCTAACCTAATATTTCTTGTATGAAATCCCATACGGGCAAGTCTGTCGACACACAACAAAAATTTTTCTGCGACTACAATTCCCTTGTTAAATAAACGTAATACCGATTAAGGCAGCGCATGCGAAACCTGAGATATTTTTAAATAAATAAATAAATAAATAAATAAATAAATAAATAAATAAATAAATAAATAAATAAATAAATAAATAAATAAATAAATAAATAAATAAATAAATAAATAAATAAATAAATAAATAAATAAATAAATAAATAAATAAATAAATAAATAAATAAATAAATAAATAAATAAATAAATAAATAAATAAATAAATAAATAAATAAATAAATAAATAAATAAATAAATAAATAAATAAATAAATAAATAAATAAATAAATAAATAAATAAATAAATAAATAAATAAATAAATAAATAAATAAATAAATAAATAAATAAATAAATAAATAAATAAATAAATAAATAAATAAATAAATAAATAAATAAATAAATAAAGTAAAATTATTTAAATTACAAAGGAGAGTAAAGCGGGGCATCATTTTAAAAGCATACTATTTGCTAGATGCCCAGAGCGCACTTCGCGTCAAAACAGTATTTAGTGTTAATGAATATTATGGCGGCTACAGAAACTAGGAGAGCCCCGACTGCCCTTAAAATCTGCGTCTGGTAATTCAAGCTTCAAAACTCACCCAACTCGTTGTATGTGATTTCGTTGCAAGACTCCTGTTCCTTCTTAAATACTACGACCTTCTGATCCGTAGATCGTGTGTCAATGACGTTCAGTCTTCATCTCTTAGGCCATTGAAATGTTTTCTTGACAGAGAGTGTTTCTCCAACCTACACCTGAATTCGTTTGTGAATGTATGCCCTTTTCACAACTGTAATCATATACACACATACTCACACACTCACTCATAAAATATACCATCTACGCAACATACGTTCTCACACGTTTGTAAGACATTATGTCCTTCAACTTATTGGTGAAAATTGCGACTAATCTTTGCAGTAGTGTAATAATATCGAATGAATCTACTTTGTGAAACGTAGAGATATGCGAGAGTTTAGAGAACAAATAAAAAAAGAACAATTATACAATATAAAAATGTATTATAAAAAAAGTAAAATGATTTCTCTCTTAGAACTTGATGTTATAACATTTTCCTTGTGGAAGAGATTGCGGTATTATAAAGTATGCCTCAGGACTTTCTAGCTGAAGAAAATATGATCATTTTTATGATCCATAAATGTCAAGAGAGAAGGAAAAATAGAGATTGCATTCAGCCGTCAAACTTAAACTTCGTCACGATGGCCGAAATAATAGGAGAACTAAATCTATTTATTTCAAATATAGAGCAAAAATTGTTGAAAGACTTCTGTAAAATGTTTCTTTATTAATAAGAATTTTAAAAAGACTTCAACAACTTGTTCTGGCGAGAGATTTGAGATTTAAGGGAGAAATAAAAGCAGAATATAGAGAGAAATTTTACCTAATGTAGAATTTCCGATGGTATATTTTGTGCAGTTCATATGGACTGACTAATTTTGAAGTGATTCACTACCAGTTTAATGTCTCGACATTTGTTTCCAAATGAATTCTCGCGAACATAGTATTACAAAGTATTGTAATTCTTCGTAAAAAATGTCGATTCTTTGACAGACAAGTCAGTTTCGGGGTCCCTGATGCAAATAAAGATGGATTCTCCTTCTCCATACAGGTAAAAAATATTTTTGTATATACTTAATGTAGTCAGAATCCATATTTTGAGTATCTTTGATAATGAAAAAATCTTGAGGAAGATTAATTGATTGTTAGTGATTCCGGGCGCGTCAACTACTAATGGTCATTAGCCTGCAAGTGTAGTGCATGATTTTCCTCGTAAGGTGACAGTGATCTTTCCCCGCTGGATGGCCAGAACCGGCACCGACCTACCGCCGGCTAGAGGGGTTTCCCCCTAAACAGGACTCTCCCACCAGCGGGGCACCGCCCCAGCCGGGACAAGCTCTAAGCTCCAGACCGGTTTCCCGGAGTATGTGGTAGTGTAGTGCATGTTAGTGTAAGTGTGTGTGTAAGGGGAGAGGATAGCACAAGGGAGAGGAAGAAATATCGCGCGCGATCCGTGCCCCTTTGGTAGGGTACTGCTCCGGCATTCGCCGGGTGTTGATCGGAGAAACCACGGAAAACTAGCAATCAGAGCAGTCGACTGCTAGAATTCTCCTCCAGACAGCGACTGAATTAGACCTAGCTGAAAAGCTAGTGTCGAAAATCCTGCTGCCATCGGGACTCGAACCAGGGCCTCTCGGTCAGAGGGGCTGGTCTTCACGAAGACGTTTGTCCTTCTGTGAATAACATTAGTGTCAAACTCTATACGGTATTTTCACTCATTTTTAGGAAGACTTCTCACCATTACATTTCTGAAATTTGCTGAAAATGGCAGAATTATATTTCTTAGAACTTGCTTGTAAAATATACTCAATAGAAGAGACGTTTATAGGGCTGAAGACACGATTTTCATTGAAACTTAATTTTTGAAAGTGTTCCAATTTTTTCCTCAGCTATTCAAAGTGGCTTTCCATGCATTTTAGTTTGGAAAATATCAGTTGGCTTATATATTTGATAGAGGTCCAGTTATAATTAAGAACTCAGTAATTTCAAAAATTCCATACATTTAGACATTTTTAGACACTCCTAGAGATTTATTATTAAAGACAGATATTTACTTCTTAGCAAAATCTTTTGTCAATTTTTAGACTATAAAGATCATTGGATTGTAGTGTGAGATAGAAGATAATCATCCACAACCATCAGAGTTATATTTATGATAACATACCCAAAGATAAACTTCGGCAAAGACGTATCCCGTCTTCAGTGGGTCGTCAACATGGAGAAGGAAAAACTGAGTTATTAACAGAAAGTAAGGGAACATATAGAAGGAAGAATTTCGAAGGAAGAATTTCAAAGGAAGAAAGACATTTTCATTTAAAGATATAAATTCAAAATTAGTTGAAATGCGCGACAAAACGAAAGTATTTTTCCTCCTAGTGTTATAGCTCAACAGATGCCGAGTCTTAAAAATGTGCATTTTTTAAAAAATGAATACGACTTTATTGTAATATCCAATTTTGTTGAACATATTTCATTAAGAAGAAATCTATATTCAATATTGTAGTTGTGGGAAGACGCCAAAAAAATTATAAACTTTTGCTATTTTACCACATTCAGAGTGTTTAACGAAAAATGTTCTCTGCATCATATTCTTCACCGTTGTTTCCTACATGCGAGAAGAAAAATTAGAGCAGTGTTTGAGAAAAAATAGTTTTTAAAAATTGCCTACGATTTACGTAAATATTTACTATAATTGAATGAATGTATGTGGAAAACATCATAGATAGAATAAATAAGGTTGAAAAATGGCTTGAATAGTTGAGAAACATCTTAAAATTTCGAGCAACGATAATGCACACCAAAAACTAGATGTGTGGAATATGGCTGTAAATAGATAGAAACTGTTTTCCTATACACTATACTAATTTTATACGGAAAATAGAGAACTCTCAAAACATTATTTCATGTCGTTAAGTGTTACGTTAATTTCAAAACGAAATGCACCGCATATATTAAATTACTGAAATGATTTTGTAAATGGACACACATGTCAAAAGTTTTGGTCTACTTTCTGTTTATATCCCTAAGAATCCGTTTCAGGTCTTTTTTGACCCCAGAGCAAATAAAGTTTTGCAGCACACTGAAAATTATTCACATGAACTTATTCTTTTAGATGCACTATTTATGTTCAATTAAAACAGATAAAATATTAATTTAATGTTACTGTTGAAGCACATTCAGCTTCCTTTATCTTCTTAAAATTGTCCGGTTCCTACCAGAATATCAGTGAAATACGAGTGATGAACGCTTGAAATGAATAGAAACAAATCAAGTAAGTCCTGTTTCTTCTCATTAACTTTCTTTTGCTAGGTTTTTAAAAGCGGGATATTCAAGTTTTTGAAAACCTTTGTTCCTCATCCTCTGGTGGTTTGTGTGTAGTGAAGTTTACTGGATAGAAACCAATGTTTTGATTTAAAGTTTACTTGTACATAATTATAAAAGACTTCGGTTTGACAAATCTAATTCTAATTTGTAGCCAATTACAGATGACATTTTGTTAATTTTTCTTCCTTCTTGTTATAGACTTTTGGAGATATTTTAACACACAGATCATTAAGTTTAATTGCTGTCTCTCTGTCTTTCTTCTTGTAATTTCATTTTGATTTATTTGATTTGAATTTTATTATGATCATATTATTCCAGACGTTATAAATATCTCGAAACTTACTCATTACGAAACTTGTAGAAAACCACATAGCCGTACTACTCGTGTTGTACCTCTATCACAATAAATATATTGCAAACTCCTGTAATTCACTTATATTGTAATGCGCTATGTTGTGCACAGGAAGAACTTGGGGTTCTATGACTTTCAGATTAAGTGTACAACTCTTGCGTTGACCTGAAATGGAGTTAACTTCATTTCTCACAAATGAGAAGTTGCACCACTATTAAAATAACCCTCCATATACTGTTCCATTTACTCATCCATCCATGTAGACACCAGTATATTTGAGTGCGAAATTGCGTGAATCTCTTCCTAACTTTCACCAATCTTCCCCCTCTCCCATTTACCATTACACCATTTACCCCCTCTCCCATTTATCCCCTCTCCCATTTACCCTCGTTTCAATTTACCCCCTCTCCCATTTTCCCCTCTCCCATTTACCCCTTTCCCTCTCCCCCTTCCCCCTCCCTCACCCCTCCTCCTTTCTCCCTCTCTCTTTCCACCTCTCCCTTTCCACCTCTCCCTTTCCACCTCTCCCTTTCCACCTCTCCCTTTCCCCTCTCCCTTTCCCCTCTCCCTTTCCCCTCTCCCTTTCCCCTCTCCCTTTCCCCTCTCCCTTTCCCCTCTCCCTTTCCCCTCTCCCTTTCCCTCTCCCTTTCCCCTCTCCCTTTCCCTCTCCCCCCCCCTTCACCCTTTCCTCCTTCCCCCCCCTCCCCCCACTCACTCTTTCACCCACTCCATTTCCATTCCTTCTTCCGCCTTCCTCCACCCCCTTCCCCACCTTTCCCACCCCTTTTCCCTCCCCTTGAATGAAGACGGTAGCGAATGTCTAAATTCAGCTACCGTTGTCATATTCTGGCTTCATCTTCTTTTTGAGTGTATTTAAAACAGTAATTAATTATGAAATTATTAATAAAAATTCGTAAAAAATAACACATATTGTCTTTTAAATAGTTTAGATTAGACTTCTTGAAGAACAGTAAGATTGATGGACCAAATATCATTAAAAGACAATTACCGTATAAAGTATTAAACAAGTACAATATACTTTCTTACATAAATTACAAAAATTAAAATGTATTCCATAGTGTAAAAGGATATTAAAATTTCAACACATAAGTATTAAAATAAAACGAAGAAAAATGTGACATTTTAAATTCGCGTTTATCACTTGTAAATGTAACGCAGCAAAATCAAAGAATAATACAGGTTGAGTTCATTGCGTTTGGAACGTTATCATCATTACTACTGTTTTAAATTGGTCTAAATAAGCACGTCGTGTTTTCAGAAACATCAATTGGCAGAAATTTGATAATAATCAATATGCATTAATGTGAAACAGACAAACCAAAATTTCATACTTTTTCATTTTAAACAGGTAATTGAAATTGTGTGTGACCTGCATTTGTAAAAAGAGAGTCACATTTGTTCATGTAAATTAATACATAATCGAGATCCATCTATTGGAGATGAAATGATAACAAAAATGGAAACATAGCCTTGTCTGTCAAATATTTTTTTTGTCACGATTGTGAAAATTGAACTTTATTTTACCATTTAATCAATCAGCATATTTCTTAATTTAAATAACTGATTTGTTAATAGATAATTGAACTACTCGCAGGCCTGACTTGTTTGTTTTCGCTTCTATTTATATAAATCCACAATATTGCATACGTAATGTGGATCCACCTGTCAGGTCATTACTATAATGTAATACTTTCTGAAATAACGAATAATAACTTAGTAAAATCAATATTTTCTCAAACCCGGTGAAGTTATCAAGACCATTTTAGTCTCGTAAATCATTTTGTTAATGATTGCCCAAATCAAAGATATTATTTTGAACGGTTTAGCATTGAAAAATTAATATTTATTTTAATATCATTTTTATAGGAGTCGGAAGAGGTTCAGTCTTTGAAAATTCGATTTTTGGTTTTTTACATTAAAATCGTGTAATATTATATTTGTATTAAACTCAATTTAATATATACGTCCATTTTAAGTTGATTTTTTTCGATGTTAAGGAAACCCTGCATGGGGGAGGGGAGAGGCGTGACCAGCATTCGCGGCTCGTATTCTGCGTGGGTGCGATTTGGTCCCAACGTCACGATTTAGTAATAGAAAAGGAAGTAGAATCGAAGGTGTAAACAAAGTCATTATGTTAACAGTGCATCAACAATCGATGAAGCAAATGAACCTGATAATCTTGCAATTTACAAAGTCTTCAGACGATACAAAATAATTTTTAAGTCAGACTTAATGTTCCATGGTTGATACGCAACTTCCAAATCAACCACGAACTCCAGACCTTCAATATCCTTCAATCCAATATATTCAGATGTATATATGCAATACATCTGAAAAGGTCTACTGTCTTCTGGGAAAATCTTCTACCTGGGAAAAAAGCAAACCTCTTCCTTCGCATCCGATCTTGCTCGCCCAAAGATATCTTTCACCGTCCGTAGTAATGCAGACTGTCACACTTATCTACCATCATTCATACTAATCCAACATCTCACATTCAGACACACGCCTACAAATTCCAAAAATTATCGAAACAGAATTTACAATTGAGGCGCACACCATACGTACCACATGCGCCTGAGGATATTCCAACTACTTAATCTTTCACGTATGTAAACTTAAAATCCCCGAAAGGCTTCAGTCGAAAGGGTAAATAATAATTAAAAAAGATAATCCTGAATATGAAGCAAGAATGTAATAAAAAGCTTTGAAGGCCATTATACGTAAGTTCAATATTTTGAAATATAAGGAACATTTTCTATCAACCAAGAAATATATAATATTTAAATATTTAAACAAAAATTTTTTTTTTAAAAAAAAATACAGGACAAGAAAATGTGTAAAAGATAGTATTTAAAAAAATTATAAACTAAATAATAATTATTTGATAGCAGTCTAAAGCATTCAGTGTATTGGTGTATGTATTAAGGGTCAACGTATGTATTAAATTCTAATCCATAATTATTGGAAAGTTTTAATTTATTAGCTTAATGTCATGACCCCCGCGCGCATTTGAAAGAACCGCCGCCGAGCGACGTTAGCGGGGCGTTATCGCCCCTGGCGGGAGAGGAAGGCGGCCGATGCGGGCCGGCCGGGGCTGTCCGCGCGCGGCCGTCACGCCCGAGCAAACGGGTAGGGACTCGCCACCGCCCCTACTCCGCAGCTAGTTGGCGGGCCGCTAGCCCTAGCGGGCTATAAGAGGGCTCCGACCCGACGCCAGGACAGATAGCGAGCGACGGTGTTAGCGACTGGGTTCTGGCGAGTGACTTGAGGTGTGTAGAGTGGTGATCAGCTACGACGACGACCTGTGCAACGAAAGTGGAACTCTCTAGTGGATATTTGACGACTCGGCTGCTTTTGGGACTTCTTCTGAACAACGATAAAACGGCTTTGTTTTTGGTACACTCTGCTGGTAATATAAAACTTCGGCAATTGTACCTGGTCTTGAATAAAAATCGTTTTATGAATTTTGGCCTTTTGATTGGATACTACACTTAAGTACTTATAGAGAAAATTTTCCTTTAAAAATCCAATTTAACTTTCCTTATAGAGAAAGGGTACCCCTTCCAGCTCTCCTTAACTCTGAATAAATAGCAAAATGAAACGAAAATAGCAATACCAGTAGATCTATTTAACAACAAACACTCCTTCGGAAATAGAGTTCGCTTCGCTTTTACATATCCTTCCAATTTCATACATTCGTTCTTTTAGTACAAAAATGCATATTTTTGTCATTCCTTTCAAACTCCATATTCAATCTCTTTTACTTTCTCGCATTACTAAGGAAGAATAGAAAGTGTTATAATGTATTATGTATAATGTATAAAGTATTATCGTGGGCCGGAAAACGGCAATTTTTGGACAGAAAAAAACTCATTGCTGGATCCTGGTAACGGAAAATTGGGTAAATATTCCTTCTGCATATAGGATGTTACTGTATCTATTGCGTTCTGTTGTCAGAATCCATCTTTTGTGGGTTTTTGATACCGAAAAATCGAGTGACGGAGAAACATCTGCCTGTCTGTCGTTCCACCTATCAGTCTGTGGTCAGAGTAAGCGCCGAAACAGTTCAGACGATTTTTTTTGAAACTGACATTCCCAGATCTAACCAAACGGGAGACCCTGTAAGTTCAGATCTATTATATTGATTTTGGGGAATACTTTCCACGAAGTCTCAACATATTCAAATTTTCTCAAAAATGGCTTCAGATTTTTTTAATAAACTTTCCCTCCGATAACGTAAAATAATAGTGCAGGTCTGCTTTTTGCCGAAATCACTTACTTCTTGAAGACTGCAAAAGTTTAAATTTTTTGGCGGTCTTCCACAACTATAATATTGAAGATAGAGATTTTGTTCTTAATAAAATCTCTTCTCCAAAGACAGATCTGTAACGTTGTGTAATTGTTCGAAAATGTACGAATAAGTACATTCCCGTAATTTTGCATTAAATTAAGACAATTTTTAATAATTTTTTCTCGAATATGTCTCCAATTTTTCTTAAAATTTTCTCCTCGTGTGGAGCAAAAAACGGTAAAAAGATTAGTTCTAGTCCAGTAGCATGGCGGGAGGAAATGGCACTGTTACGCGTTAAATTAAAAAACGGCGTTGTTGACTATATTTTGGAAACCCTCTGGAACAGATCTTTCCAAAACTAACCGCGAGAGGTGGCTCAGGGCACCAACTGATATCACTGCAGTGCCTTTTACTGGGATGTCTTAGGTTTGAGTCCCGACGGAGGCAGGATTTTCAACACTAGTTTTTCACCTAAGTCAAATTCAACCGCTGTTAGGAGGAGAATTCTAGCCGTTGGCTGCTCTGTTCGGCAGTCTTCCATGGTTTGTACGATCAACACCAGGCGAAAGGTGGATCAAGAACCTAAAAACAGACCACGGACCACGCGCGATTTTTCCTTCATTTTTCTTCTCCTATCCTCACCCCTTACTTTCAAACACGCTAACATGCACTATACTACCACACATGCCGCAAGACTACTCGGGGGCTTAGTGTTTGTCCCGGCTGGGATGGTGTCACGTTGGTAGAAGATACCTGGTTAGGGAAAACCGCGCTAGCCGACGGTAGGTCGCCGCAGGATCTGGCCATAAAGCGGGGGAAGATCACCGCCGTTTCAACAGGGGAAAATGCACTACATTTATGGGACCAACGATTTTACCAGTTGACGCTCCCGGAATCACTAACAACCAACAAACAAGGAACACTTGCATAGTCGGTAAATTGTCGGAACACTTTAAACGAAGTTACATATTTCAGTTTTTTAAATTTGTCATACAATTCTGTAGAAACAAAATAAAAATGAATATATGCGAAAACGGTTTCTAACAAATAACATCGCATTTGCCACTACCTATCGAGAAGCTTTAACAAACAAATGGAGCCGAAGGGCTAATCGCAAACTGCGTGCTCAACTTGACTGTTTCCTGCAAAGAGTATGCTCAAGAGAAACTTTCTAAAATAAAAGATTTATTACCTCGAGTTTACTCTCGTATTTTCTTTGTGGTAAAGTTCCCTTTGTTTCTAATATTTAATTTTCTTAGATGAAATTAAAACTTTCCTTTTTAACTTTTGTTCCCGCTGAAATTTCCTCTCTCCAAGATCCTGGCGGGCAAATTTCTTCCTCATAATCCACATTCACAGCTCGGTGAAATTTTAGCCATGAAGAATGCACAATGAAAATAATAGCGTTGTTTTTATTTACTTTGTGTTGGAGAGTACATAAAATCATATTTGACGTTTGCAGTTTGGCGGGATAATTCAGAAGGTCATGTACATAATAATTTGAAATACAATGACACTTGGTGTCATTATAAGAATGTAAACACTCGAATGTCATTTTAATGATGTATGTGTACGTTTACGGCAAACCGAAAATTGGTTGCCACTGAATATTAAAGTTGTATTCTATAATTGGTTTTAATTCTCCCTAGATTTACAAAGATCCATTGATTCTAATCAAAACTTAAGACATCCGAAGATATTACAAAGGCATTAAAACATAATATATGAAGAAATTAAGCAATAAAAATGAAAAAGGAACCAATAATGAGGTATGCATATAATGTGTCAACATTTTACGCATTCCTCGATAAAGTTAAATACTGCATTTTTAATTAATTTAACTCACGTTGCAATCGTAATGTGTTATTCTCTAAAACGTATTCCCGTGATATAAAGTTTACTAAATTTATTGTGTTGAAGGATTATCACTCCCCTACACCCATCACCACCCGATTATCACTCCCCATCACCACCCTACATACCAGTTAGGTTTGTAAAGATAAATACACTGCCTGACTAAAAAAGTGATGGATCTAGAAGGAGTGGTTGGAAGTGAATGTAACTAGATATGATAAAAGATTCTGTGCCTTTATTGAACTGATTCTAATGTGGTATGAAAGAGACAAGGCAGTTAGCAGTTACAGGTGGAAAGTTGGTGCCAAGTCTGTAGGCTGTCGCACCACCTCTGGCTGCAACGCATGCCCTTATGCGGTTCGGAATGGAGCCAAACAGCTTTTGGATCCCCTCTTGAGGCAAGTTCGTCGGTAGCTGTAGCATCTGTTCCTCCAGACCCTGCAGGTTGGTTTTGCGACGGAGTCCTCTTCCAATGTCGCCCCACACGTGTTCAATGATGGCGAGGTCCGGGGATGTTGCTGGCCACGGGAGGATCTCAACATGCAGCCCATAGACACACGTGCCGTGTGTGGGCGTGAATTATCTTGTTGCGACACTGTCCCACGATGCTGTGCCGTGAGGGGTAGGACGTGCGGACGCAGAGTGTCTGTGACGTATCTTTGTGCCGTCAAAGTCAGCCAAAGCACAATTAGAAGTGATTTGAATGCATATTCAATGATGCCTGTGTGTCTCTCCACGATGAGGAAAGGATGTGCCCTCTGCCCGTCACGCCGCTACACTCGAACACGATGGTCGACGGAGGTTATGGCTAAGCGGGACTCCTCACTGAACGACGCCGTTCGTCCTCTAACCACGCCTCCCGGCCACGGCACCAATCCAAACGGCGACGTCGGGGTTCTGGTGTCAGTGGCAACCTCGCATGGGGCGTGGGGACCCCAATCAAGCGGATGCGACTCGCCGAGCCAATGTGTGGAACTCACAGGACGATGTAGAGTCGCTAGTACATGTTCGCGGATGGGAGGTGCCTACGATGGGATTCCGCACTGCTGGCACACCATACGAACTTCCACCCTTGGGGTGGTGTTTCTTGGTCGACCCAAGCCTGCACGACTGCAAGGGTGCCCTCATAAACCCGTTGATTCCAATAACGGACTACTGTGACATCTGAATGGCCCACATGCCTGGCAATTGCACAATACGACCAACCGGCTCCATGATGTTCCAAAACGCGGCCTCTGTCAAATGCAGTCAGGTGGTAGATAGTGTTGCGTGGCCACAGACAGCTGGCACACGCGTAAGCATGTTGCGTAGCTCCGCCTCGGAAAGAGCGCCTCAGCAGAAAAGGCCTATATAACAGCTGGACCTCCGCTTAGCGGGGGGACGAATGCTACTCGTGAGCTGGTCGCCCGTGTGCACGGACCTTCCACTCCTCTGTCGGTACAGATCGGCCCTAACTGACCCTGGCGACCTCCTTTCACCCCTAGTCGGTTCAGATCGGCCCAAACTGGCCCTGCCGGCATCCCTTCCCCCCTCCGTCGGTTCCGATCGGCCCTAACTGGCCCTGCCGACCTCCTCCACCCCGCTAGTTCAGATCGACCTACCGGGGTCCTGCTAGCAGCGTTCCGCCCTCTCCCCTGACCGCTGTGCACTTCGTGTGTGGTCTGATGGCCGCTGCAAGGTGTCTCTTCCGGCCCTTTGCGAGGCTGGGCTACGTCACGTGCCTGTCAGGTTATGTAAGTATACCACCCCAATAAACTGCTGTTTGCCATGACTGGGGTCATCTCTGTTCTGATTGCTCCCTCTCCTCCGCCTTAAGCCATTAAGAGAATAGGGAACGGCCCAGAGAGCACCTTCTGCCCCTACCGTCCTACCACTTCCCCGCACGTGGTGCCAGACCCATCCATCCATCGTTTCCCCCCACACACGACAATGGTGTCAAGTGTGGGGTCCGCGACGCATCACGACAATAGGCTGTCGAACGCGTTTCGCGGCATGGCGGGTGCTTCGTAAAGTACGTAAACGTTGTTCTTCACTGTCCGACTCACGTGAGATGACTGATAACAGTTGTGAAACAACAGGACGGTAGCATCACGAACGGACTCTGGTAGGCGTTCTACACATTACAGAATATAATCATTTACTCATAAATAAAGGTGTTCGTGGGTACCCAAATGGAACAATATTGGACCACTCCTTTTGGGTACATCATTTTTCACTTTCTCGCTATGGAATAGAGAGAATGTTATGTAACTGCGCGGAAAAAAGGGTGAATTTTCTGCACAAATGTCTTAATTCAGGGCCCTGTTAACGAAAAACTACATAAATTGAGTAGCTAAGTTTAGAAAAAAAATTCCTCTAGCAAGTAGTTAAAACGTTAGTTGTAGTGAATAGTTAGCATGATTTGTGGGTCTTTATTGCCGAAAAATCGAAAGACGGCAAAACGTCTGTCCGTCTGTGAACAACGCTAGCGGCTAAACCGTTCAGCCGATTTCCTCCAAAATTCAGTCTCCAATCAATCTAGCTGATGCCGCGATCCCTCGAATTTGGAACCGATATTTTAATATTAAATTGAATTGAATTGAATTTGCCTTATTTTACGTGGCGAGACTCAGGCCATGAGGCCTGCTCTTCCGTCTGACCACGCAAATTTCGTTACACTCCTTCCTCCAATCATGGTAGAAAGAAGGTATTATTTGGGCGGCGAAACAGGCGATTTGAATTTAGCTCAGAGGCGTCATTTAGGCTTGAGGATCTTTTACATGCAGTAAATGTACTACCATGGGACAGCCGGCTTTACTTCCCCTCCGAAGGAAGGCGTACGAAGGATTTTTTCGCCCTCTACAATCCACGGCTTCGATCGGGTTTGAACCCGCCAACTTGGGTATAGCAGTCCGATACGCTAACCGCTACACCATCGCCGCCGCTAATACTTAATACTGGGAGTACTTTACATGAAGCCCCTGGCATGCTTTCCGAATTTTAAAAAAATGGCTCCATCAGTTTTGATTAAATTTTGTTCTTGGATATAGTGAAGGATGTTTAAGAGAATGAATGGCCCATGCCTCATGTTCGTTGAAATCCTGATTTTTTGAAAATCAGATCACTAGTTTTGTTGTTATGTTCAGTATAATCTGAAGAATGAACTTCAATTGACTAGTCCTTTCCTTTCAATATTATATCCCTGAATACACGAGCGGGAGTCAATATCTTACGATCTGACTTTAGGTTTTCATGCAAAAAATATCAAATATACTTTTAATTAACAGAATATACGCCTTTTGTACTAAAACAGACAAAATATTGGTATTCCTGAAATCAAAGCTTTTCTGACAACTGACTGTAAAGTAGTGACTTGCAGAACAATTTTTTAAATGATCAAAAATGAAACTGAGGATTTTAACTGAATATTTCTTGGCGCTGGCTAAAATTCCCACTTCACGGAAAAAAGGAATTAAATATCTTGAAAAGTAAATCATTTGTCTACTACCATAAACAATTTAGTACTTAAAATTGAACAAAAGTTGTACATAAGAATCATTGAAGAATTTTAAATAATGTTGAACATTTTGCAAATGAAATATTGACATTTGTAACGATATGAGTTTTTGTTAAAACTGAAAATTAGTTCTATCCCTGGAAATATGGACTAATTTGAACCATTACACAGGCAGATTCTAGATCCATAGTGTTCCGGAATTCATCAGTCATCATCCAATCGAAACTGTCATTATCCATGAATATTATTAACTTGGCATTATGGGCTGTCGGAACACTGTCCCAGCAAAGACACAAGTTCTATGTTTCTTACTGGTCTCGTAGCATTTGTGGTAGTGTAGTAAATATAATGTGTGTGTGTGCAAGGTGAGACCAGGGGAAACGGATGAAGAACAAATGATTGCCCTGCTACATGGCCCATTTTTACGTTTATATTTCGGCACTCACTTTGTATTGAAATATATATACTTTGTATTGAAATATATTGCCATCTATACCAACGTAATCAGTTCCGAATTCGTATAAATGGGCGCCAGGAAAAGATTACGCTGAGACTATTATACACGTCAACCTTCAACTCTATAATAAATTAGTTTCCGGCTACTTGGGTCGATGGGTTTTATAGAAATAATCACTATTGTAGGATAATATATGATTATCCGATCTGCCATCTATACAGAGTGGTCGAGGAACCTGAAAAGCAAATATATTTCTATCTTGCTACTTCATTGCTAGAATTGGCTCAATGAAAATCATGTATTCATTTCACAAAAACATGGAAATTTATTAAACAATTTTAGTATCGTATAATTTTACCCAATATAAAATTAAACCTTTTTCATGACCGGTTCCAACCTTATAATGTCTTCGCGCGCTTTTGGACCATCTTTATCCATCTCCGACGCCGCCGTCCTCAGGTCCAGACACCATCTTCTCTCTTCTTTTCTCGGAAGCACACTTCAATCACCGTTCATCAGATCAATAAACTATTTGCTGCTAACATTCCAGTCCAATCACTGACAACTTCGCCCAAGCCCTCAATGTCCCTCCAACTCGTTCACATGAAATATTTTAAGCTCCACTGTCACACTTAGTATTCAAATTCGATGTTATCTCAATATCCATTCCCTAGTAGATGCTTACAAGTCCCCCCCCCCCAAAAAAAAAAACTCCTAACATTTATTGGAGCACGATCCGTTCAAGATCACGGCATCAGTCAGAATGATTGCCTCCCGTATTCTTTCAGCCCGGGAAAGCTTGGTCCATTTTTTCGATTGTTTATTTGAAGATAACACCTGATGTACTTTCGTACCTAGCCAATCCCTAAATTTCTTGCAAAACGCAGTAGCCGTCTTCACGACTGTCACTACTTTTTCGGCCAATCCCTGAATTCTATACAAAATTAACTAGCCGTCTCCGCGATTGTCACAGCATGAAGATGTTGACCTTGACGACGGCTCGCTTACCGTTGCTATGCTAGCATATTCACATATATCTATCCCCTATAATTTACGCCATTTTGAATAAATATTGTACCATATTCAGTCACCTATTGGTATGTCACAGTATTGATCAGAAAATTCATGATACAGAGGAAAGTACCCAAACCCGTGCGCGGTTCCTAATGCGCGCCTCTTGCTTTGCAGGTTTGTAGAGTGTTGTTGCTATATTGGAAACGGAATGAATATTGTAATTTTTTCAAGACCGCAGCCGAGTCATGTGGTAGTGTCCTCACCTTCACTTGTTGCCGGACAGTCGGCCATTAACGCGAACAGTGAATACAAAGCTTTTTCAAGTTGTCGGAGTTCTGGAATTCAGACGTGATCTAATTCACACCGTACCCCGGCATTCCCCTGTAACTCACTTTCTAAGCTTACCAGCACCTGCGGTTAACAGGCTGGTATGATCCGCTCCTTAAATTAGGTATTTTCAGGATTGTTTGTTACCATTACTTAGAAATCAGAAAACACAGATTTGAATTACGATACATATAATTGAACTATGAAACTATGACAAGAAGAACTAATTTCCATTTTAAAAAATGCAGTATGAAAGCATAAATCATTGAAATGAAGATATGTGAGTGATATAACTGAGCGTGAGCATGATATGCTGTCATGCTAAATCACTATGAAAATTGAGATTGTCAGTTTATGATTGGGGTGAACATATTGAACATGTATGAAGAATCCACAGCAGCATTAAGGTAAGAGGAGGCGTGGCAATGGCTTCGCTTGGAGGCTGGAGGATGGGCCGGGAAGCGGGCGTGGAGAGGCGCTAGGCGAGAGGCTAGAGGCGAGAGGCGAGAGGCGAGAGGCGAGAGGCGAGAGGCGAGAGGCGAGAGGCTAGAGGCGAGAGGCGAGAGGCGAGAGGCGAGAGGCGAGAGGCGAGAGGCGAGAGGCGAGAGGCGAGAGGCGAGAGGCGAGAGGCGAGAGGCGAGAGGCGAGAGGCTAGAGGCGAGAGGCGAGAGGCGAGAGGCGAGGCAGGGAGGCGGGCGAGAGGCGAGAGGTGAGAGGCGAGAGGCGAGAGGCGAGAGGCGAGAGGTGAGAGGCGAGAGGCGAGAGGCGAGAGGCTAGAGGCGAGGTGCTGTCTCGCTGACCCAGAGGTCAACGCAGGCGCGCAGCGTTGTCTGCGCTGGTGTGTCTGCGCAGCTGAACTCGCAGAAGCACACGACTGAGCGACCTGCAGTGATATTAGCAGGCGCAGAACAGTGGGAAATGATTTCCACATTGAGAATCATCAGAAGAGCATATGCTCCGTAAATAGTTGCCCGCACTGTCACTGGTTCACAGACATTCACACGCAATGTGAGTAGTTCGAGTCCGGATAATGGTTATAGTGATCAGTTCATGGCATAACACATTGAACTATTGAAATGGTAAATTAACAACCTTACACATGCGCAGACAGAATACATAGCAAAGTGTAGGAGTTATGAAATGTTTGCGAATTGGAAGTTCTACTAGGGATGTCTCCCCTCCCAGGTGAAGAGGATACACAGTGCTTGTTTTGCGGTGTAGAATTTTTAGAGGGCCGCAGGTGAACTATGGGTGATGTGCCTGAAGTCATGTCCAATGTACGGAGCGGAACAGTGATTTTTGTCGCACAAGAATTGTGTATATATATATATATATATATATATATATATATATATATATATATATATGTGCGTGTGTGGAATATATAAGAGCATTTCTTTTGTATAAACTTGTATTTTTGGGGAAATTGTTATGAATTCAATCTATTTGCAGTTATTTCATTTATTTTTACCCATTTCTTAAAACTTTTTCGGGGAGCTCACATTAGGAAACCCTTTTTAAATATCCACAAAATGTAATGTTTACGACAAAATTATTTTATTCTTAAACTACTTTGCTTATAATTTTACGAAGTGCATAACATTTGTATTACTAAGCAAGTAATTGCATATATTTTAATTTAATTGTGCAGAAAATCGGATATAAAAATACTCGAAAACAAAATGGGAGTCCGGGTTTCAGTACTTTCCCTATATATGAAAACAGTAGGTCGTTATAATTATCCTATACGTAGCACCTATCTCGTTAGGGTAAAAAATTCACCACTGTCAGGACTCAAACCCTACGGTCACAAATGATGCATTGGCTACTCATCTATCTCGTCCGGCATATATTTTGAATTAATTTTGAGACTTTGGAACGCTTTTATGTATCTTATTTTATGGAAAAAATATTTTATTAATTCAAATATACAAACTTCAAGTTTATAATGACTATAATTTTGCGCCATTGACGGATTCATGAAAATATATATTGGAATATACCTCATCAGTCCGCATACAACAAACCTCTGCTTCTCTCTACTGAGGACAGCAGTCAGAGACGCCTCCCGGGGGGGGAGTCGATAAAGAAGCCTACAACACTGAGCGTTACGATCCCGTTCTTCCCTTTGTGCCAACTATAAAAGGAAAGCAGCCGTCACACGAAGTTTGCATCTCGCAGAGGGCGCTGGCAGTCAAATGGAACAAAGGCCTCGAGAACCGTTTGTGTTCCGCGGCAAATTTACATTTGTTTTGTTGTTGCTTCTAGAAAAAATTTTCTTATTAGTTTAGCGAAATTTGAAAAAAACAATAATGTTCCCCAAAATGGTTTCACAGAAAAAGCTTGCGAAACCAACCACTTTCATAATTCTGTGTGTCTCTCGGTCACCAGTCACATATGAAACACTGCGTTTTGATATGTAGAATGGTACGAACACTTTTGGGGTACTAGAATTTTGATCTGATTAATTTAGTCAAAGTACAGTAAAAAAACTTTATATGACGTATTGGGAATAGGAACAATTTATGCACATTTTTTTGAGCTTCATAATTTCTGCCCCATCTTTTAATAATTTTCTTCGGGAATTGGTAATTTTTTACATTTTTTAGTGTTGGAAATATTTAAATCTTGATAATTGCCACATTAAGTTGTATTAACAAGTTCTACAAGTGCCTAATTGATAGTAACACTCTCTCATGACCGGTGGAGTTGAAAGGACGTGTTCACTACTCTACGGTGTCTCATGACTTCTAAGTCGTGTGTTGACTCATTGTGTCAAGTTGTGCGATCACATTTTGTGATTTCACTACCGTGTTGTGTTTTCGTGATCAATTGTATTTCCTGTTCATGAAATTCTGTTTCACCTTGTGTTTTCAAGAAAATAATGTTGCATCTATAAGAAGAAAACAATCAATATGACCATAGAGAACGTTTCTCAGCCAGGATCTGAATTCATAATGAATTCATAATGAACAATACGCAAACGTCTGGAGAACACTTGGACCACGATTTATTTCTGTCGGTGACTACAATTCTAAACATCCTTTGTGGGACTCCAGACTAATCTCGCACATAAGGAATTCCGTCTTCTTTACATCAAGGACATTGCTTGATAAATATTTACTACGAATTACTACTACTACCCAATACAAGATATAAAATTTCCCGTTTATATTGTAGAATAGCATGTGTATATTATGCTCCTGAGTCCATAATTTACCTATCTACAATTTACACAGCATTTTGTAAATAACCTTTAAGCAACTGGTTATCAGATCTTGGGAATTGATAAATAAACTAAATTGTCTATGCCATAACCTACTTCCAGTTTTAAATATGTCAACGAAAAGACGTGTTATCGTCGCAATAAAACCTGATACAACAGATCAAAGTAAAGGCACTGATATATGTTTCCTCTAACACGACGGCAAAGCTAGCAAACCGCTTCTGCATTTATTGCCATTAAGGCAGTAAAAAGTTTGGGGGCGTTGGAAAATGCGAAACGAAAACTATTTCTGTTCGCGAGGAAGCTACAAATCTATTTTTGCGCGGTTGTGGCGGCGGTGGCGGTGGCTCGTTATCCTGCGACTGCGAAGCCAGAGGGCGCTTTGACCGCCACGCCCACATCGGCCGCGTTCTTTACCTTGCCGCCCTCACCCCTCTCTCTCCGCCCTCTCGCTGCCCTCTCGCCGCCCTCTCGCCACCCTCTCGCCGCCCTCTCGCCGCCCTCTCGCCGCCCTCTCGCCGCCCTCTCGCCGCCCTCTCGCCGCCCTCTCGCCGCCCTCTCGCCGCCCTCTCGCCGCCCTCTCGCCGCCCTCTCGCCGCCCTCTCGCCGCCCTCTCGCCGCCCTCTCGCCGCCCTCTCGCCGCCCTCTCGCCGCCCTCTCGCCGCCCTCTCGCCGCCCTCTCGCCGCCCTCTCGCCGCCCTCTCGCCGCCCTCTCCCCTCTCGCCGCCCCTCTCGCCGCCCTCCCTCTCGCCGCCCTCCCACCCTCTCGCCGCCCTGTCACCATCTTCTCGCCGCCCTCTTGCCGCCCTCCCTCTCGCCGCCCTCCCTCTCGCCGCCCTCCCTCTCGCCGCCTCCCTCTCGCCGCCCTCCTCTCGCCGCCCTCCCTCTCGCCGCCCTCCCTCTCGCCGCCCTCCCTCTCGCCGCCCTCCCTCCCCCTCTCACCGCCCTCTCGCCGCCCTCTCATACACGGTCACCAGTGCCGGTCGGCAGTGGGCGCTTGGTGTTGGGCAATGGGCGATGCGTGGGTGTTGAAGCGTGCGGAGGTTTGGGTGTATAAGCAAATGGGAGAGCGGATGTTGTGAGTCTTGGCCTGCCGGCGCGGGGGATTTATTTTTTAATTTTAATTTTTGTTCAGAAATAGCTAGCGAGGGCGAGTGAACGAGTGAGCGAATAGGCTTGCGGGCGCGTAGGCAGGTGGGGTTGTGGGAGGCGGTCGGACTGATGGGTGGGCGGACGGCGCCGACGGAACCCGTCTAATTGCCTAGATGTCGCCCGCAGAGTCCTCGCTGCTTGCGATGAGCAATTGAGCCTGTTAGCGGCCCCGCGCTGCGCAAACAGTCTGTTCCGAGATAATTGCGCGCAACAATTTGTTTCTTCCTGCGTGATATCACCTATGCTGAAACTTGAAATTCTGAAACTTAAACAAATTTTTGCTCTTTGGGAGATAAAGCGAGGGTTAACGACAAATTTTGAACACGGAAAAATATTTTGAATAAGGGTTAGTAATATTAAGATTATTCGACGGGGCGCGACGGGGCGCGACGGGGCGCGACGGGGCGCGACGGGCGCGACGGGGCGCGACGGGGCGGAAACGGAACGGGACGGGGCGGGACGGAACGGGACCGGGGCGGGGGGGAAGGGGGGGGGGGGGGGGGGACGGGACGGAGCGGGAAAGGGGGGGGGGGGGGGGGGGGGGGGCGGCGCGGAAGAAAGCGGGGTGGAGGGGCTGGGGCAAAAGGGGCGGAATTGGAGACAGTAAGGCTGTGCGGGGCATGGCGGGATGGGCCGGGGCGGGGAGAAGTGTGCGGGCGAGGCCGGGCGGTGTGTGGAGGTGGATGGAATTGGGCGAGGGACGACGGTGCGGGGCGGCAGCTTCAGCTTGCACAAGTGGCTCTGAGCCCTGGCCAGAAGACGACCCGTCGCCCGGTTTCGCTGACTCCCGCGCAGCGCAAGTTCCTATCGCCCCGCTTCGGCCTGGCCCGGACGAGCGCGACAGGTCCCGGTGAGGGTCGATCGCGGGCTTCTGCAGCTGGGCGCTCAAAGAGCGGACGACGACACGTCGCTTATCGCTGGGACGAAGAGGCCGAACAGAAAATGCTCTCAGACCCTGATGAGGTGCGCATTTAGGAAGATTTTGCACTGAGAATAAGTATGCTTTTCATGTATACATAGTTACATGTACTCGTAGTTTCATGTGTACATGTTTTATGAATACATAGAGAAATCTGCTAGTAGGCAGTCTTTCCAACATATTATACAGTTATTTCAATACGACGTTTAGGTAAACCCTAAATTTATGTTGAATGTTAACTGAAGAGTGGGATGGCAAGCGGTATTTGAGGTCGTAACTCCAAATACAGAGTTTTGAGAAAAATTATGTTCGTTTCCTCCTGTAAATTTACAATATCGTCTCTAATGTTAAGTATTCTGGCAAAAAAGAATTTTTATATTGTTGACTCTTTGGAATGCGTTTTATCATCTAGATAAAATAAAATAATTTATCAAATGTAAATATAACAGTATAATCGGTCCGTTCTTCTCTGTATTGGATTCATTGTTTAATTTCATTTAAGATGTGGTTCTTATTACAAATTTTAACCTTCTTTTCTGAGATTCGTATTTAGGATATACATACAAATTACAAATTATTTAAATATTTCAGTTATACATTTGTTCTAATATCATACAGATGTTGTATTATAAGAAAACGATACTAAAATGAATTGAATTTAAAACGAACATTCACGACAAATTCCATCTTCATTTCTCATTGACTATCCCTTCAATAATTAGCGGTAGAAGGAAAACGTGAACTAGAAACTCATTAACATAACAGTAAAGAATTTTTTTGTATAAACGACATTTTCTAATGCGTTATAAACGACATTTTATGATGCACGAAATCGTTCATAAAACGGCCTTTTTCGGCACAAATGATGACGTATTAGCACGGCACGAATCGTTGGGTCATTACGCATTCAGCCAATAGTTACGAGCGAATCGTGAAGAGGTAACAGTAAATTGAACAGCCAACCACCGTTTTCTCATACAAATGTCAAATACACACGACGTCACAAGAATATTGTTTCGCAAAATTAAGTTTGATGATCTTAAACATTTATAATGCTGGTATACAAAAGAATAGCGCTTAAAACTCGTCTATGACGTTGCTTTAGAGCATTTGTACAAATTTGAAAACTCGCTCTTAATGTCATTCGTCTCGAAAACATGTACTCAGGCAATAAAGCTTAACATTATAAACGAATTGCATAACTACTGTTAGAGGTGAACTAAACTAGGGAATGCAACAAGCTCAGTGAATTGACGAGCGTTACAAGCTACTCGATGGACATACAGTTTCTGTACAAACCACAGTTCTCTACATTCTCCTGTACTCTTGTGTAATTTACGTGAACGTCTAATAAGTTTTGTTTTACACGAAATCTAATGAAGATTACAAGCCATACATTCAAGTCTTCCATTCTACTTTTCATTGACGATTATCAATAATACACTTTTCTTTTCTACCTTAAAAAGGCATAAACATGATAAATCAAATTTTCTCTGCCTATATAAATGCTATGTTTATTGCACTTCTATAAAGTAAGTCAGCTGAAAATGAAGTACAATTCCAGAGTAACTGCGCTACGATTGTACATTTGCTATGTCGAGTGAAATCTCCTATTATGATAATAGAAAACAAGCAAGCTAACATCTCCCATTCGTAAAGTATTACTGTTAGAAATCAGCTTTCTTTTATCTCCAGTTTCCGTCGCCAATAATGAGGCTATTGCACTTATTAAGAGTGGATCTCCTCACAATAAAGTACATTTAAGCAGAGTCTGTGTCCGTCCTTCCCACACTCCCACCATTGCACGCCGCACCGAACCAAGAGATGAAAGCAGCTGCACAGCGAATTGGCGATCCCCCACTCCCCCCTCCAAACCCGTGGCTGGCAATCGACGCTGGCGCCACGCTTTGCAGCGGCGTAAATACGAAGCTTTGTTCACGCGGCATCGAAAGAAGTAGCGGAATTTGGGTCGCAACTGCATGCAACATCCAGCCCGAGAATATACACCCGATTACATTCCTACCGCCCCTCAACACTCCCGGTTTTTGGAATGAATGGGGGTTTCATTTCAGTGCTGTGGAGGCAGGGGAGGAGGTATACAATTGCTGTAATTTGCGACGGTAATAAATATGTGATATATTGTAATGTGAACAAACGTGGACAACACGATGAATACAGGCCAAACAACTTGTTGATTATTTTTTCTTATTCTTATTGAGGCGATGATTTTCATAGATATATTTTGAAAAGAATCGTCTGTGAGTCAAAATATTAGTCTAAGTTTAGAAATAATTTTGTATTTCGAGAAGTAAACGAATTTATAAGGAATTTAAAATTGATAAGCATTTTCAAAGAAGAAAAGTGAAAGATCCATGATAAAGAAATCCAAAATATTCTCAAGAGTGTCCAAGTACGCTATTACTTTACCGTGTTAGTGTCGTGAAGAAAGTACATTCCACACTATGGTGGTAAAGTACTTCATTACGAAAATGATTAAAATGGCATAATTTATTACTCTGGGAGAAACATTAATTTTTGCATTATCGCTAGTACTTATGTAGAAGAGAGAAAGCATTGTGTAGGTAAATACCTATTCGTATGTGGCAAACTTTCGAGAGAGAAAAAACTGATTGCTGGACCCTGGTAACGAAAAAGTGGATAAATCTTGTCCCTATATGTAGAAAATTATCTTCTCTAACACGTTGTGACCGTGAGCGATAGCTCAGTGCATCAATTGATGCTACTGCAGCGCCTCAGACCGGGAGGTCCTTGGTTCGAGTCCTGACGGCGGCAAGATTTTCAACACTAGCTTTTCAGCTAGGTCGAATTCATTAGCTGTCTGGAGGAGAATTCTTGTGGCCAGCTGCTCTAATCAGTAGTTTTCCGTGGTTTCTCCGATCAACACAAGGCGAATGCCGGAGCAGTACCCTAACAAACGGGCCACGGACTGCGCGCGCTGTCCTTCCTCTTCCCGGTCCTGTCCTCTCCACTTACACACACACACACACTAACATGCACTACACTACCACATATTCCGGGAGACCGGTCGGGAGCTTACAGCTTGTCCCGGCTGGGGCGGTGCCCGCTGGTGAGAGAGTCCTGGTTAGGGGAAAGCTCCACTAGCCGACGGTAGGTCGGCGCCGGATCTTGCCATTCAGCGGGGGAAGATCACCGCCATATTCCGAGAGAAACATGCACTACACTAACGGGACTAATGATCAAAGCAGTTCACGCGCCCGGAACCACGAAAAAAACAAACCAAATCTAACACGTTGTGTAGTTAGAATTCAAATTTTTGGGGATACATGATACCAAAAAAAAAAAATTGACAATAAAGCGTGTGTGTTCTGTCCATCTGCCCTTCCCTGTGCCTGTGGTCAACGCTATTGACTAAACCGTTCCACCGATGTTCTCCAAAATTGATATTCTCCAATTGGTCAGGCTGATGTCGCGGCCTCTTGAATTTGAAACTAACATTTTAATTTTAGGAGGGTACTCTGCATGAAAGACCTCATGGTTTAGTTCATTGATCAGCGTGCTCACTTTCCATGAGGCGACCCCGGGTTCGATTCCCGGTAGGGCAAGATTATCATGTACTTTTTCCTTGCAATGTCCCAGTATTTGTTGCTGTGTGACCACGAGAAAACTCACTTCTCAGGTTGAGAAGATCAGAATACGACGTGGGGATATCTTTGTGCTAACCACAGGTATCCACTTAATCCATGGCCGCGAGGCCGGGTCACTGCTGGTAGGCCATGTGATTTGGGTGGTGCTTGCAGTACAACAAACCGTAAATTCAGTGAACTACAAGAAAAAAGAGCATTCATAAACTTTACAAACTTTTATTGGTCCTACGGTTTACTTCTTACTAAAACAACTTATTTGTATTTATGCAATCGTGAAACTTCAATTTACTGTTATTACATATCGCCTTTAACTCACCCTAAAGGTAAACACTCCCCTAAAACCCGTTCTGTTCCCGTATGTAGTCGCACTCGCAGCACGACACCTCCCACGTGTTGCATCTTCTGAAAATAATGAAGGTTCATTTTTCACAATATAAAATATTATTGGTGCTTGTTTACTATAAAGTACTAGCGGAATCTGACAGAGGATGTTCTGTCCTTCATCTCCAACCTTCTCCTTCCCTCTCCCTTTCTTTCTCCATCTCTCCCACTCGCTCCGTCTCTCTCACTCTCTACCTATCTCAGCCTGTCTGACTCTGTGTTTGTGTGTCTCCCTCTATCTGTCTCTGTCTCTCTATATCCCTCTCGTTGACATTTAGTTGAAGATTCAGCACGTTTATCAGCGGGAGGGTTAATATCGAGAAAAATGTTACTACTATTTAAGAAGATAAATATTAGAATATTTAAGATCGTCTGTAGATTACGGTGTGAAGAACGTTTCTTTGAGGTCTTTGGCCTAAACATTTTAGTTTTTAATGCCCTAGAACGCTTCGTTTAGGAGTTGTTTAACGATCTAGATTCAAAAAATGCTGCCGAGTGTTGCGGGTTGTATTTTACATGAATATTTAGTTTTGTTCTACAGCACCATTCAGTGAAGTTACAACGAAGCCAACAGCACGTAAACCGTCTGGGTGAAAAACACATAGATATGCCAACGTCCAAGGAGATCGGTATATATATATATATATATATATATATATATATATACACACATATATATATACATATATATATATATATATACTGTGACGTACCGGGTAGGCCGGCTTGTTCTCAGTAAATTTATTTGTAAGGGACAGGTGTTCTTTCTCGTGAATGGGCTCGGGGTTATTAATCAAACACCACCGTTTCGTGAACAAAATAAACTGAACTATTTATTAAGTCTATACAAATCACTAATGATACAATATCTAGGGTGGTCTCTACCCTTTTCTTTCATATAACCCAGAATCACTGTTAGTCTCTCGATCTTATCGATCGAAGAAATATTTACCGTTACTTCTTCCTCTACGAGCGTCGGCGGCTTCGGGGACTCTCGGGTTGCCTCGCGCTCCTTCGCTGCCTGCCGGGGTCGTTTCACTTGTGACCAGCCGAGGGAGGCGCTGCGCTTCCGAAGTACGTTCTCCTTTCCAATTCTCCGATCCACTCGACGTCTTTTGATCTGTGTTACTCCAAATAGCAGCTATCACTTTGGCAATATGTCCGATCGACTATTGATTGTTATCACGCACAAATTGTCCGTCAATTAATCTTTCTGCACTCGTTCGTTCGCGATACTAGTTTGCTTTTCGATCGCGGAGCAGCCCCAGATACGTCCTTCCTCGCCGGCGGCCAGCCAGACACTGACTCCTCGCGGCCTCGTTCCCACGGTCGGCCAACCGACGACACCTCGCCGCCCGTAACCGTTTTTCGTGGCTAGCGAGTGCCCTCTTGCAACCGTTCTGCCGTGTTCGTGCTTGATGTCTCGCCGTTTCTTTGGGTGGAAACGCGGTGCGTTTCAATACACACATATATATATATATATATATATATATATATATATATACATATATACACATATATATACATATATATACATATATATACATATATATACATATATATATATACATATATATACATATATATATACATATATAAATACATATATATACATATATACATATATAAATTGTATATGTACATTTTTTCTCTACAGAAAGTGCATGGTGGAAGAAACGAGTGAGCCACTCCAGCGCACGGATTTTCGTTCGAGCTGCGCAGCACCAGTTTCGTTGGGAAAACTTTTTAATAATTTAAAATACGGCTTTATTAGCCAGGAGGCTATGATGAATCATAGGGCGAACTTAAGTTAATATTTTTTAAAATATTTAAATAAGATTGAACAATATTGAAAGAGAACAAGCCCAAACTTATCAAAACAATAGTATTGGGCATGGTGTAAGAATGACATGGTATTAAATAATAAACTGATTCAGATAACTGAATGATAAGATAACTGAAGGGTAAGGGTAATTCTAACGTATTCATTGGTGATGTAAGTTGATTTTGCAAGTATGATTGGACTTGATTGATATTAATAAATTATTTGAAAAGTAAAAGCCTATTTTTTCTCTACAAATCCTTGAAATAACATTTTGACAATTTGCTGTATATAAATGTCTTGCTGATGTGGATCATCAATAGTAGAATGTTTATCATAGAGTAATAACAGAAAAATTGATTAATGCTTCCCATGGAATTAATTTATTTTACAAATAAGAATATTCTTTCTTTGTAGTCCAATGTAATTGTACCTGTAAAACAGGTTGAGGCGAGTGCACAGTTGAGAGTGATAAATTAGATAAGAATTAGAACTTTGATGTATTTGAGGAAATGGAGCAGCTTCCTACTGTAAGCATATATAGTAGTATTGTATTTTCAGAATTGTTTAATAAATGAAAAAAATAACGCTAGAATAAAGCAAATTAGATCCTTATCAAAAGAAATCATTTAATGCAAGACGGGTATTCTTGTAGGTGCCACCTAGCTGTCCCAAAGTCACGGGATAGCAAGAGATGTTGATACACGATCGGGCCTTCTGCACTGCCCAGCGCGCACTCTAGAATATTTGTGCTCTACGCTCTACACGCATTCTCATACGTATCGGGTTATTATTGTCATTTGTCTCCACCTAGGAAAGGGGTATCAAGTTAG
Organism: Teleogryllus oceanicus; assembly: GCA_964035755.1. Lineage (NCBI taxonomy): Eukaryota > Metazoa > Arthropoda > Insecta > Orthoptera > Gryllidae > Teleogryllus > Teleogryllus oceanicus. The sequence goes on from CAXIVR010000009.1 coordinate 81,217,407, forward strand.
ACGACCGTGGAAAACCAAGGAGTATGGCTTATGGGATCATAGAGACAAGATTGGGAGCTTCTCAGTTGCACGAACGAGGGTTTTTATACACTATTTACCAAAGACAATAGCAATTATTTAAGATCAGAGGGTTCAAAGAAGTTGGTGTACGTTGTATAAGTGTAAGACGGAATTCTTCATATTTTTACTTTCTGGCAACGAAGTAGAGACGGCAAAACATCTGTCTGTCTGACCGTCCGTCTGTAAACAATCCCTAAAAAGTTTTGTGTACGTGCTTGCTTAGCATCACTAGGTTTGTTCAATACTCCTTACGGTTGCTTTGATTGCAGTTCTGTTCACTACATTGACAGATAAAAAATAAGATTGCATCACGCTTACTGGTAGGCCCGTCCGTAAGAAAATGCCAAACTTTCCCGAAGTAATCACGCATGGTAACAGTTTCGAACTTTGAGGTTATCGTCTGATAAGCGTTGAAAGACGACACTATCATTTAAAGTTAAGAAATGTTTTAATAATATAAGACCCAATCGACAAAAGAGTAACTCTTTACCTAAACAACAGTAGACGATTGAGGAAATTCTGATGTGGCGTTGTTGACGTTTTTATGAGAAGAAATGAAAGAGGTCATCTTCGTCAACACATTATTATGTTGACGTAGATGACCTCTTTTGTTTATTCTCAAAAGTAGACGAACCAACCTCCACTGGAGTCCACCATGCACTCCTTCCCCATTGCTGTGAGACTGTTAATAATCAGAGAGTATTGCGCTGCCTTGGAAGCAGAAGTTTCGTTCCTAGATGATGAGAGTTGAGCGAGGCGTGTCCCCGCTGCCTTTCTATTGTGTGCGGCGTCCCGCCGAGAGGCTCGGGAGCGCACCCTGGCTGCTCGCACTGGAATCGCAGCGCGACGCAGCTGCAGCGCAGTGGAGCATCAGGGGCCCTCAGCCGCAGACCGGGAGACGGCCCCGTCGTGTCACGCCTCCGCACAAGAACAGCAGCAACCCCGCTCCGGCCCCGCCCCCGCCCCCAGCCGCTTGAACCCGCCTCGCCGTGGTCCTCCTACTCCACCTACTCCGGCCCGCTCCGGCCCGCTCCGGCCCGCTCCGGCCCGCTCCGGCCCGCTCCGGCCCGCTCCGGCCCGCTCCGGCCCGCTCCGGCCCGCTCCGGCCCGCTCCGGCCCGCTCCGGCCCGCTCCGGCCCCTCGGCCCGCTCGGCCCGCTCCGGCCCGCTCCGGCCCGCTCCGGCCCGCTCCGGCCCGCTTCGGCCCGCTCCGGCCCGCTCCGGCCCGCTCCGGCCCGTTCCGGCCCGTTCCGGCCAGCACTGGCCCGCAGGGGCGGAGCCTTGCAGGTAGGAGATACCTAGGTGGGGAAAACCTGGCTGGTCGACGCTAGGTTGGGCGGTAGGTCGCCATCCATCAGGGCAAGATTACGGATATCTCTCGAGCAAGACACGTTCACTACACTAACGGAACGAATGACCTTAGCCGTTGACGCGCACGGAATCACTAGTAAATCAATCAATTCACTTTTAATCCCCCGACAAACGACATTCTCAAATTCCCACTCCCCTCTTTTAGTTATAACTCACGCATCACTTTACCTCCCTGAAGGCTTTCCTGAAACAAGCTCCGCCGGCGAGTGTCAACTTCTCCTATGGCCGCGCAAACTCCATCTAATATTCTCGGTTTCTCCTCCGTTCCGTCCTACCCACTCCGCTTTTCATCCCCTCGCTGCTCTCATGTTGTTGACTAGATCCCCCCTCCCCAACACTCTCACACGCGCACTCCACAGCGCCCCTGCCGTGTTGAGGAGCGCATTTGCATAATGGCCGGCGCGGCGCCTGATTGGGGCTTAGCAACCGCAGCGGCCAGGCGACACCTGGCGCCGGGCACCCAGCCAGCGGTGGAAAGAGGGGCGAGCCATCGACGCGCCTGGACGTCCAATCACCGCACCCGTCCACCTAGAATCTCGAACGGTCTTCACCTCAAGCGCCTCACGTGGCATCATGCCGTGTCATCACCTCAAGCGCCTCGAAGTTCCCTTTCCGTTTCATAAAACAACAATTCTCAAGACCTTACACTTCGCCCTCCGCGCCGCACCATGTCATCACTTCAAGAGCCTCGAAGTTCGCTTTCGCTTCACAACAGAGATTCTCAAGTAACTCAAACATCGCCGTCCGCGCCGCCTGTCATCACTTCAAGAGCTCGAAGTTCCTTTCCTTCAAACAAATTCTCAAGACCTTACTCTTCGCCCTCCGCGCCGCACCATGTCACCACTTCAAGAGCCTCGAAGTTCGCTTTCAGCTTCACATGACAGAGACTCTCAAGCGCCTCACACTTCGCCCTCCGCGTCACACCGTGTCATCACTTCAAGAACCTCAAAATCCCCTTTCGCTTCACGTGATACCGAGAGCCTCACACTTCACTCTCCGCGTCACGCCGTGTCATCACCTCAAGCACCTCGAATTTCCCTTTTCGTTTCATATAATACAAATTCTCAAGCACCTCACACTTCGCCCTCCGCGTCACGCCGTGCCAGCACTTCATGAACCTGGAAGTTCCCTTTCCGCTTCAAATGGCACCAACTATCAAGTGCCTCTCATTTCGCCTGTCGCGTTATATGACGCCATGTTGTTTCAACTGATTTATCGATGACTTCTGGCACGTCAATTGCTAAGGCCATTATTACCGTAAGTGTAGTTCATATTTTCATCGCGAAATAGTCCACTGCTGGATGGAAGGAACCTACGCCGTCCTACGTCTGCTTGCTGGAATTTTCCCCACAAAGGTATTTCCCAGCAGTGCCGGGAAAAGCTCGAAGTGACCGACTGGTCTCTTAACAAGTAAGGTAGTGTAGTGCTTTTGAATGTGTACTCAATGAAGTGTAATATAAAAGTATGGAAGGATAGATCCCGCGCGGTACGTGGCCCGTTTCTTATGGCACTGCTCCGGTATTCGTGTGGTTTTGATTGGAGAAACCATGGAAAACTATCGGTCCGTGCTACCAGTTGCTAGAATCTCCTTTACACAGCGAACTAACTCGACCTAGCTATCTAGCCAGGGTCGAATGTTCTGCCACAGTTGGGACTCGAACCTAGGACCTTCCGGTCAGAGATACATTAGTGACATCAGTTGATGCACTGAGACACCTCTGCCGGTCTCTTGGCTGTGTTTCACCTGATTCTCCCTACCTGTTGTCTCCTGCCATATGTGTTACGATCATCGTTACTGTGTACAGATGCATTATTGCGAACTTTCAGTAACAATTTCTATCTATAAATATTTTGATTTAAAGTGTGCTATTAAAATGAACAAAAATGCATTTAGTAGGAAATGTTATAGGCTTTAGAAATTATTAAATGGCTTTGATGAATTTACTCAATGTTTTTGAGATGGTTGCAAAAAAAAATTATATAACCTAAATTTTGCTCCACCTAGAAAATAGTGAAGAGCAACAACGGTAATAGCTTCTAATGTGACGTGAAATGTAACTGCTCAGGAACACGCAAGATTGGTTTATACTCAAAACGCTGGATTTTTTCAATGAACAGCACACCAACCGATGTGGGTGTCATATGTGAGCGGAATTCATTCAAAACAAATTATAAATACAATTCCGGTGGCTGTCTAAATAAAGCTTCTCCTTTCTATATTTATCTTACGATGTCCATTCACAACAAAAAAATCTGAAGCTGTAACGAAAAATAGAGCTCTCCCAGTGGAATCTGTTTACTTCACAACTTCCACATTCCTGCATTCCCTACTGGGAGAATTATGTAAGAAACAGAATGCGGATTTTAAGGGGAATCGTCGTAAATAATTGAAGCTAGCTCTTAAGCCTTTAGGCGATTTTTTGCAACATTAATATTCCCCGATCGATTTACATAAATTCGAAACTCTCTGAGTTTGAAACGGATTTTTAATTTTGGGGGTACTTTATTTGAAGTCTCACATTTTCAAAATGTTCGCAAAAATGACTCTAAATTTTTTATTAAATATTGTCCTCAGATAGCGTATATAACATTTAAGAGGTTGAAATTATTCAGTCTTATTTTCATTGAAATTTCTGATTTTTTCGAAAATTGCAAAAATATTTTTTCGGCGTTTTCCTACATCCAGAGTATTGAAAATGTTTCTTTTTCTTAATTAAATCTGTTTTAATTACAGATATTGAAATAAGAGCCTGCATATTTTTGAAAATATTAGTAGTTTTTGCGTAGTTTTGCGTGAAATCTTGGTAACTTGAAATTTTCAAACAACAATCTTCTCAAATACGACATTTTTCTTAAAAGTTTTTCTTCGTAAATATCAATGAACATTATTTTAAAATACCAGTTGTTTGGCGTGATTTGTGCTGGAAATTACTGCAATGTGAATCTAGTGGAGCTACAACAGCACATATTTTCTGGCAATATTTCTAAACTTGCATTTTTTTTAATTCAGAAAGTTCAACAAAAATATGTTGTTTTAATAAATTATCTTCTTATGAAGGATGAGTAAGTAAAAACACATTTTCTCAAAAACCCCTCTATAGATTTTGTTTATTTTTTCACGGATAAAACAAGGAACGGCAAAAATATAGCGCAGGTCTCATTTTCGTTGAACTTTCTGAATTTTTGAAAATAGCAAATTTAGAAAAAAGAGCCAGAAAGTATGAGATCTAAGATAGTTTAGATACGTGATGAGTAGGCCATGTTAGTCTCTAAATGGTGAGGGCGTATTATAGAGATGTCTAATTAAGTTCATACTACAATTACATTGATTTTATCAACTCAAGAGGAACTTAACTTCCTAGATGAACTACGTAATGTCATTTAAAAGATTAAAATTCGATATAGAATAAAAATTATTATAATAAAAATATTTACTATGAATTATTTTTGCTCTAATCTCTTAATTCTTTGACGTCATGTACCAACAGACGACCAATATGTTAGTTAATTATTTGTCTATTATCGGATTCACGACCGTTTTCTCTATACATAAAACTTCCCTGTCCAATACCAGTCACTTACTACCAACATTTATGTTGCAAACTCAGCTAAAGCTCTATAAACCTCGAATACTGTTAGAGCACCCATCCGATTTATTCTCTTTCAGGCACCAATATACTATCTACTTAAAGAGTCGCCATTGATTTCAGAACTGAAGAAGATCGTAAAATATCTGCCCATTTACAAGTCATTACAGCTTGACATGACAAGCAAATTAAGAACACCTACTCTACTGCTCCGAAATCTACCAGATTACTAACGCCTGTTTTCCAAACCGTGACCATTCTACACCCTGTCCAAATCTAGAATAGCACTTTCTTAATTTCATTTTCCATCTGGGATATCTGTTGCTGTGATGCTACTCCAACCCTGTTATTTCTTTTGCCACATCGTTAAGTTTTGGAAAGTACTCCTATCTGGTTGTTATACATGATATAATTTCTTTCAAACTAGTAAAATGTCCCTGCTCCCAATTCTCTTCACTATGTATAGACAATCTATAGTATCTTTTATAGCGGACATTAAAACTCTTGAAATACATTTTACGATGCATATGCATTAAAATACATGTATCACGATTGCGAACTACCACCGTATTTATTGCGGTAACAGGTGCATTTGGTCACATGTAGAATAAAGCAACAAACAAAATGGTTGGCACAGTAACTAAATAATGAACGACACATACTGGCACTAGTATAGAACGTTCCGTATAGTGGGGAACGGTTTGGACTATTGTTGGGAAAACCTGATCTGGTAGATGTTTGACTGAAACCATGAGTGGAAAGTAAATTATGGGAGTAAATTATGAAATTATGAAGTATAAATTATGAAAGTAAATTATTAAGTAACCAATGTTCCCCTTATATGAGGTACAATGAGTTAAAAATGTTATTCAATTCATTTTTTCAATTTATTACCACAAATTTGGAAGAAGCTGCTTTTCGTCATCACGTACTAATAGGTTTTCCTATATTAAACTAAGAATACGCTCTATTGTGTTTAAACATTGACAATTAAAAATATGAATTATAAATTATATAAAACATAGAAAAAATAAAAATACAATGAAAACATTTAATCAGAACCTTACTCAAAGCATAAATATTTTCACACTACATTTTATAGAATCGGTTAATTCATGATAAAGGAGATATCATTTTATTCATTTACTACGTCAGTCCAGCCTTTATTCACTTACTACCTCAAGCCGGACGAAAAACCCAAAAAACGATGGAAGAAAAACTTGTGAATACGGAACAGGCTCAAGCCTAATCTATGAAGTGCAGAAGAAGAAAAAGACTACCTCAGTAAGCTTGTTGAAACTTCACGTTGTACTGCTAGTGTCGTGCAACTTGTGCACACTACATAAACGATGCCAGTGAAACCACGATTTACCCTGAGTGATGGGAGAATGCGTGTCCAAAAAAAAAAAAAATTACCGCAGAATTACAATACTTTATCTACACTAAATATAGAGAAGAATGCGAGTTAATAGTAAGTAGTATGCGAAAAAGTAAAAATACACGTGTTTTGGAAAAATGTCTTAGAATCTTGTGGATAGATCTGCAAAATAATCAACACTTCCCCGTCAAGAGGCCGAGACGCGTCGAATTACGTATACATACATACATACATACATTTATTTGAACTGCAATTGGGTATGACCCGGTGTCAGTTAAATAACAATAATTACAATAATAACAATATTAATATGAATAACAATAATAATAAGGAATACAGTACAAACCGAGCATGCAATAATCATACTATATATATTATAACAAAATTTCAATTGTAGGTCGGTGATTCTAAATTTAATTGAACTTAACTTATTAATTTGATCGTGTTCACTACACTTATCTGCACTGCACTACACTACACTGTTTTTGCTTTGAATTACACTTACCAGTACTTCACCGCACTTCACCGCACGTCACCGCACGTCACCGCACGTCACCGCACTTCACCGCACTTCACCGCACTTCACCGCACTTCACCGCACTTCACCGCACTTCACCGCACTTCACCGCACTTCACCGCACTTCACCGCACTTCACCGCACTTCACCGCACTTCACCGCACTTCACCGCACTTCACCGCACTTCACCGCACTTCACCGCACTTCACCGCACTTCACCGCACTTCACCGCACTTCACCGCACTTCACCGCACTTCACCGCACTTCACCGCACTTCACCGCACTTCACCGCACTTCACCGCACTTCACCGCACTTCACAGCACTTCACAGCACTTCACAGCCACTCACCGCACTTCACCGCACTTCACCGCACTTCACCGCACTTCACCGCACTTCACCGCACTTCACCGCACTTCACCGCACTTCACCACTTCACACACTTCACGCACTTCACGCACTTCACACACTTCACCAGCACTTCACAGCACTTCACAGCACTTCACAGCACTTCACAGCACTTCACAGCACTTCACAGCACTTCACAGCACTTCACAGCACTTCACAGCACTTCACAGCACTTCACACGCACTTCACAGCACTTCCACCAAGCACTTCACAGCACTTCACAGCACTTCACAGCACTTCACAGCACTTCACAGCACTTCACAGCACTTCACAGCACTTCACAGCACTTCACAGCACTTCACAGCACTCCACAGCACTCCACAGCACTCCACAGCACTCACAGCACTTCACAGCACTTCACAGCACTTCACAGCACTTCACAGCACTTACACATTTAACGTCTATTACTCTCATATTGTTCTAACTTATTTCTAAGGCTTCGGACACTTAAAAGAAAAGCTTCGAAAATTGCTGCGGGTAAACTGTTCCAATCTTTAATTGTTCTGTTAGAAAAGGAAAATTTCCCAAGATGTGAATTTTGTTTCTTTGTTCGAATTTTGTGAGTGTGATCGCTTCGGCCGAAATAATTTGTTTTTTCTAGTCTAACCTTTTAAGAATTTCCTTCCAAGCTGGTTGACCTACGAACGTATGTCTCGACTTGCGGTCCGGAAGGAGTTGAACTGTGACTGGCGGACGGATTGATGTTACTTGAGTACCATATAAGGATGTAGATTGGATAGATTGGGTAGATGCGCACAGTCCACTTAATAATAATTGGGATCAGATAAAAAAACTCTGTACAAAATTTAAATCTGTAAGTAATTAAGGTCAATACAAAATAAAAAATTAAATATGTAACAGTTATTCCCCAAACATTCTGACAAACTTTGAGAATATATACTGAGGTATTGGCTTTCGTATTACCTGTAATCAAGTTAAAATACAGGGGAGGAATTTTTACTAGTATTGAACTGCGTTTTTCTTTTATGTTCCTTTAATTTTGGAATAAGCTTTGTTAATGAGATATTTTATCTCATTTCCATCATTTCAGCAAAATACCAGAAAACACAATAAATGATGCTCGTGCAAACAATTTCCTAGTTTAACGAATTAATTTGCTTTGATGCGATGGAGAGACCATTTGGCGGTGAATAGCAAAATTCGAAAGGTTGGAACGCGGTAGGATGTAGGAACTGTAATGGCATGAAGACCTTTGATGTAGCCGCAAAGTATCAAGTTCTTTAATTTATGTTTAACAATTACCTATCAATAAAAATAAAAAAAATATAAATTAATGAAGGTTTCATTAACACTAGCAATGATAAGGGCCCTTAAATATTTATTTTAATAATGTTGTTGGCAAACAACATAACTAAAAATAAATATGTGCATTCATTTAAAGAAACATTATTGCATTTTTGGATCTGAAAATGAAACAAGTGACTTTCTGGCTGAAATATTAACATTTATTGACCAAACCTATTACATTTTTATGTTAATAAAACCGATGCAGCTTAAACACTTTGTAATATATGAAAGTGTATTGTACAGTTTTAAAACACAACAAATACATATTCTAAAACATTCTGAATGTTCAGTTTCCGAATGATTGATGCGGAATTATTGTAGTAACTCTGTAATAACTCAAGTTATAACAAACACTTCTAGTAGATTGCATAATATTCGGGACAAATTGCAGATGAGAAACAAGATCAATGATTTTCAGCGTTCTAAAATAAATGAAATTTGTAACTCAACAATCAAATAATGATACGTATCTGTTGATTCCCCCTCCTCCTTCACTGGTAATGCTAGAATTAATATTAATTTATGTTTTAATATTCCCTTAAACATTTGTTGTAACAATTGCGCAACATTATTGTAACAATTGCGTCACAAACTCCGGGAACTGTAAACCACGTTATTTTGCTTTTGTATGTATTGTAAAATTACAAAAGCAATAAAAGGATTGGTTCTAAAACTCAAATTTCAAGAGCGCAATTTAGAGCCTCATAAAAAGGTTCTAATTTCATGCCATATTTTTAATATTAATACTAAATGAAGATAATCAGTTAAGAAATTTCATTCATTTCATTGTTTACTTAACTTATCTTGAGCAATATTTGGCAAACAATATAAACTTAAATTAGGAAATTTTGATTGGTCATGTCGCTTGTGTCAGGTCCAAAATCAAATATAGCGAACGTATCGTAGGCGCTGCTTTGGACACCACGCATAAAGCGAAGGCACTTTGAGGAGGTTCCTGGAAGGCGGCTTTCAGCTGTTTGGGCGGGGAGGGGGGCGGTGGAGGCGATGTCGGCGGCGGGCACGGCCGGCTGGAGCGAAGCCGGAAATGAAGCGGCTGTATCTCCCAACGCCTCCTCAACTCGTCGCTTCTCCCCTCCACTTCCTCGCCCCGTGCGACGATCGCGAGGCGAAAGCAGCACGTCGAGACCTCGCCTGAAGACGACCCGACGCGCTGGCCAGATGGGGCCTGTTCCAATTGCGACGGCGGGCTCTTCTTTTCCTCTTACGTTCTCGGGCACGTAATTGATAGAAAGGGACGTAATCGTGCGATAAATCCCTTTATAGGCTTCTGGCGCAATGCTCGTTTCTCGGTAATTGATTCTTTCTATAATTAGAATAAGAATTTCATATTTTAAATACGAGTTACTGTTCTTTGATATATATCGCTTTCATGTACATAATGTGGTCAAGTACATGAGTGAATAAGTCGTGGGACAAATCCGCCTCGAGTTTTTGGGTGTGTCGTGAATCGGGTGCTGTTAAAAATTTATATCATTTGTACAGGAACTTCTCGAGACACAAGAGGGTTGAGTAGTAGCTCTAAGAAGGCCTTCAGACAAAAATCCGCCAAATATCGAAATATTTAAATAGAATTCATCTTTCCATGAAAAGAAGTAAGTTAAAGCAGTGAATTCGAAGCATAAGTAAATATTCTTTTAGAATTGAAATGAAAAAATCATAGTCGCAATTAAGACGTGACCTGGGGCATGTTGCCCGACCTGTCTTCCTTTTGGCCGCCCCTGCATTTGTAGTACAGGCAGTTTGGACAAAGCCACACCCCCATTGTCAATCTTTTTACCCTCACATTGTGACAATTTTCAGAGACATGCGCATTTTGGAAAATTTGGAATAAGAATGGCATTACCAACACGGACGCGGTAATCTCGTAGGCTGTGGATTCGATCCCAGAAAGGCGCCCAAAATGTACTTATTATGCTTCAGGTTCGTGAGTTTGCTCCATGGTGGAAAGATATGGATAGGCTACTAAGGTGTACCGATTTTCACTAGTTCTGCGCAGCACCAGTTTGCGTCACGAACCACGTGACCACAAAGCGGTCACTTCGTTTTAAAAGCCAGACCAGTCGTAGGCCGCCATGTTGCGTGGAAATCAAGAAGTGTTCAGAAACATTTTGAAATAAGCATAAAGTTACACTTTTCGACATACAATTAACACAATAATGATGTAATTTAAATAAAAGTGGCAAAATTTTTAAAATGCTTTATGTATTTCTTTCAATGACTTCCAACGATGTGATTATTTTGGTAAGAGACTGCATTTAAACTTCCCCCTAATATAGTGACACAAACTGGTGCCTGAAGCCAATTGGCTGAAGACGGATACGATGTAACCCATGTACAGAAATGGAATTCTTAGACGTAGGAATTCGCCCGTCCCTGAGCAGTTGTGTCGTTGATGACTTTTCACATATATCAGAGCGACCCCGCATAAAATAGACCATAAGAAATCTGTTCATCATTTTCTTCACCACCACCATTCATCACCATTTCCATCACCAACCAAATCCGGCGGATAATGTGGGTTTCGCGCGTATACTCACACAAAAAGTTCCGAGAGGGTAAAATACCCACTCGGAGTTTGTGTGAAGAGAAATATTCCAAATGTAATTCAAATTCCGGAAATAAACGTTTCAAAGTTTATTTCGAATCACATTATCACGAAAGTTGTTCAACTCAAAACATATGCGATCAACTATGTTGCAATATTGTTTCAAGAGTATTGTGATCTCACGTGTATTTAGCGACATGACCGACAAAATCGATTTGCAAAACTCTTTTAAGTTTAAAAATTAAGTGAAATAGAAAATTCCAATTTTCTATTTCACTTCAATTTCAATTTTATTCATAATAATATCCTATATTTGACTCTTTTAAGTTTATACCAAATATACAAACGCAAGGCTCTTTTTGCATTGAAAAAATTAACTGCTGTTGCATAAAGTAAATGTAATAATTTCATGATAATCATGACAATTTGAAGAAAAAAAGGGTTTTTACTTTTTACTACCCACTCAGACTTCACCCCACTCGCCAGCCCTCATCCCAACATATCGCTCAATCCGGACTACATCATGGGGAAAACGTCCCGTGCTGACCCACCCATATCATAACCAGCATACGTTGGTGGGAATGTTTTAAGATCTGAAAGATTCTATGGAATATTGAAGCTTACAGAAATTTGTAAAATTTTGGAAATTTAATGAGAAAAATGTTAAGGAATGTGATTCAGAGCCTTAGCTGAAAAGCGGTGAGTTACACAATTACACATCTGAGACCGAATTACACATCAAGGGACGTCACATCACGGCGACAAGAAAAGTGAACATGAGTGTTTGATTGATTGATTGATTCTTAGTGATTCCGGGCGCGTCAACCACTATGGTCATTAGTTCTGTAAGAGTAGTGCGTGTTTTTGCTCGGGATGTGGCGGTGGTATACCACCCACTGAAAGGCGAGATCCAGTACTGACCTACCGTCGGTTAACGGGGTTTTCCCCTAACCAGGACTCTCCCACCAGCGGGGCACCGCCCCAGTCGGGACAAGCTCTAAGCTCCCGACCGGACTTCCGGCATGTATGATAGTGTAATGCATGTTAGTGTAAGTGTGTGTGAAAGGGGTGAGGATATGACAAGGATGATGAAAGGAAAGATCGCGCGCGGTCCGTGGCTCGTTTGTTGTGGTACTGCTTCAGCATTCGCCTGGTGTTGATCGGAAAAAACACGGAAAATCATAGCAACCGGCCGCTAAAATCCTCGTCCAGAAAGAGACCAAATTCGACCTAGCTGAAAAGCTAGTGCCAAAAAAATCCTGCCGTTGTAGGGACTCGAACCTAGGACCTCGCGAACAGGGGCACTGCAGTGAACTGAGTTGATGCACTGAGCTACCGCTTCCGGCATAAGTGCATATGAGAAAATAATGGAATAATACAAGACTTTTCCAAAACGTGTGCGTGAACAATAAAATTATTCAAATATTTCAAATTTGAATCATTTTAACATCAAAATTCGAACGTTGATGAATTAATTTTTTTTAAATTTTAAAAGTGTGTTTAAACATTTTTAGAGCAAAAAATTAAGAAATGTTTACCAGTTACTAGTATAATTATTTTAAAAACGAAATTCTAGTCTAATGTTTGTTAACAACCATGAAATGTTGATGATTTGTTTCTATTTGAACTTTTTTGCTTCGGAAACATCTGCTGCATGTATAATGCACTAGTCTCCATTCCGAATATAAACATATATAATTCGCTGTATTTCCAGAAACAAAGCAAATAGCGGGATAAATTAAATGTAAATATTTTTTAGACAGCCTAATAAAAGCTATTCTTTCAGGGCCTCATAGGTCAAAGTTCAACATTTTCACTAGCGATAAAAGTGAGACGATGCTCAAATGTTCAGATAAATTTGTGAATACAACAAAGAAAACGAGAAAAAACTTTCGTCTCACGCCATCAACTACTATTAACTTTAATGTATCATTAAGTGAGTTATATATTTGAATTAAAATGAATTCAATGTTAGTAAGGCTGTCTAAATAATAGTGAATGACACGTGTAGTAAAGATAATTTTATTTTGCTCATAGTTCCAGCTTTGTGTCCCAACAATTCCTTACTCACAAAATATAATGTCAGTTTTACCACCCGTATCATTAATAAGCATTTGTGGGTTAAAGAGAAAAAAGGATACTGCCGCAGTATCTTTACGAAAATAGCGACACCATAGTGCGCAATTTGTGGAAATTTAACCGCGTAAATAGTCAAATAGTCCGTTGCTGAAGCGTGTTTGGCGCCTAGGGATTAGTCCTGAATATACGGAGAACGCTGTTCTATCCCTTAAGGCCCTCGCTGAGTTCTCCAGAGGTTGAAATTCCCCGACTACAAAGCGAGCATGCGGTAGCTCAAAGGAATCTGCGCAAACCCTTACCAAGTGGGTCACTCCGCCCCTGAGGCAGTAAGTTCCGTGATTTCATCAGCAAACGGTGCGGAAAGCGCAGTACAATTGTTATTCTAAAAACTTATTTTCAAATCTGATGCAAATGCGTCTTCAAACGACACAAATCAGAGAAATAAATTTACGTTGCGTCGATACTTTCCAGAATACGTGTTATGATTTACATCATTTCAAAATCTACAAAGCAATGTATAAATATAACGAAATTTATTTAGCAAAACATATCGCATATTATTCAATAAAATGTATTATTTAGCTTAATACCTATGTAAATATTATACACTGGTGATAATAGTATAAATTAGTTGACAAACTGCAGAAAATTGACGTGTGGGTCGGGGCATGACATCACAAATGCGAGAAATATTGGATTCATTAATTAATTAACTAATTGAATGACCAGTTGATTGATGATTCCGGGCCCAACAACGGCTTCTAAGGCTTTACGACCTTTAAGTGAATGCGTTGGCCTGCTCAACTATCCTTTTCCATTTTTCCCTACACTTTGAATGCTCAATCCAATTTTCCATATTCATTTTCCTGATGTCTTTGAAAACATCATCTTTCTCTCTATTTTTAGGCCGTCCTCTTCTTCTGGTACTCACTGTATTCTAGTCAAAAATCTTGTTCTCTGTTCTGTCATGTGACATCCTATTAAGATGACCAAGGCAAATTAATCTCATGGCTTCGATAAAATTTAATATGTTTTTATGTTTTTGTATATTGTCCAGTTCAGAACTGTTCATAATCCGCCAATATTCATTGGGCATTTTACCTGGTCCAAATATCATATCATCTTCAATAAACCGAAAGACGCTTCGATTCCTTTTGCTTTATAGTCCATGTTTCTGCGGCGGGCCCAACAACTGCTATAGTTATTAGTCCCGTTTGTAAAGTGAATGTTTTATGCCCGGAGGCGGTGCTGTTCCCACGCTGGATGGTGAGATCCGACAACTTCTTATTCATTGCTTTGCAGGGGATTTCCTTCTCCAGGTGTTTCCTCCAGTGGGGCACCGTTTGAGTCGGGGCATACACCAGGCCTTCGACATGTTTGGTACTGTAGCGTATGCAAGTGTAAGTGTATCTGAATAAAGGAAGAGTATAGAACAAGGAAGGATATTCACGCATTCAATATTGCATTCACTCGAATATAAGGAGACTTTGAATATAAGAGAACTTCCTAATTCTGTTCAGACATCCCGAGAATATTTTTAAACGTTTTACACATTCTCAAGTCCAACGCCTCTGACCGGGAGGTCCTAGGTTCGAGTCCTGATGGCGGCAGGATTTTCGACACTAGCTTTTCAGCTAGGTCGAATTCAGTCGTTGTCTGGAGGAGAATTCTAGCGTCTGGCTGCTCTGATCGGTTTCTCCGGTCAACACCAGGCGAATGCCGGAGCAGTACCCTACCAAACGGACCACGGACCGCGCGCGATCTGTCCTTCCTCTTCCTTGTCCTATCCTCTCCCCTTACACACACACAGACACACTTACACACAATACGCAATACGCTACACTATCACATATTCCGGGAGGCCGGTCGGGAGCTCAGAGCTTGTCCCGGCTGTGGCGGTGCCTCGCTGGTGGAAGAGTCCTGATTAGGGGGAAACCCCACTAGCCGTCGGTAGGTCGGCGCCGGATCTCGCCATCCAGCGGAGGAAGATCACCGCCATCTCCCGAGGAAAAACATGCACTTCACTAACGGGACTAATGACCAAAGTAGTTGACGTGCCCGGAAACACGAAAAAATCAAATCAAATCAAGTCCAAAACTAATTATCAAGTCTTTGTCTAATGTTATTAGAATGTAATTTTTTTGTTTGAAATTCTGTTTTACTTAATTTCTAATTATCAAGTAAATTGTCTAATTGGGTAGAAAATTGTCTTATTAATGACAATGTTAAAAAAGTTACTATTGCCTGAGCTATCAATATTTTTTTTCCTTAACACGGTTTTGGTCATTACCGCCATTCATATATACAAGTACCATAATTTCTTTCATTTTGATCCTTCTCCCGTACTGCGCCGTCCTCCAACATTTTGACCACCCTGAAAGCTTTGCACGTTGAATTTCGGTTTGCTTTTCACCTAACACATCTCAAAAACATTCCCTTCAGAATTATCCGATTTCTTTCCTCTCGTGCTGTTGTTCATGATTCTTAAACAGTTATTTTGCTTTCCATAAGATTTGAATCGTTTTATGTTCGCATGATTCAAGTATAAAATAGGAATTCGTGTATCTGCGATAATCCGTTTTGCAATTAATGAGGGAGAGCGCAACAAGTTGCAGGAGTTTTTTCTGAGATGTTGTCATTCTGACTGTGGTTTGATGTACTTTGCCTTTTTATACCCATGTGAGTGTTTCGTTTCCAACTTTTGCAAAACGCAGATACGCACTCGCTGGGCCGTCCCTCTCTACCGATGCATTCAAAAAGTTTGGTTTGAATCGTCAAGAAAACTCGCGATGGATGCCTACCATATATCGGAAAATATATTTAGAAATTATAGACTAACATGATATTGCCATGGTTCCTATTATCCTTATCTCCTATCACAATAACAATATTATATTTCCATCAATCTCTCCCAAGATATTGCATATCATTATTCTGTTTTACTAGCTCGTCGTAATAATTGGAAGCCACGTCAACGAATTTATATCCGTGGGTACGCAGAACCGGCCCATACGGGAAACCGTAAATAACACTATTATTATTGTAGGGACTAATTCGCATTAATTAAATACAAAAATCTGAAATTTGTTACCATAATTGAATAAGGACAACTGCGTTTATTTCCTTGTAATTATTTAAATGATTACTTTAGCCAAAGAAAAATACAACAATCACAAATATTTTTCTTTAAGTTAACGACACTGCTAATTAATACTAAATATTTTGAATTACTTTCATTAATTAATTAATTATTGGTGCACCTTCCGAAATTTACTATACTATTACTCATTATTGGATCCATTTAGCGTTGCTTCTAACCACAATCTCACCATTTTTGTCCCACAATGTTTTTAAACAACTGGGCTCAAGATTTCCAAGACAAAATCCACGTTCATAATTTTTTCTAGGAAACGATTTTTTAGAAGAAACATTGAGTTGAAAATAGGACAACATAAGTTCGAACAGAGTAAGGAAATTAAAATCTTAAGAATGATTTTAGATAAAAAGATGACATGGGTTCCACATATCAAGAATTTAAAGAATGAGTGCACCAAAAGAATGAGCCTTGTCAAAGTCATCAGCCATACATCCTGGGGAGCGGATTATACGATTATAAGAAGAACTTACCAGGCAATAGTTAGATCCAAATTGGACTATGGCTGTATATTATATGATGCGGCCAAGAAGAATATTAAGAGATTGCTGGATCCTATCAATAATATGGGAGCGAGACTGACGTGTGGGGCCTTTAAGACCAGCCCAACTAAGAGTATTTTGTGTGAAGCCAATTTATTATCTTTAGAAAAACGTAGAAGAAACCTAATTATGGGATATACGATCAAAGTAGCAGCCAACAAATTGAATCCAATAAACAAGTATTCGAATATGCATACAAACATTATAGAACATTAAATTATAAAAAGAAGCTCCGGAGGTCCTTAGCAATACGGGCAATTCAGATATTAGAGAAGATACAAGAAAACTTCCAGTCCTAAGGAATACGACCTTACCTGACTATGCTCCTTGGAAATAAGAGATACAACGTTATTGAATTGGCGAACATTCCTAACAAGCAGAATGCAAATCTTCGTGAAATCTGTGTCCAAATAAGAAATGAACTAGCAAAATATGATGATTACAACACAATTTATACTGATGGCTCAAAGAATCTAAACAACGTAGGTTGCGCAGTAATAGCTTCATGTGAGGTGATCACCAAAAAAAAACCTTATGACTTTTCAGTGATGTCCAGTGAACTATATGCCATAGTAGAGGCCCTTACATACATTACAAAGGTCAATCAAAAGAGATTTATGATAATAACAGACTCTAAAAGTGCTGTATCTGCTATAATGAATCTATCTATTGATAATGTATTGGTCCAAGAGATAGTTGGAAAAATCAACCAACTAAGCAGGGAGGGCAAAGAAATAGCGTTGAGCTGGATACCTTCGCACGTTGGCATTGCATAAAACGAATTGGCAGACAGAAAAGCTAAAGAAGCAGCACGAAGCGTAGTTAGAGTGATATAGCAGTAAGTTATCAAGAATATCTCAAGAGAGTCAAGAACAAATTAGCTGATCTTGACACTAATGAATGGAACAACTTACAGGGGTGCAAATTAAGATCAGTTAGAAAGTTTAAAGATGATAATCCAACGGTCAGCTTCTGCAGAAACGATCAGGTTGTCTTGACAAGATGCAGAATAGGACACACAAAATTTTCTCACAGCCACTTATTGAACAGGACTGATTCTGATAACTGCAATTCATGCAAGATTTCTCTTTCAGTAGAACATTTGTTTGCATGCCCTAAATATGAAAGTTCAAGAAACAAGTACAATTGAAATTATCCTAAAGACCTCAATAACAAAGAACAGTGCATTAAATTCATTAGCTTTATAAGAGAAATTGAAGTTTATAATAGTATTTAACCATATATGTATAATTCTGAGTTACTGTGTTATTTTGTACTGACTGTGTAATTATAAAAGTAGTCGGTAATAGCCATATGTAGTTGATGCGACTTTAAATAAAACAAATCAATCAATCAATGTTTTTTAAACTTGGTATTACTACACAAAAACAAAAAAATGTCAAACAGTTTTATCACTTCCCTTTTTGGAGTAGCTGCTGCTGTACACTCACGCCCCCATCAGTTTCCACAAACCTTCTTGCGACCACACATTCGAATTCCATCCATTTTCTTTACGAATAACTTAGCACTATGCCTCTGACAAAACTGTATATTAGAATTCACCGCGCCTACCACGCGTCTCCGTCCGTGCCTTACGACGGCTAATCATCCTTTGACCACTCTGACTTTTTCGAAGTGCTTCCTTTAAAAAAACCAGTCAACGGTTCTCCTTACGCTGTTTATTCTTTCCATTTCCAATTCCCCTCCAATAATTATACACAACTAAATGTTTTAGAAATTTGTATCATTTCCGAAATGTCCATATATTGTTGTATTCTTTTGACTCGTACACCAATATTCTTTCAATTTCTAAAAATGATTTCTCGCCGCTCGTCATGCTTCAAAAACACTTGACGGCGCTCTCCTCCCATGGCACCATTACTAAAAAAATGTTTATAATGTTTCTTTTTGCATGACGGGACCATCTTCTTAGCAGTTTAATGTTACGTCATCGATCATTCTTCTTGCCATTAAAAGATAGTGTATAAATATAAATCCTAACCAACTAGGCTTTACCTGCGAATGTATAGACGACCCAGTATTTTTAGAATGAGATATTTACGAAAAAAGACTTCGTCATTCACGTATATGTGCTACATGTCGAAGCAACTTCTGCAAGTTTTTCAAGTTTGGATATTGGCTGTTTTTAAATGAAAATGTTTATAAGGTATAAATTTATTTAAAAGATTCATCAGTTTTGAAGAAAAAGTCCTGAACACCATATAAAAACGTTTTAGGGTTTTGATTTTCTTTGTAGATTCTATAGAAAATATTTCAGTTGTAGAATTTCTACAGCTCTTTTCCTAATGCAACGTAATCACACGAGTCTGCTATTTTATATTTTATTCTGTAATTTGTAATTTACTCTCGATCCTTCTCTAATATTTTCAACTCTCTCTACAAAATAAACTCCAGATAATTAGAGACTTTTCGAGTGAGCATTTAGTATTTCCTTGCGCGTCAACTACCCTAATGGAAGTTAGTCTGCTGAGTAAGTTATATTCAGTGAGGAGGCGGTGTTATTTCCATGCCGGATAGCGAGATTCGGCGCCAAATAACACGGCGCTTTACGGATTTGGATAATTTTTAGTGGTCCTTGGTATATAAACTCCTAAGATCATTAGTTCCGTAAGTGTAGTGCATTTTTTCACGGATGGTGGCGGTTATTTCTCACCACTGGATGAGAAATGGAAAGTGGTGTGAGTGGAGAGTGGAGAGTTGATGTGAGATCCGGCGCCGACTTACCGTCGGCTAGCGGGGTTTTCTCCAACCAGGTATATCCCACAAGTGGGGCACCGCCTCAGCTGGGAGAAGCTCTATGCTGTCGACTGATCTCCCTGCATGTGTGGTAGTGTGATGCGTGTAAGTGTGTGTGTGTGTGTGTGTGTGTGTGTGTGTAAGGGGTGGGGATAGGACAAGGAAGAGAAGGAACGATAGAGCGCGGTAGGTGGTCTGTTTTTAGGGTACTGACCCTCTTTTCCCATAGTGTTGATTGGATGCACCACGGAAAACGTTCGATCAGAGCCGCTAGAATTCTTCTTAGAAGTCAGAGGCCCTGCAATGACATCCGTTGATCCCCTGAGCCACCTCCCCCGGTCTCTTGAGCCCGCCAGGTGGCGCATGGAATTGGAGCAGAATCAATATTTTGATAGATATTTGCGGGCGCGGCAATATCTAGTGTGAGATAGATAGAGATAGATAGAAGATAGAGAGATAGATAGATAGAGAGATAGATAGAGAGATAGATAGAGATAGATAGATAGAAGATAGAAGATAGAGAGATAGATAGAGAGATAGATAGAGAGATAGATAGAGAGATAGAGAATAGATAGAGAGATAGATAGAGAGATAGATAGAGAAATAGATAGATAGAGAGAGAGAGATAGAGAGATCGATAGAGAGATCGATGGAGAGATTGATAGAGAGATTGATAGAGAGATCGATAGAGAAATAGAGAGATAGATAGAGAGATAGATAGAGAGATCGATAGAGAGATCGATAGAGAGGTCGATAGAGAGATCGATAGAGAGATCGATAGATAGATAGATAGATAGATAGATAGATAGATAGATAGATAGATAGATAGATAGATAGATAGATAGATAGATAGATAGATAGATAGATAGATAGATAGATAGATAGATAGATAGATAGATAGATAGATAGATGATAGATAGATAGATAGATAGATAGATAGATAGATAGATAGATAGATAGATAGATAGATAGATAGATAGATAGATAGATAGATAGATAGATAGATAGATAGATAGATAGATAGATAGATAGATAGATAGATAGATAGATAGATAGATTTATTAAAGTTCGCTTTGATCTAATGCTCCGTGGCAAACATTATTACAACTAGATATACAATTACAAAACTATTACGAATATTTACAAATATAATTACAAATTAGTGTAGTGCATGTACGAATAAGTGTGTTTAAGAGAATAAGAAAAGACAAGGATGAGGAAAGATGAAACTGCGCGCAGTACTTCGTCTGTTTTGTGAGATCATTCTAACATTCCTCTCGCATTGGTGGGAGAAACGTCGGAAAACTATTGATCCTAGTGATTGATTGATCCTAGATTGAAACTATAGATTTTCCGAAATACAGTGATTGAATTCGATTGAGCAATCTAGCTCGTGTCAAAATTTCACAGTAATGACTCAAACCCTACATTCTCTCATTTAACGGTACGAAGATTTAAAGAAACGAAATATATGCAGATATATCGAAGCCGATACAAGAACGTTGCGGTCGTAGTTCGTTTTTTTGTAATTTTGAAGTACATGGTGACAATTTTGAAGCTTACTTGTTACAATGCAAAATTCATTGTCGCAGCTAGGCACATAAGAAAAACACACAACAGACGAATGTTTTTTCTTTGGAAACCAAGGCTTCCGAGATCACATCCCAGCCCTAATACTTTTTCTTTAAGGAGAGAGGACACTATGTTAAGTTTTCTACTATTGATGATCATTTTCTACAAAATGGAAGAATTTGGAAAGAGCGGGGCTTTAATTATGTATTGACCCCGCTTCAAAAAGAACTCGATAATTTCACATATTTCATAGTGTCCTCTTCCCTTAAAGTGCTTGCAAAAATACAACTCAAAACACTGAATTCTATCTCAGAAAGCTACTGTCATTTAAACTTTTCGATTTTCAAAAATTTGCATGATTTTTAAAATTCAAAGGTAGTGCTGGTTATAATTTTATATTTACAATTTTATATTTTTTCTTAATTTCAATGCACATTTTTATATATTCTTATATTCAGACACTCGTATCTTAGGAACCCGATTTACGCCTCCAATATTAAAACGAGAATTATTTTCTCAATGGTATTTCCGTTTACTTCAGATCTCAATATGATGTATATAGAAGAAAAAAAAAGAAATTGAGTTCTTCAGTAAATGCGACAGAAATCGTGACGTTTTCCAAATTTGTATAAATCATACCGGGTTACATGAATGTTACAGTAATGCTAGTGCTCTAGTGGATGGAACATGAACTAAACATAAAATACGGCTGGTGGAATTCTAAAAAATAATTTTAATGTGTTGGCAATACTATTTTCTCACGCGGGAGAATGTTATGAGCTAATATATTGGGTTAACTTTTTGGTGAAGAAGGGTTGTCCTCATCAGCACGTTTAGTTTTAATTACAATTTTCTAATTATGCATATCGTATCACACAAAGGAAGCCACGTTTTGTTAATTAGGCCGCGCATTTTCTCTAGTTTCAATTTGTTGTGAATTATTATTTCAATTTGGCTGGTAAAGTTAGATGCATCCACATATTACAGTACTTTATATTTATCTGTATTCATTTTTATAAAGTGTTTTTGCAACATTTTTTTATTTAACTACGTCTATAAACAATGCTATAACAGAATGTGTCAAGATTGGTTTCGTACTAGTAAAAAGTGGGAATGGCTGATCGTGCGTCACGAACGAAAGGGCCATGAACACGTAATCAAGTTAGAATCGTTCCACCGTGCAGGTCATTCATGCTTACGTCGATTGAGAGTATCGATTGAGTTGCAACGAGCAAAACGTCATCCTGTATCAGAGAAGAGCCGTGATGGAAAATGGCACTGGCGTCGTACAAATGCGCACAGCAATTTAATACCCGAGAGATAAAAATCAGTGGAAATGCCGAAAGGCTGATGTATGTTGAAAGTGATGAATTCCTGTTTTGCAACTTTCAATTTTTACAAACATCTGGCATACACTCACTCACCAATTGCGACTTTGTACCAGCTGTAGCCCTGAGATATCTATTAATCTCTGCATCTACTACGCCAATGTGGTTCGTGAACCTTTGTTCATATACATACTACCTGGAGCAAGAGTAGCTCGTGAGCTCATCATAAAGCGTGTTATGTTAACATACCTTTTCCGGTTGAACTACTCAATCTACCTCAGAAAGTAGCGTGATGCTTGCGATATGTAAGCTCCCGATGACTACTAATGCCACTTACATATTTGTGTATGTTATATAAGTTAGATTATGCATTGGTGTGCTGAATTGATGTACACGTTTCAGGACGACAGCAACAGTGATCGATATGAATATGGCAGGGTAAAGCGGGCAGGAGTAAGGTCAACTGAGACACCACAGGGTGAGGCATATTGAAAGGATCAGAGTAGATTTGAGCAAATCGGGGTAAGGAAGGGCAAACAACAGCGGGATTTCCTATAGGCAGAGTTCATTCCTTTTCTATTTATTTATTTATTTATTTATTTATTTATTTATTTATTTATTTATTTATTTATTTATTTATTTATTTATTTATTTATTTATTTATTTATTTATTTATTTATTTATTTATTTATTTATTTATTTATTTATTTATTTATTTATTTATTTATTTATTTATTTATTTATTTATTTATTTATTTATTTATTTATTTATTTATTTATTTATTTATTTATTTATTTATTTATTTATTTATTTATTTATTTATTTATTTATTTATTTATTAAGTCAAAAACAGTCAAAAACTGTATGTGACGTATGGGGGAGAAAATCATCTGCGCACGCTTTCTTGAGTTTCAGAATCCCTTTTTCCTGTCTGAATAGACCAAAATGGTAAATAAGAACCCAGACGAGAGAAACTGGATTCGGCTTTAAACTCCGTGCGCAATTTAATCTCATGAGTTTTGATTAGTAGACAGACTTATTTGAGAGGAAGATAGGTAAATCCTATGTTGACAGCGCAGTAGCAAATGTTCGTGGCGCAAACCGCCGCGCGCTTTGTCATATCTACACCCAATCATTCCATCGGAACCGGGAACATTTTAGGTCCAAGAGTGAGCTAGAATAGCGAGGGTACAACTCGATAAACAATTAATCATCTTGCCATATGCACAATGAAAATAAAAGATACACGAAGCATTGTTTCCCCACAGTTGATTTGGAATGTAATGAAAAGTTAGCTTAACCGTCCCTGTAAGGATGTAGATGTAAAAATGAATATTAAAAGGAAGTATTTTTCTCAGAAGCGTCTATTAAGTGATAGGGTAAGAACATGGAAATCATAGTTTCTCGCAAAACTGTATACTCGTTTTTTTAATATGTCATCTGTGGGTAGTATTTTCAAGATGGAATTCGGGACGACTTTTTGCGACTTTCTTGGACCTGCTGCAAGATGTCGCATGATCGCGCCCGTATCAAGCAGTGCTGCAGATCAAGTGCCTCTAGTGGTAGAACTGAGAATGACGCAAAATGTCGTGCCGAATTCTATCTTGGAGATACTACCCACAGATGCCATGTTAGAAAAAACAAGAAAATAAAATGAAATATCCGAAGTGCATGCAGGCAAACTCATTGCCCCACGTGGGACGCAGATGAAACGAAAGCGTGGACTTTCGAGGGAGCGAGACCACGTGAAATTGCGAGGGACAGATCCCCGTCAGCAGCAGGACCTCCCCCCCCCGTGCGGCGCCTGTGGAGCCGGAAACAACTGCCGGCGCAAAGGTCGATCCGCATTCAACGTCCGTCATTCGCCGTCGCTGCTAACGGGCGCCTCGAGACGGGTCCAAAACCTACTGATAGAACGAGTCACGTGATTCTATTGAGCCCGCTTGTTTTGTTTGATTAGTGATTGCGGGCAAGTCAACTTCTAAGGTCATTAATCCCTTAAGT
Organism: Teleogryllus oceanicus; assembly: GCA_964035755.1. Lineage (NCBI taxonomy): Eukaryota > Metazoa > Arthropoda > Insecta > Orthoptera > Gryllidae > Teleogryllus > Teleogryllus oceanicus. The sequence goes on from CAXIVR010000009.1 coordinate 81,242,036, forward strand.
GTAGAGCATGGGTTTTGCTCATGAGGAGGACTTACCGTAGGCCAGCGTGGTTTCAACCGGTCTCCCGGCATGTGTGGTAGTGCGATGCATGTACGGTACGGTAAGGGAAGAGAAGGTGAGGATAGTACAAGAAATGAGAATGAATTGTCGCTCGCGGTTTGTGGTCCTTTTGTTAGGATAATGCCCGGCCCTGGTATTGATCGGAGAAACCACAAAGAACTACCCATCACAGTAGACAGCCAATAGAATTGCCCTCGAAACAACCACAGAATTCGACCTAGTACACTGACACTGTCGGCACTAGAAGTGGAGGACTTGTCGGTCACGGGTACTGCAGTGACATCGTTGAACCTTGCCCTGCAGTGGCATCATTTATCCTGACCCACCTCTATTGGTAAATCAATGGTGTGAGTTCGAGTCTTCGATAATGAATGGATATTTCAGAGTCGTGGTTGTGTGTGTGAGTGACCATTGAAATTGGTGCGCGCACACAAGGGTAACGCGAGCTTTCGGGGCTCATCGTCCTTGTGAAGGCAGCCTCCGTAATTAGAAGAGTGTGGGGAGTCACAGTAGTGTAATGGGACAGTCGCCCATCTGGGTTCCGCGACGCAATAAATAATATTTTATCATAATATTTTTCACGACGCCAGTGGTAACATGCAGCGGGAGCTCGCTGAAAGCTCGCAGGATTCGGGCACAAACACCGTTAGTTGGCGCCGCCGACGCGGGTGGAAGAGGATACTCCTTTGTCCTGCACCCGGCGTCAGGTATGCGGTGACGCAGAGCGGGATTTTCCTAGACGACGAGCGAAGCAGCGGCGTCTCCCAGGAAATCGTGACGTAGGTGATTTCCTGAGAAGGCGCCACCTTGAAATTTGCAACGGAAAAGCAGGTGCAACCACGATTGGGCGCCCGTGCCGCGTGATGTCGGAAGCCAATGAGGGCGGACATCACGCGGGCATGGTCACGTGGCCCCCGGGCCGGGGTTCTCGGGCATCGTGAAAAGACTTCTGGATCGAGCAGCGGTAGCGACCAGACGTCTGGGACCTCCGGATCGCGCCGTCGTAGCGGGCAGACGCCCTCACTTGAGAGTCGTGCAGTTAGGCTCTGGCCGCCCGTTCACGGCGTGCCCGTACATCCGCCTCGAATGTGTGCTTTTGCCGCGCCGACCAGGGCCACAGCCATCAGCGGGTCACAGTCAGTTTAAGTGGCCGCGCCGCCTAGCTTTATTAATAGAGGCCGTGTAGTTGGGCCAGGCCGCGCCGCCCAGCCCCCCGGCGTCATCCCACGTCAGCGGACGGGGCCGGCCAGCCATCTGGCTTGCCGCCATCGCCGCCACCGCCGCCGCATCCGCCCAGGCGTTCATCCGAACGCTAGCGGGCCGTGCCGGCTAGAGATCGCCTGCACCGCCGTCCGCCACCGCCGCCTCCGCTCAGGCGCCTTGCCTACCCGACGCCGGGGCACCGCACCTGCAGCGCGCCGACCGAGCCGCGCGCCGCCCGCGCCGCCGCCGCTCCGGGTCATCGATACCTGCCCGCCAACTTCGTCCTTTCCTGGGGCGCCAAGCGTGCCTGGACGGAGCGCCGCCTTTCGCCGCCCTGCGAGCGGCGGGAACAATGACCCGCGCTCGCGCCGGACGATTGTGAGGTGATTGAGGGGCGAATGAACGCCGGCAGTAAATATTTAGGTTTAAGTTAGGTTAAGTTTCTTTTCTGTCTGTTTGTTCATCTGGCTTCACCAGAACTGAATTAAGTGATTATTAAATTAAGGTTAAACTGAGCCTATGTCTTTCAATGACTACTGCATGCCAATGCCCACGCCATGCATGCTCCCGCTTGATCATTTTAGGTTTGCAGTGGGTGTAGCCGGGCCAGCTAATCCGCCATAACGGCGCCAGGTAAAGAGGTCGAGTCGAGGTTGACCCCGGGAGCACCTCCAGTCAAGGGGGGGTGTTATAGTAGTGACGTCGCTAGCAATATTCTTGTACAACGGGGATGTAAGCGCCAATTGATAATTAGAATTGTCGGCGTAGCTGGTGAACGAATTAGCTCAGTTAGGGTAACTGAAGAGGAAGAACCCGTGCTAGGGTAAGTATCCACTCTGTACGTAAGTCTCGGTGATCGTGAGTCTGTTGCACATTAGTGAGTGTTTCATCTACTGTGGAATTGGTGAACTAGTGAATTTTAGTGTTTATAAACTTATGTTGAATAAATGAATGTTTTGACATACCATACTTATTTCTGAACGGAACTTGCATTCGCAATACACCATACTTCACCCGGTTGCTTGTCCTAATAATTAGTACTTTTCCCGTCCCGATAACTAATGTGAGAGTATACGTATATGCCAAGACGCCCAAAAAAGTTTCTCGAACCCTACTTTCAGGTATTTTCAAGGTATTGAAAGATATAATAAGTGTTTGAAAACGAGTAAGTTATATCACTTTAATATTAACAATTTTAACAATAATAGTTCAATAATTCGCAACACTACCTCGAACTCCAGACATTTGTATCCACTCAATAAATGAGTAAATTTTAAACAAAAAGACAATATGTTCATTTAACGATTTTCAAAAAATATTTCAAAGATTAGCTTCGATGATGCACAAAACGGTGGCAAATAATATTATTTATTGTGTTTAAGGATTCCTATACTGTTTTTTGGAATTCGATGGTTCTAGTATATTTTGACGACTATGTGTAATGTGTTTGTATATTGTTATATTATGTTATATAATATATAAAAACCAATCCTTGTTTGTACGTATTTTAAGTGATATCATTAATCAGATTGCTATCAAACTTTGACAACTTATTACTGGCACTTTCGCGAAGGATATAGGCATAGTACAACGAGAATGGCGATGGTGTAGCGGTTAGCGTATCGGAGTGCTATACCCAAGTTTGCGGGTTCAAACCCGATCGAAACCGTGGATTTTTAAGGGCGAAAAAATCCTTCGTACGCCTTCCTTCGGAGGGGAAGTAAAGCCGGCTGTCCCATGTTAGTACATTTACTGCATGTAAAAGATCCTCAAGCCTAAATGACGCCTCTGAGATAAATTTAAATCGCCTGTTTCGTCGCCCAAGAAATACCTTCTTTCTCCCATGATTGGTGAAAGGAGTGTAACGAAATTTGCGTGGTCAGACGGAAGAGCAGGCCTCATGGCCTGAGTCTCGCCACGTAAAATAAGGCAAATTCAATTCAATGAATGTCTGCCGCACATAGACGCAAAATGGGAGCGTGATGTTTTGCGCGTGTATGCTGACTCAAGCGCCCCTGAAAACGAAGCTCAACGCAACCCGCTGCACCCTCAAGTATTAAGCGCGACTTCGCTGCATATTCTGCCCCTGCGATTGTGAAATATCGACCGGGATTATTATTTGAACGTTACCTTGGGCAAGTAAATCAAATTTGTTCAAGACAGTGTCATAGCGAATGCATGCCTAAACTGGCGAGAGTAAGTTTTAACAATAGGATACTTGACAACCAGGACATATAACAAACCCGCATTCGTGAGTGAGTGTTTCACCAATTAGATTTTTGGTAGCGATTAGCATAGAACTGATTAACAATCACGTGTTCAATAGCATGTGAACTGTAATAGATTGCAATAGCGAAGCATTGCCGCGTCCATTAGTTTTCAATAAAATGTTTGAATTAAAATGTATTGTAGGCTCTTTATTAACCCGCCGCTGTGTGCACCACTGGCTCTCAGACGAACAGGCGTATGAGGCATACACATTTCGAATAATATTTACTACAATTCAAAGTTTTAAAAGACCTACGATAATGCCAAAAGTGAAATAATAATAATAATAATAATAATAATAATAATAAAAATAATAATAATAATAATAATAATAATAATATGTATGACTTATTCTTGTACTTCGTATGTGTGTTTATTCTTGTACTTCGAACAATTGGAATACATTTCTATTAAAAATAACATAATATTTATAAAGATATAAAGCTTCAATAAACAATGAAGTCAGGAATCAAATGATGACACATGGTGAAACCATGATATACTTCAACTTCGTTTTTGAATGAATAATTGTACTTTATATTGTTGTTATTAGAATAATTCGTCTTTAATACTAAGAAATAAGAGATATGTTAACATTCATAAGAAATATAAAAATAAATTTATTAAATGTATGAAAGAAATAACGATGTTAATTGGGTGGACATATCTGTCTGAAGTAATATGTTATACGTTAAAAAAACTATGCTTATGAGTATAAATAAAATACAGTAAATATTTATAATACATAACAATGAACATGAACATATAAATATATAAACATGATATTCGTTTTATGTTACTAATTATATTTTAGGTATTGCATAAATTACTACGTACGTGGGAAACAATTGAACATTTTCCAAATGAGCGAAGGAAATAATATTTGCATGAACGGGGGCGTGCAGTACGTTGAGCTGTTCGGAGGTGCCATTCCCAAATGAAACATAATTTACGACTGATCATCGATGATATGGAAGAATAGAAGAGCTATCACGTATTCAATACCACCAAATGTACCTCGAATTCGAGCACGCCGACAGCAAAGCAACTGTTAGAGAAGCGCGACGACTGAGCACTTAGTGCTGCTACGCGCCTGGAGGGGGGTTAAGGCAATTAGACAAACAATTTCACATGGCTTTTCTCTTTTTCCAATTACAATTTTCGGCGCCCCAAAAAAGGGATTATTGAAATCCGAAATATCCATGGTTTACTTTCAGTCTCCCTCGAGAGTTTCCAATCGCCGATTTTCGAGAGGGAAATCTCGAGAGCTATTCATCTGCGGAGTCGATCTCCGGAATTGTACTCGATCCGGCATCTGAGATTCAACGACAATTAGTCGCCCCGTCGGGACCTGTCACTCGAGCATTGGAATTGGGGTTGCGACCTCAGGGGAAGCGAAGTTATTCTCCCTCCCGCGTAGGCCATCAATTTCCCGTCTCCCTCCCTCTGGTTAATCGATTTCTCTTTTGACCCGCAAACACCGTCACTGCATTTGCATGTCCCCGACCTCGCCAAATGGCTGATGGCTGAGAATTTTTCGACACCTTTTGGTCTTTTCAACGTCATGAAAAAGACAATTTATACTTTTCTGTGTTTTGCAGACCTTGGGCATATTGTTCATTCATGGTGACCTTGTTCAACGAAATATGTAAAAACACTATTACAACAATGATATTCTTTTGGTTTGTTAATTTACATATTTTTGCAACTTCTAAAACGTAATACGCAGCCATTGCAGAGCTATTTCACTACTTGTTTTACACTTTTATGTAAGGTATAAAATTAACTATGGTAGTGCTGAATGTATCACAGAGATTTCTGAAAAGAATTTTTACAAAAGGCTGAAAACTTAGTAAAAAACAAGTTACAAAAATAGCAATATAACGTAATTGTTGCATATAAAACCATCAAGAATGTGCTCCTGCAGTACATCTTCAGATATTTTCACTGTTAAGGAAAATAATCAAAAGCCAATTCTGTGATTTCGATTTGTTATTGTTTGGAAAAATATCAAATTTGGGGAAAAGTAAACAGTAGCTATATTTTAGTCAGAACACCTTTTTAAACGAATTTGAAGAGTGTTTACAAATATTGAGTATTTTGAGTATAATATTATAGAAGCAATTATTAAAAAATCTAATATTAATAAGAAAGGTTTTTATTCATGTCTTAATTCTTATATAAAAGAAAATATATTATTTTACTTGCTACTATTGCCCTGCTACTGCAACTATGAGCTCATTTCATCTGAATATGCAAAGTGTTTGGAAAGGAAATGTTGAAACTTCGAAAATAAACTCTTAAGACAATTTTAAGCAAATTTTGTCTAATAAACTACTTAAATATTTAGAATGGCTTAGCCGCAATAAGCGTTCACACGTTGGTGTGAAAAAATGATTTCTAAGCAATAATTTGCATTGCAGAAGCACAAAAACACTCCAAAAACATAAATTGTTTATTATTTACAAACGAAATGAACATATTTGTTCAGAAAGAAAATTTAACATAGATACAGAAAAGCAGTCGAATTCTGTACATGGGTGCTTTTTTTAATTTCTGTGTAAATTTTCTGCTGTTTTCTGAGTTATGTTTTCGGAGTGTTTCTATGCTTCTTTAATGCACATTTTTCACGAGAAATCATGTTTTTAAATCCATATTTGAGCGCTTATTACGACTCGTCGTTTCCAGAATTTTTACAATATAAAAATGAACATCATCATTCCCTTCCTGAACTTGGCTAGGGTTCTTTCTAAGTAATCACATCCCCGAACATTAAAGAAATTTCCATCACACGCGAAGACTTAGTTTATACCTATCTGCGATCTATCCGGTTCAGAAGCTATAAAAGGGATATTTTCTGTTGTCTGGCCCTGACTACGCCATCTGTGTACGTACACCCGCATGGGATCGTTCCATCTATGCCAATAGTTGTACACGAAATGGATTGATTCATAGTTTCCGAGACTCCCGGTTTTTACATTTGATACTACAGAAACTCGTCCTCCTTGCCAAGATTGCAATTATACATGTACAAATAAATTGTAATTAACATCGGGTTAGGTATTTATATTAACGAAGGTCCTTCGACCTTCGGCACAACATGAGCCACTTTTATCACTGTTCCTTAATGATAAACAATATGATTAGGAAGTTATAATTAATGCTTATCTTGGTATTTATCTTTCCCGGTCCCTCTTCCAATCACTTTCTCTTTCTCCAGTGGAAATGTCCACTAAATATGAAAGTACTGTCAGCCGATCTTCACCAGAAACTCATGTCTTTAATATTCCACTGTTGCTGACCTTAATTCTACAATGTTTTCCTACAACTTAAAACTGAACGAAAGTAAACCATCCACTGGTGGAAAGTAAACTATCCAATGAAGTTCATTACCACACTAGAGCGGTAAAGTACTTCATTACGAAGCTGATTATAATAGTATAATGTTTCACATTACCTAACCAAAGTGGATGAATAAATATATTTGATGTCCCATTTAGGGATATATTCGTGGAATAGAGTAGTGAATAATACTATGAGTTTCTAATGAATGTTTGTGTACAGTGTAATAAATTAATTATTTCTTCTCACATACCAAGGCTCATTATATAGAATTGTTTAGCTCATTTCAGGAGTCTCCATTTCAGGAGGCAAGTAAGTAAGTTTCTATTACTGCAACTTTATGGAAACAAAATAATCACTTGCAATTGTTCTCGTATTGTGTACCATAACCTACATATAATAGGTTTATTTTTACACTTATTTAAAAGGTAATTGCTTAATAGTGAATTATTAATGTACAAAAGGAATTAACTGACTCTTCAGATGTTATGTTTACAACAGGCGAACTTCATAATTCGTTTTTCGGAATGTTATTGTTATTCACAAACACTTCAGTTTTGATAATAGAGAGAGCAAATGTTTTGAAAGAAAAAAGTTATCAAAGCGTGGAAAATCTCTTCGTAATAATAATTTTATTTATATATTATTTTTGGATAAAATTTGCGTAAGACGAAACCCGGAAGCTTAAAACCAATACTCAATACCCGCGGTAGAACATTTTTGTTCGTAAAATCCGTGTTTAATGTTGTTTGGAGCTGTAACTACATGCTCACACGCCAGTAGTAAGGTCCAATAAAGCTGTTTTAAAGATGGTAGAGATGGCTACAGATGTCGAGGAGATACCCTCAATTCAGCGTCCAAACATTGGGATGTAAGTATGGATGAATGGATGTGTCACTAATAATTCTGTGAGATTGTAAGTTGTTGAGCTTAGTTAATACGTCAGGGAGTAAGGTCTGTGTAGATATGCTGTTCCAGAACATTAAGGTATTTTAATGTAGGGAATAGTTTACATAGCCCCTGTCAGGTTTCAAAACGTTCTGAAAAATGGTGTCAGTATAACTTCCTCGTATACGTACGTAATATGGAGTATTAAACGTGTTATACAAAAACGTATGTGATGCTGCAGCGAAAGTAACGTTTGTTTTCATAGAAAAACTCGTTTTGTGACTCCCTGAAACCGTAAAAGAAGAGTTTTGTTATCCCTAAAGTAAAACGTAGCTTAGTCAGAACCCACATTTTGTGGTTCTTTAATACCGAAAATGGCTGTTATTTGTCCGTTCAGCTATCCCTCCATTCCCTTGTTCGTCTGCGAACAATCCTAGCGCATAAACTACCAGTAGGAGTTTTTCCAAAATGAAAATTTCGCGATCGATGCGATCCTTGGAATTTTGAAAAAAATTTTGGAAGTTCTTCAAATGCTCCTCCGGTGATCTCGTTCCGCAAGACTGTAGTATCGACAGCGTATAAGCGACTCTTGACAGCTCGCTCGGCATGCGCTGTGGTACGTCATGTGACCTGCTCTCAATCAATCAGCATCATTAACAGTTGCAGTAATGGAATCAGCAAGCAATCAGAAAGGGGTTGTTTAGTTTAGTTTAGTTAATGCCTTATTTTACGTGGCGAGACTCGGGCCATTCCATCTAACCAAGCAAATTTTGATACGCTCTTTTCACCACCTACCGGAGAAAGGATGTATTATCTTGGGCGACGAAACTGGCAGATCTCAATTTTGCTCGGAGGCTTCATTTAGGCTTGAGGATATTTTACATGCAGTAAATCTACTACATGGGACAGCCGGCTTTACTTCCCCTCCGAAGGAAGGCTTACGAGGGATTTTTTTGCTCTTAAATATCCACGGCTTCCATCGGGTTTGAATCCACCAACTCGGGTACAACAGTCCGGTACGCTATCCGTTATACCACCGAATCCGCTACTTTCTTACAGCCAGGGTTCAGCATTGCCGCTCATCTGACTCACACGAAGTCGCTCGAGAAGCGCGCAGATTCCTGACATCGACAGTATCTGCGCGAATGAAATGAGCCTCTGACAGTAGATGACAGATTAGTTGGATGTGGTAAGAATACTGTGACATACCGATATGTCACGTTAAAATAAACTAACATTTATTTGTAGACAATATGGTGGAACATGCATTACGAAATATCACGAGAGCTAGAGCTTAGCAACGACCGTGAATAAACAATGTAATTTTTGTTTTTTCTAAATGCATTAAGAGATGGCTTGGTGCCGAAAGTAGAAAATTTGGGATTGGGCGAAGAAGTTTAGACGATCAATAGGTCAGCTACACCAAAATATAACAAACGTATGGATTGAGAAAAGGACGGTCAAATGTTATGAAAAAAATGAAGGTAGTTTAATACGAAGTCTTCGAGGGATGAATCATGCAGGAAGATTTCATTCTGCTCGATATAGCGCTTCTGAACTGATCGTAGGTTCGTGAGAGGGAACGAGTACAATCTAGATAGAATTGGGTTATCAGTGAAAGTTTAAGGACAGTGAATGATATTGCAGATATTTTCATGTGGAAGCAATATTGATGTATAAATTGGAACTTTGTCGGGAGTGGTAATCGAGTTCGGGACTATGTCATAGGACGTAATCGGGACTGATAATTTTGATAGTTTGAGACCAGCTTGGATAGGGGCAGAACAGGATTTCGTGGAACTTTGGACTACGGCAAGCTCGCAAGATATTTCGACTGAGAAGTCTACGAGGGACATCAACGAAGAAAAGATAAGTTAACCGCGGTATAAATTGTAAATTGAAAGATATCTTGATCAAAGGCCTAAAAATTGTAAATTCACTAAATTGTTTGCTAAAAGCGTAAAAATAAACTTTGTTGAATTTTGTTCTTTAGAAAAGAAAGTGATCTTTCATTTAGTCAATCCAAACAGAAATGAACTAGGAATAGAATCATTCTATTTCAGATTCCCAGCTGCGCTGTATAGTCGGTGGATCCTATAATCCATTATAGAGGTAATAAGGATTATAATATATCGTGACCCATTGACCCAGCAAGCCGGACGCTAAGATCTTTAGGAGATATAAATGTAGAGAGAGGAAAAAATTTTGCATATCTCAATACACTTGCCAAAAAATAAAAAAAGATGTCATTGATGACGTGACAGAAAATAAAAAAAGTCGTCTAACGAGGCCTGTAAGAAGTAAATGTTGAAAAATTGGTAATATCATTGGAAAGTGAAGGTGATAGCAGCAGGAGTGTAAGCAAAGAAATGGTAATTTCGCCTTCATATTTAATTAGAGGATCTGGGAAGGCGCCCGTTGCCTGCAGAATATAGAGCAAGCCACCCACAGCTGACATCAAATTTTCAATCGGGTTGGAGGGTCGAAAATATTCGTCTGTAGAGAAAGTTATGAATATGATATCAAGACGTGCCATCGCCTGTCGGTCTATGTTCATGTTTTGAGATTTCATTAATCGGTAATCTGTAATCTGTAATCTTGCTGGTGGCATGTTCGTAGTATTAAATGGCAACAGCACAACGAACTGATAGAGTCGCATATATGCTGTCGGTACTGTCGTCCGCGTCAGTAAGTTTTGTTTTACACCCTCCCCTCTTTTAAGGCGAATGTCATTTTTAAAAATATTCGTTACTATATTGTACACTGTATATGTAGCAACTTTGAATAAAATTGTTCAAGGCATTACATTGTTATGTTGGAACATACAGACGAGTATATGCATTTCTAAATTTTAAGATTTAGTTCTTTCTCTAGCCGAACTGGATAAGTGTGTGTACCGACTCTGCGCTTCGGTCCAAAGAGTCGCGGGTTCGAGTCCCGCCTTCAGCATAGTTGTTTCTCATGTGTCTCTCATGCATATGGAGTCACGGAGGAACTCGTGCTCTGCAGATCCCAGATCAGTAAAGCCCACAAGTGTGTTGGTGTCTTCGAATACGCATTCACCGGGAGCGGCAGCTCAGTGCATCGACTGATGTCACTGCAGTGCCTCTTACCGGGAGATCCTAGATCGAGTCCCGAGGGCGGCAGAATTTGTGACACTAGCTTCTCAGTTAGGTCGAATTCACTCGCTGTCTAGAGGAGAATTCTAGCAGCCGGCTGCTCTGATCGGTAGTTTTCCGTGGTTTCTCCGATCAGCACCAGGCGAATGCCGGAGCAGTACCCTAACAAACGGGCCACGAACCGAGCGCCATCTTTCCTTCCTCTTCCCTGTCCTATCCTCAACCCTTAAACACACACCTACACTATACTACCACACATGCCGGGAGACCTGTCGAGAGCTTAGACCTTGTCCCGGGTGGGCCGGTGCCCCACTGGTGGGAGATACTTGGGGGGGGGAAATCCCGTTAATCGACGGTATGTCAGCGCTGGGTCTCGTCATCCAGAGGGGGGAAGACCACCGCCACCAACCGAGCAAAAGCACGCACTACATTTACGGGACTAACAGCCACAGTAGTTGTCGCGTCCGAAATCACAGTCAAGTAATAACAATCAAGCAATCAATCGAATATGCGTTCCGTCGGGACATAATGGTTAACCGACAGTTGGTTGGATAAAAGCTATAGGGAAAAAGTTATTGCTCTTTTTATATTAGAAAACATTCGTCCTTCCTCCCAGTCCCTACACAGCTGGCCTTCAATTTTCATCCGCTCCTCATCCCGAAGCTCTGGCGCAGGGCTGCCAACTGCCTACGCGGCCATTGTGTATCCCAAAGCATTCATCAGCGCCCCCAACAAGATTACTGTTTATCCGCCGTGAAAGCTGTTCCTCAACTACGCCACAACTTGCCCAAAGACCCGGAGGCGCGCCGCGTAGGCAACAGGCTATTGAGCTCCAAGGATTCGACGCCGGCCTTGGAAACTGCTCCTCGACACGTGGACTTTTGAGCTGAGGCGCCGAAACCGGGATGAAGCAAGTGGATTGAGATGACGAAGTAGTATCGGTTGAGCTTAACCCGGGAGTGCTGACAATAGATCTGTGCGATCCAAGCCACGGAAATTTTATGTTCCTGAATTATTGCGATGAAATAGTCGTCTGATATTTCATCTATTCCTTCATTGTACTTTTCTGAAAATGCCTTGCCTTTTAGTTTTATCCTTTTGCTGAATCATTTCCCATGAGCATGTTGAAACGCGATCGCCGCGCTTCGCGATATCTGTCATAAACGTTGGGTGCAATGCCACCAGCGCATTGTGAGCTTCTAACTGAGGGGTACGTATCATGGCATTATTTTTAGTCGAGTGTATAACAAGTGCATATTCAGAAAATGTAATGATTTGTCTTATCTACAATTGACTGTCATACTTACTTACCAAAGAGAAAGAAGATGAACAGCAAACGTCTATAGGGAAATAAAAGAATACGAACATTGCAAAATGGAAAAAAGACAAAGACTTTCAAATATTTTTGTGAAAAAGTAAAATATATGTGTGTGAAGAACATCCTAAAATAATTTGTAGACGTTGTATTTAATATTATTTAATAGGATAATAATATGTTTAATGATTTTTTTGTGTACTTTGTCAATTTTTAACTTTCTCACCATAAGTATTCAGACCAGAATTATGCAGTATGGGCACGCGGCACGAAGCTGCATGTAGTTCAAACTTTCACCTTAAAAATTACAGAAATGGAATTAGAGCTTCCTGTTGTTTCCTATCTCATCTTAAAAGATATCACCATGTACATTTCAATATTTTGAAAAATTTATAAATTTGTTTCTTAATTTATAAAATCGAGTAATGAAACCTTTTTACAAAATAATTCAGGCAAATTCTCTAGTGGCAGCAGAGATTTTGTGGTACTCTAAGATTAAAATTTCAGGATATCAGAGGTATCAATTACAATTGGTAGGCAATGAAAATTTACTATGCAGAAAATGTGGCCATACACTACATTGGCTCTAACAATTTTTAAACTGAATTAACAAATTACCACATGAATAACTACGTCATACAAGGAAATACATAATCCGAATGATCAAACAAGATAACCATCTTTAATGTGTTACTAATCTGTGTTACTTGTGTAAGCACTCTATTTTATAATTTTAATGTTCATCACACTTTAAATTTGTGTATCGTACCATAACATAAGTTCAATCTGCGCGTCTTTTCTTCAGCTCTGGTCTTATAGGTAATAAGTTGAATACATGAATACACGAAAGAACGAGTGTTCTGGGAAGAATCGATAAGGAAATACACGTTCCCGTGTCTCTCTCACCTCCCAGAATTGTCTGTCACTCATATGATATCACTCACTGGTAAAGTAATTTCTTAAACCACAAAATTTACAAATTAATACCACATAATTACAAATATCAAATTTCTTCAAAAATAGAATACAAAGTATAACGGCACATTCTAATTCATGTAACATCAAATTTATTTTGTTATTAGTGCAAGATCACTTTGCATTTCGTCAGGTATTCAGTGACTTTGAACGCAGCCATTCCATTGTTCTACATCAAAGAGGATTGATCCCCTTTAGATGTAGATGAGAACTTCATTCGTCTACTCGGTTGAAGTATATTATTACATTATTACACAAAATGACCGCCTGCTTGCACTTCCCGTTTCCAAAATAGCCCTCAGGCCCTTCTCGAACAGCCACTTCCCATATTTGCCTCGTGGCCCACTTCTTGTTCTTCTTAGCATGAAATGAAAGCATTGGTTGATTGTTAGTGATTCCGGGCGCTTCAACTACTTTGGTCATTAGTTCCGTTAGTGTAGTGCATGTATTTTTCTCGGGAGATGGGGGTGATCTTCCCCCGCTGGATGGTGAGATCCGGTGCCGACCTACTGTCGACTACCGTGGTTTTTCCCAACCAGATATCTCTCACAAGCTCTAAGCCCTCGATTGATCTCCCGGAATATGTGGTAGTGTGTAAGTGTGTGTGTAAGAGGAGAGGATAGGACAAGGAAGAGGAAGCAAAGATCGCGCGCGGTTCCTGGTCGGTCCGTTTGTTAGGGTCCTGCTCCGGCAGTCGTCTATTGTTGATCGGATAAACCACGGAAAATTAGCGATTAGAGCAGCTGGACGCTGGAATTCTCCTCCAGACAGCGACTGGATTTGACCTAGCTGACACGCTATTGTAACCTCTCCTCAGGTTGTCTATTAATATTCATGGATTCGGGGCTCTTTATCAATGAAGATTTTGAAAAAAAAAACAAATACAAAGTCATAGTCTCAAAACATTTGTAATTGGACGTTTTCTTTTACTTTTGCCAAAATGCAGAATGTCAATCCACAAACAATGATAAAAAACACAAACATTACACAATAAAAAACACATATACCCAAAACAACACAAACAAGTTTCACTCGAATTTAAACAAAGCATTGTTTGCTTCTGAAGACAATCATTTGTCCACTTGCTAGTTTATTTATGACTAAAGCAAGAATTGAACACTAGCACTAATCAGATTTCAAAAGAAAATAAAGAATGATATGATAATAAAGTAATATTCACTCAATATTATCACATTCCTAATTGCTCTATCAAACTGGTGTATAAGTATAAAAAACATTCACTGAATTATTATTTTCTTTAGGTGCAGAATTGATTGCAGGTTATTTTTCTTAAATTACTCTTAAAATACATCCCATCTTGATCTAAATGCAACAAATGAATGCATCTTCAGAATACTGTTCTGTTTCAAAGTTAACACCACAAAGACTTTTAAATAAGAAAATAAACTCCACATGACAAACACATGTAATACCCTCTGAGATCAACATGAACGCATTCTTGAAAATTTACAAGTGTTTAAATGTTAGGCTGAAATACATATAAAAATGTAACCCATTATGACTCTTCTGTCATATTAAACTTTTACATAATCAGTAGAATAGGATAAATTATCTAGTCTTGTACTCTTTAAGAGAATTATACAAGCAAAGATAAAGCATAAATATGAATGTCTCATTCCATAATACACTGAATTTTACTCAATGCCTAATTTGCAATACTTAATAGTCACATAGTAAATACAATAACATTCTGTAATACTCTCGTTTTGTTCAGAAGGAACTGTGATTCGTTACGCACACTATTACATATCACATGTTCTACGTGCCATTGCACAAGCGGAAACAGTTTGAAAATGTTAGCCTCTATTTACAAAACTTCTTGCAATGTCTTCTTTTAAACGAGTCTATTAATTTTATGTTCATTTAACAGAAACTGTATTTTCTAACACAATGCATTCTATCAACCGAAGCACTGATCACAATCTATTGAATTAACAAAATGTAGAGTACAAATACCTTGCAATCCGTCTTCTTCGTAGAACCTGTCTATTAAATATTTATGGTTCAATTTAACAGAAACTGTATTTTCTAACACAATGCATTCTATCAACCGAAACACTGATCACAATCTCTACTGTATTAACAAAAATGTAGAGTACTAATGCCTTTTTTAAAGATAGCCTCATTCTGCGCCGTCTGGAATACAACAAGAACGTTTTCCTCTCGCCCTCTTGTCGAGTGACGTCTCAACGAACGGGTGGAGAGAACCCCCTCCCTACCTCCGATACACCCCTCCTTCTTGGAATAAACTGGTGTCGTCATAGTGGCGGCGGCGGCGCCAAATTCGTTTGTTGATCATTCGAATGGTCACACTATTGTTGAAAATTCTGCCTCCGTCGATACCCAAGCCTAGAACATGAGTTGATGCACTGTGCTACTTCTCCCGGTGGAATAAAAGGAAGATTGTAGGCGATACACGAGTTTAGGAAAACTTTACTTTCTGTGCATAGCAACATCAATGCCCAAGCGGAATCCAAACCCGCGACCATCCGAAAGGAGGAAGTTAAACCTATCCGTCCTTCACGACTCAGCTACAAGAGGCGACTACGATACAGTTTGTTTTAATGGTCCGAGTCAGTTGCTTCAATTTATCTTTTTTCTCGCTCCGAAGTCGCAGCGCGTGCGGCGACCCCGACCAGTCCCTTGAGGGCAAGGGCTTCGAGATGGCGCTCGAAATCCGATTAGGAGTAGCGCTCCCTTCTGTCCCTCCTCGAGGTTCCGGAGGCAACAAAGGCACGTCCCCCATACATCACCCGCGCGCGTGTATTTCAGCGCTTTCTATGCCTCTGCCCGCGCATTCTCACACTCGCTATAGCTAATCTGCACGAGAGGCTCCATGGCAGACTAGTGGCCAGCCAAAGGAGAGCCCGGGTGCTAGGTCCAAGCTTGATGCAAATATCAGAGGGTTGGGCGCCCGGTGGTGATTGTTTTAGTATGAGCAGATCACCATATGTTAGTTTATAATGGTTATCCATGAAAGAAATTTGACAAATATAAGACAAATAACTTAAATGGTGAATTGACGCATTGATTCTGGGAACAGTTTGGTGAGCCATTCACTTTAATCTAAAATTTGTCAATTGAAAAAGAAGTCGCTTACTGACTGACCGAGCAGACCCCTTCCAAACAAGAAATTTCATACAAAATATTATTTTCAACACTTGCGTAGAATGCGTAGAATCCAGCTCTTAACTCCATGGTTTATTGGAAAATAGATCTTGCTGTAAGAGTGCAGCGAAGGAGTCATGGCAACATTAACAATTGTAAGTGTTGTTAAGTAACCAACATACTGAAACAACACTGAAAGTGTGTCAACGCGGCTGCCACCTTGTATGTTGAGCATGATCTCAAGATACACTTGTTAGTTTCCCTGAATGAAAAATAATTCACTCAAATCATAGAAAGATAATTATCCTTGGCGAACTGATTTCAAATTGCTGAACTCTATTTCTATTGCACTTCTTCCGTCAATATTTCATTTGTATATGGAAGACTTAGTTTTTGTTCTAGTCGCGTTAAAAACGCTTAAAAAATATTTTTTCTCAAACAATTAATTATTTCCTGATATTTTACTGAAAATTAAGTATTCGTAGATTTGTATCGAATATACTTAGGACGAAAAATAAAGTTTGGGAGATCATTTAAAGTCATCTGGCGCACAAACCACCCCTGCACTCATTGTGTTTCCTGCTACTCCGTTAATACACAGATTGTCAAATAAATTTAGCACCTCCTGCAGTTTTTGAACGGGTTATATTGCAATGTAGTTTTTAAAGAAGTGTGTCATAGAATAGGGCTATGATATTTGATAGGGCTTGATACATGTATTCAATTCTATTTTATCATATGTTTTTACGATATTTTGAAGTATCTTTGATTTTTCAAATGAAACTATACATATGTTTCAGTCTATCATGTGGGACGGTCCAATCAGATGCGTCCAAAATAAATACAAAACATTCGATTAGGACTAAAAAACACTTTTGTTTCGTCTGTTAATAGGAAAGAAAACATGTGAAGGTGCATGAGTGTAAGATGTTTTCTTTAATTAATTGATATTCTAAAGAACTGTGCCCAAAATAGACTGAGAATATAAATAAATAAAAACAGGACATTTATTTTATGCGTGTTCTCTTTTTTTGTTTTGCATGCACATGTTTTGATGTCACAAGCGAGGTAGAATTCGCTGAATATTTTGTCAATGAATACGGAGTAAACCAAGCCGATATTTTTAAACGGTTTTAGAACAAATTTCGTGGATTATTATTATTATATAACTACAACCTCAATGATAGGAAATAATGAAAATGTATACATCTTCCTGAAGTAATAGTAATATTATTCTCGACTTCCTTTATAGGATCAATTTTGCGGACTCACGTTCTATAAATTCGTTAGAATAGTGTAGAAATTATTAGGAAGACGAGGATTCAAATATTATAAAAGTAATTTTATTTGTAATTATAAGGGAGTAAATGGTTTGTGTGTGTGTATTTAAAAACCATGTCACATGACGAGCGGAAAAAGACAAAACCTGATATACATATTGTCGTATGATACATAAGCATTTTTTGACTAAGTGTGATTTTTTGGCGACTCGTGTTTAACAAATATTTTCTTTATTTATTTATTTATACGTTAAAAAAACAGTTAAAAACTGCGTATGCGTGCTATGGGGAAAAGTGAATTGTGTGCACATTTTCAAAATTCTGTGATCCGTACACTAAGTCATATACTACTTAAATTTTGAATTTTTGAAAGGGAGAAAAAAAACAAAAACTCCCATGTAGTAAAATCTATTTTCAAAATAAATAAGAAAAAAAAAAAAAACCCGTATAAAATCTATTTTAAAAAAAAAAAAAAAAGCAATAAAATTTTGAATTTTGAAAGGGTTTTTTTAAATTTTTTTTTTCAATGTAATGGTCCGCCACACATCATCACGCAGCGCTCCGTCTGTAAGCTAAGCTCTGGCAAGGAAAGCTGAACACAAAAATATCAAGATTACTCAAAAAATACTGACCTATCTTATTACAGTAGGAATATTATTAGATTTGTCTTTTAACGCTCGTCATGATGTCCATAATGTGTACAGTTTCGTTTGAAAAAAAAAAAACGTTATCTCAATACCTCGTAAAATACAAGTGATAAAATGGAAATGACTACAAGAATCAATTCTCCCCATTCCCTCATGCACTTCGAGAAAACTGCATCGCAATAACTTCAACCATTCAAAAATTGCAGGAGATGCTAAAGTTAGGTGGTTCATCCTATATATTTTGATCGTGATTTAATCAGTGAACTTTAGTCATCATGTTCACTTTACACTAGCTAATTCATCTGATCAATTAGGAGGTCAAGAATGTACGTGACGTTTGCAAGGAACTTACACTCGTTGCTATTCATTATCAGTTTTTAAATTCTGTGGTCGTAACACGATTTGCACTGACATGTGCTGCAAACAAACCAGTCACAAGATAAAAGGAGAACAGTGATCATCACGAAAACTCCGTTATATCGCTTTCAGATGCTACACATTTGACAGAGTGTATGTAGTTGGTCTTGACCGCCCAATACTCATTGCTTGGTATTTTTCCTGTTCATGATGTATGCCTGAGTAGGTAAGCATGCACCGACGGTTGCGCCTGGCCGTCACTCCTGCTCGCTGCAGTACAACTATGGGATCAATAGTCCTGACAACTAATCTATATTGTTATAAACTCAGATGTCAGACTCTTATTGAATTTAATTATGTTTTAGTGTAAATGTATCAGCAATGACTAATCCAACTTGTCTTGTTTATTTCAAGTTATAATAAATGTGTTCTTAAATTACTGTTATTCGTTTATAATTAATTTAATTTAACCTGTAATTATATGCTGAGAATAGAATTCAAGTGATGATTACATCTTAAGTAATTGTTTGCGTTAATTAATTTGTTTATGTAATTCAATCTAATTGTGCTTTAGTGTAAAAGTATCAATTCTGGCTAATCTCACTTGTCTTGTTTAATTGGATTAATTATAAACGAGCTCTTTATCATATATTATGTTATTCTTTGTCCGTGTTAATGAAATTGTTTATGTTCAGTGGGTTAAGTTCAAAAGAAGAGGGCCTTGGACCGACAAAATATGGGGGCCTCTTAATTAAAGATATAATTAATTTACTTTTGTGAACGGAATTTTAGGAGTTAAAATATTTATTACTACATATTATTGCAGTTATCATCATCTCTGAGCCACATCTCTTGGTCTGACTGGTAGATATCCTTCCCCATTCGGGGGCCCCGTTTCGAAGATAGGTCATGGACGATAACCCAACTGCCTTCATTAGACCCTCGCTGGCGAGCTCGTCATTAGTTAATCTTCTCTCGTGATAATAAAAACTCAGTGTGGAACAACGTACACTTTCTTCAATGACAGTATGCTTTGAATCAAGCGCAAATAGACCGAGTCAAGGCGCAATACGACCTCAGTCAAGTCATTGTTAAAGCCTTCGAAAGCTTTGAAAACATTTTGAAGCAACAATCCGAGCAAATAAAAACCCTCGTTAATTTAATTACTATAGTGATATCCAAAATGCATTAAAATTCTTCTTCTTCTTCTGCGAGTGGAACTACACCATGCGGCGTCTCTCGCACCCAAGCTTCCATCTTCTTCTATCTTGCCAATCATCATCTTCGATGTGACGATCTCTCATGATCTCTCGTACACCATCATACCACGTGAGTCTTGGTCTACCTCTCTTTCTGTGCATTGACACCTGCCACCTCCACCTTTTTTTAATGGCCATCTTTCCCCCGGCATTCTTCTATGATGACCATACCCTTTTAACCTTCTCCCTTCTATTGTATCCATTATATCCGACATGACACCCATTTGCTGCTTTATATTTTCATTCCTGATTCATTCCATTAACGTTACACTACAGCTGCGTCTCCAAAACTCCATTTCCATAGCCTTTAACTTTTTCTCATTACTTTTTGAGATCTCCCACAACTCAGCACCATACAGTGATATACTTTCCACAGTTGCTTTATAAATTCTAATTTTTACTTTATTAGAAATATTTTTATTTCATATTATTGAATGCAATTGGCGAATAGCAGATTTTCATTGCCGAATGCGATGTTTAATTTCATCTTCACTGCCCCCTTGGTCTGTTAAAATTGTTCCTAAGTACTTATACGTCTGACAACACTTAACAACCGAGCCATCCTCCATTACTAAATACTTTCCTGTCCCTCCTACCACCATGTACTCTGTCTTCTTGAAATTGATTTTCAGTTCCCATTTTCCATATTCCTCATTTAATTTCCTTAACATATAATGTGCATCGTCTTCATCCTCTGCGAATATCACTTCGTCATCTGCAAAATTCAATGAATATTAACAACCCTGTGTGAGGTTGCTGGTCCCCCAGCGGGCGCCTCTCCAGGTGGCGGATAGGGGGATGCCCGGACAGACGTATCTGGTGGGTACCGGGGAAATTAAATACCCGGGGTGGACCAAAACCAGCGAAGAGGAAGAAGAGATCGGCAACGGCTCTGAAGAAGGAAGGGATGCTTGACAGCTCTCCAACGACAGAAGAGGCGGAAGACTTTAATACCTCTTTTCTCAACTGCTACTTTGCAGATGATGATGTTTCATCAAAAAGGTTAGAGGAAGGAAACCTCGAGAATAAATCCCTGGTCCTCCAAGTTGGGGGTTGAGATGTTGGGCCTGCACCCCATCGCTCAGAAAAAAACTCAACATGCACGAACCCCAAGCAATAAGCCTCGGAATCATGCTAGTCTACGACGACGACTTGGCCTTCGAAATAGGTATATCAATTTTGGAACTTGGAATGTACAAGGCACAGCCACAAAGGAATCCGACGTTTTTAGAGAATTAGGTTAAATTTAGATGTTGCTGCCCTATCTGAAACTAAAAAGAAAGGGAAGGGTTTGGAAGAGATTCAAAATTACGTTCGCATTAAGATGGCGTGGAAAATAAAAATGATACTTCGGAACGCAAATGGTATACTCAAGCAATTCTCAACGGAGAAGACATAGATATCATGATTATATCTGAAACCCACTTCACAGAAAAAAGCTATCATCAAATTCCAGAATACGTAATCTGTACTATCGAACATTCGGACGTAACCATGCACTGCGTTATCATCCGTAACACGATAAAACATTATGACTTTCTTTTTTAAAATTTATTTCTTCTCGTTCGACAGTTCTGTCTCTCGAGGAGTTTGAAAATAGTACATATTATTACATTTTGGAAATGGCCATCCATAACAAGGAGTGTTCATTTCCACTCGTAAACATTGTCTAAGTTTCGATAATTGTTCAGGCTTCAAGGTTTGGTGTGAGGTGTAAAGTTGAAAGTTAAAGTAGCGCTGGAAAGGGTGTAAAAATCAAGTTACGGTGGTCTCAGTGTATCCTTAGGGAACGTTGATTTAATACGGGACCATGAAGCACGAATGCTCAGATTACATATTGTGGAACAGGGTGAAGAGTAAAGATTTTGATAGAAATAGTCGGTTATTTTACTTATGTGTTCGTCTAGTGGCAATATATTTAGTTCGCGATGAAGTTGGGAATTTGGAATAAACCATGGTGCCTTGGTCTTTCGTAGGAACTTATTTTGGAATGCAATTAACTTTTGGAGGTTACTAGGTGGTATACCAATCCATACTGGACATGCATACGTTAGAGTGGGTTCAATAATTGATTTGCACAGTAATATTCGGCTCTCTATACTAATGGCAGATCGAGAGTTAATTAAGGGGAACATTTTTGATATTTTGACCAAAGATTTATTAGCAGTTGCGTAGATGTGGGATTTTCACGTTTACTTTTGTCAAAAAATACTCCTAGGGACTTCACCGCTGAAGAGATACACGGGATGAGATTCCCCTTGATGTTAAGTTGGGGGGGATTTTTCGGTCGGCGTAATGCGAATATCTTTGCTTGGCATTAGTATTATTTAGCTTTGTTCTCCAATTCTGAGTCCATTTAATATAATTGTTGAGGTTGTTTTGAATATTCTCCTTTGCTATTATGATATCGCTATGAGAGGTGAATAGTGCAATATCGTCAACATAGAAAGAATTTTTACTTTTTCTTTGGTATGTCTTTTAACAATTGACCAAAGATGCCTTGAGTTACGGTGAATTTCCACAATACATTTATTGTAGTTCAGTAGACGTAATTTATCAAGAAGGGTTTTTATCTTACGTCTATCTTCTATCTGATAAACTTTTTTCTTAATATCGGGTCTTCTTGTGTGTGGCCAGAACCGTCTCATATTATTTTTTGGTTTATTTAGATGAATTATATTTAGAGGTATTGCTTTCCCTTTTGGAATTCAATAAGGCGTTATCGATTGTTGGAAATACGCAATTATGGCTTTAGAGAATTTTTCTATTTCATTGTCAATGTCATTTGCGGTATTTACATTTTTTGGGTACGTGTAAAAGCATTTGTGTACGTTGAGAAGCATTAACTTGGCTTACTTCTACCAGTTGGTATTTCCTCTTAAGTAATTGACGTTCGTTTGATCAATTAGCAAGGAAAGAGAGATGACTACAAGGCAGAGGTCAGAAACGAGCTCTGAATATACATTTTGGTATATTAGAAAATTAGTATCTTTAGTTAGAACATTCAAAATATCTGTTAGAATGTTCAAAATATCTGGGATAACATTGGGATTAGTAGCATAGCGAGTAGGTTCGTTTGGAGAAAATAATTTTATATTAGAAGAAGCTACAATTTCCCCAATTTTTTTGCTTTGCCAAGTTGTTGAGCTACAACCCCACGTACTATTCTTGCTATTATGATCTCCAATCATGATTGTTGGGCAATTTACACTAAAAATGTTTTGATATGCTAATAATTGGAATGTTTTGTTAGGCGATATGTATGCTGCTATTATATTTAACGTTCTGAAGTTTAGGGCATTTTAATTCCAACCAATTCAAGGTTCGCTGATAGTGGAGTCGAAATCTGTTCATGTTTCAGTTCCTTGGAGATAAAAATGGCAACGCCACCGGAGGCTCGTACTTTTGTAGTTCTATCGTTTCTATATGAAACGAATACTAGTACTCGTATGTTGAACCTTTCTCCCGGAATCAAGTGGGTTTCTGTTACACAACCATTTTTCATACCATGTTGGTCTAAAAGAAGAATCTGAACATGTTTTTTGGACACTTAAGGCCATTGGCAGGCCAGTTCAGAATCTTCTTTTGTTCCTGAATAGCCGCCATTTTCAACATGTAATGAAAACACTTCTTGAATCATGTTTTGAATTTGAGATAGTAAAACAGACATTACTTGAGAAACGATTGATAAGATAATACTAGACCAGTCCGGGAAATGAGAGGTGCCTTGTCTCGGCGTAAAGGTTGGTGAAAGGCGCGGTTGGAGTGGGGGAAAGAGGTCAGTTGGCAGAGTCACTTTTTGATTGTTTTGATTTTGGTGAGAAAGATTTAGTAGAAGACTCAGTTTTCGAAGTGGTCTGGAAGAAGTTGTTAAGTGACTTTACGTATTCTTTATAAAATTTGCAGCCTATGTAATTGGAATTCATGACAGTTTACATATTGAGATTGCGCATTTTTGACTTTTTTGCGATCCGTGTAATGATGGTTTCCGATACATTTCACACATCTCAGAATGAACCCACAATTTGCCTATGAGTGGCCATATCTCTGAGATTACTGAATACAAAACAGAAGAAATTCAGGCTACTTCAAGTTCTTCGGAAAATGGATTTACTTACTTTTTCGTTACCAGGGTTCTATAATAAGAGTTATTCTCCTAAAAATTCGCGGTTTTTCTGCGCAGAATTACATAAATGTCTCTCTACTCCATAGCGAGAAAATAAAAACACTCCCAGACATATTTTATATTACAAATTCACTATTTCTCGGCGTCTCTCGGCGAGCAGCTCTAAGTCGTCGTATTAATTCCACAGCAACCAGAGTAATTTGGTGTAGTCAAGAGCTGTAGATTCTCTTTCAAATTTCAATGCAATATTGAAAATTTTTGCCAACCACGAAATGTATACTCCTATTGACGCACGGGCTTTGAACATGGAGGGCCAGCTTCCGTGAGCCACGCGGAGATTTTATAAAAAGGCCATAAAAATAACGCCATAGCAGCTGAAACATAATAAATATCAAATAATAAATACACCAAAATTCTGCCAAATAATATATATTATTGAAATATTCAATGTTTGCAAACAGATTCTAACTCTTGCATCTGCTGAGAACATCGATCAGGTTTTTCGTCCAGTTTCCCTGATTCATTGAGCAAATGCTGAGATGACCCCTTGTTTTGCTTCTGGACATAAATGTAACTTCATTTTCTGTGCACGTCTTCTAGAATTCAGTGGGAAATACAATTATTCAAATTATCGTTTCCATGTTGTCACGCCAGGAAGTATTATTCTGAAGGACAACATGGATAAGAGCCAAAATGTATTGCCTTTTCATCCTTGAAAAAAGATTTTATTACATGGGAGTTTTTTTTCTTTTTTTTCTCCCTTTCAGAATTCAAAATTTAAGTAGTATATGACTTAGGGATCACAGAATTTTGAAAATGTGCACACAATTCACTTTTCCCCATAGCACGTCATACGCAGTTTTTAACTGTTTTTTGACGTAAATAAATAAATGAATAAACATTATTGTTCTATTTTTGGAATAAAAATTACGTTGGTGTTATGAATCTTTAGTTAACATTCCCGATTTCATCTTTATTATTCTCCGAAACGCTATTGACTATTTTGATTCTTTAACACTTGATATCCTTGCCGTAAGTGTTAACCAACACTACTCCAGCAAATTCCCAATGGGTGCAATCTATTTGATTGATTGATTGATTTATATATTCATATTTCCGGGCGCGTCAAAATTTAACAAAAGTTGAAAAAATATAAGAAAATTTATTTCTTTGCTCCTCTCACCGGTGTTCACCGTTAATTAATTAATATTGTGTATTCGGATCTCATTACCTAAATAGAAATAAATTACTTTCCCACGGGTGGCTTGTGGATAGAGAGATACCTTGCCATAGTGCAATCCCGGGTTCGATTCCCTGTCTGGAATAAATTGGAGCTGTAGTTTCTGATACAATCGCCTCTGTTTCTAGACTTGTGTGTCGAAGAAAAGCTCAGGTAGGCCATGAATGCCAAGGTTGTGTGAATACATCACGCTTGCCACAGGTGTCTTTTACACTCAGGCTTTGGTAATAAATAAAATCACGACCCAGACCCAGTAAAATCTTTTCTACTGCAAAACTGTTTCTATACAATTAGAGACTACACTGATCGTCAAAAAGAAAAATTATGTTTACTTTAACAAAGCCAAGATATAGTATAATGAATCAGTTTACATTTGCATTGCATAATTTTAAAAAAAGACTCAATATGCCTGTAACAAGTAATGTACCTCAGCTTCCGCGTCAATGACCCTCATGTCGTTCGGAGTTTTGTCCATTTTCTCTGATCCATTGAGCAAATGCTGAGATGACCCCTTGATTTGCTTCTGGACGTAAATGTAGCTTCAGTATGCGCACGTTTTGTTGAACTTTCCTTTTGCTTGTAGTGGTAGTAGAGGAGCTTAGGGTGAGTTTCTATTTTGTTAACAATACAGAAAAATCAAATCTGTTCGTTTGTTTACCGTTAAAAATAATTTTTCTATAATTTGGCAAATATAGTTTTTGAAATGTTAATCTCTCGCTTTTTTAAATTTATTATAATAATAATAATAATTATTATTATTATTATTATTATTATTATTTTCATCTTTCAACTTTTAATAGTTAAATTGCTGGGAAGGGATTCTGAAACTCAAGAAAGCGTGCGCAGATGATTTTCTCTCCCATACGTCACATACAGATTTTCACTGTTTTTGACTAAATAAACTAAAAAAAAATGACCTGAGAATACCATTAACTGGGAAAAGTCCCATTAATATGAGCGTAAATGCCAAACACATACAGTACATTCATACCATGGTGCCAGCTATTCAAATAAATTACCGTGGCGCCGACAAAAGATTATACTAAACACAAAGGGAACATCATTTTTACTAGAATATAATAGCAAAAGTTATGACCTGATAAAAATGAATTAAAAATATACAACAAATTCAATAAACATAATTTTCACTCAAGATAATGGTGAATTGACCCAGACTAAGATGTTACTGACTTGTACAATCTAGGAACTCAAAGTCCACAGAGATAGCGTGTTTATAAACCAGAATAAGCTCCAATTCTCTCGCTACACGAATAGTTACAGGGCAATTGTTCATTCAATGTCTACTTATTTTTGGCTGTATAATAATTATTTTAAAATTTCAATTGACGAGAAGTTGACTATTATTTAAATACGATTAGTGAGTAATATTTACTGAAAAGGTGATTTTATAACACAAATAATTCGAAATAGAAGATAAATATTTTAGAAGTCACCAATTTGTCAGCTTATTTGTCAGTAAAATTGGCCGTTCTAATTCCAAGCGGAAGTTATTTGAATCTGCCTGTTTTCGTTGCATATGGTTACATATCTTTACTAGCGAATGAAAAACTTATAATTATATCTTCTTGACTTGTCTATTAAAAAAATTATAAGATAATGAAAGATAGAATACAGATCTATCAGCTTTAACTGTGTACAACAAAAATAATTTTAGTAAAGTACAATCACATAAAGTATACACAACTTGGGAAATTGTTGGCTTTTAGAGTGAAAGTTGAATTGGATGTTATGAGGATCTCATAGACTAGTAACGAAAAATATTGACCGTCAGAGAAATATGAAAAATCATTCTTTTTAATATTCTCGACTCTGAACCAATAACTCAATTGTAATGAGCGTTTTTGTTTCATATGTCTAGAATATTCCAACATGTGCCTCTACGCATCTGGAAGATTGCTCCTGGTAGCAGTGTCTCTTCATCTTGTTCTGTGCTCCACCACTCACTCTTCAGGACCAATGGATGTTCCGACAAGAGCTCTGGACCTCACGGATTTTTTGGCAAAACAGGACTTGATCCTGGACCAGATCGGTACCCTGGTTAAGTCTTTGCAGGCTCTACAGATCGCCCCGACCGCGCACCCGCCCACGCCCCCGTCGCCGCCCCCGCCCCGCGCCGCTGCTTCACCAGCCCCCCCGCGCCGGCCATCCAGGCGGCCCCCCCGCCGCAGGGCCTCTCCCAAGCGGACGTCCAGGACGGGGACTCCCTGCACGCGGCCGCGGCGCGCGACGACGCGGACGCCCTGGTGGCGCTGCTGCGCCGCGGCGCACGCCTCCAAGAGCGCGACGCGCGCGGCGACACGGCGCTGCACGTGGCGGCACGCGAGGGCGCGCACGCGGCCACGGCCGCGCTGCTCCTCTGGGGCGCCGACGCACGCACGCGCGGCGCGCTGCTCCGCACGCCGCTGCACGCGGCCGCCGCACACGGCCAGCTGGAGAGCGCGCGGCGGCTGGTGGAGGCGGGCGCGCCGCTCGGCGCCCGCGACGCCCGCGGCGCCACCGCGCTCGCGCTCGCCGCCCGCCTCGACAGCCCGGCCCTCTTGGAGTGGCTGTTGGAGCGGGGCGGGGCGGTGGAGTGGGCGGAGTGGGCGGACGCGGCGGGCGACACGGCGCTGCTGGCGGCGGCGCGGGCGGGGCGGTGGGCGCGGGCGGGCTGGCTGGCTGCGCGAGGGGCGTCGCCCGCGGCGCGCGGCCGCGACGGCGTGTCGCCGCTGGTGCTGGCGGCGCGGGGGGGGGCCGGGGGGCGGCGCGCGCGCTGGCGGCGGCCGGCGCCGCGCAAGTCTGGGCCATCGCGCAGGCGGCTCCCCAAGAGGTGAGTGAGAACCTTTTAGCTCGTCATGCATTGCCAAATAACCACGTGCGAGTGAACAATCATTTACAGCAATCTTCGGATACATGTAGTGTTAGTTGTATTGTTTAACACGAAATAAATACATTTTGCTGAATTCTTTTTTAACTACAGAAGTGTAATTTTTTAAATATCTTTCACGCCTTAATATGCACATATGTAGCGATTTGTATACATTATTGCATTTGTGAGTGGAAGTTCTTCAAATGATTCCGATAATGTTTTTTGAAAAGACAAAATATTTTTATGAAAATGAGCATCTGCATTTACAGTAACGCTTCAATTCCATTTTCGTAACAACGGCTCTAAAGTTTTCAACGAAATTTGCTTATAGGAGGAGGTTTTGCATTGTATAATATTTATAAAGCAATATTTTGGTTCTACCCCTACGAAACAGAAAAATTAAAAAAAAATAAAAATGTACTTCGTGCAACAATAGATGACCGCTGGCAAAAGTATGTGGCAAGTACTTAATCGCTAGCCCAGACAAAATAAATTTGAAAAGTAACTAATACGATAATGTCGATGCCTTTTTAACGTGCGTACGTATATACTGAGTCGTATACTACGTATTTAGAGTTTGCATACTATATAGTGTAGGGAAAATAGATTTCGAGATTTCAACGGAAATACTGAAATGATTTTAAATTCATGATATTCAACTTTCCCATTTGCCAAATATTGTTCACATGAATCTAAAAGCGTTTTTAATTCGTTACCCATCCTAGTGCAGGGCAAAAACTTGTGAAGGGCAGCCACGAATTAAACAGATTCCGGAACTGAGTCAGTGCGTGTTCGCCACGCAGTGAGATTATAGACAGCTGTCTATGACACTATTACACTGATGGAAGTCAAAAATAATACTTATAAATTATGATCGTTGTTATAATTTTTAGTTTGTCTTTTGTTAATTCTTACTTCTCAATTCATAAAATATTAACGTGTTATTTCTTTATTTAAAACTTCGAAAACATCAAGTGCGTATATGTCGAAATTTCATTTTTCCAGATTTGCTAGTGATCGAAATAATACACAAGATTTTGAACCGAAAGGCTTCTGCAGAATTGTTTGGTTATAGAAAACCATAAAAATATTAACATGAGCATTTCCGCTGGTATATGTATGGGCGTGCGAGAAACATTCTTGGCACATATATTTGAATGATTTTGTAAGGGTCACTATTTTTATTTTCACTTTATTACCATTTTGTAATTTAGGCGTACTAGCACTTTGGTTTCTAAATGGCACTGGATTACTTAACATGAAGTTATTCAAGGTTAAATTTTAGGAAAACACAAACTGATTTCCCGAATTTTACGCAAGTTACAAACATTATTTTAAGACATTTCTTGCATAACATAATATACTCCATCATTCGAAGTATCCCTGCGTGACAGGAGATCCTGAATTGCCTTCACAATTTCACCACGAATCCAAATCAGCATGCATAACTTCCGTACCTAACCTCAAAATGACCCGGTGCACTGGACTGCACTGACAACACTGACAGGAGCACACCAGTCTGGTGAATGGAAAACGCTATAAAATTTGTTTTCTATTCGGAACTTATAAGCGCTCGTTTATTCATAATATACCCGACATTGTATAGATCGATTAGAAGCTGTTTTAATATCTATGTACTTGAAGATATTTATTTTTAATTCCCGACTTCAATGTTCTTTTATAATTCAAAATTACCTAAGTGAGCCAAAGTCCCATTGAATACAACGTACGTAAATGCAAAAACTTTATTATATTAAGAAAAATACAAGATGATCTTCGAAGTCTATCTATCAATAAAATCAGCATTCGCTTTTCTATAATACAATTGCATTATTTAATGTTGTAATTTCATGATTATATTTATATCATTTAGTTTAAAAACTATTATTGGCAGGTCATCACATTGAATACGAATTTTGTTAATTATCAAAGGCGTGTTCTTTTAAAAAATGTGTCCAATAATTTCTTTGCAAAAAATAATTAGTCTATCTTGTGAGATTTTTCCCGTGGCGCTTACATTTTTTCAAGATGATGTATTAGTAGACCGCGCTGCAGAAGTCTCTTCCCAAAGGACCACTAATAATCTTCTGGTCTTCTTTCCTGACGTTGAAATTATGCCGAATGTAATGTTCTCAATCTACTATTAAACAGTTTGACATATTTACTTAAAATATTAACTCGCGAATGCCTTGGGTGGACATCCTCCTTGAGACTGATTGACATCACGACAACCGGAGTTGATCACAATACTTTAAATTTAGTAATTAAATACTTCGCCAAAATACTTCGTAAATAATTTAAATAATATTCAAAATACATTAAGTTTTGAGTAGTTCACTACGCACGTATTTAAAATACTTCAAATACTCAAAATACAGTAAATACAATAATTTTTTATTGCAACAATTTATTGTAGTTGTCAATTACAATAAATTACTAATGACAGTCATAAATTTATGAACAATAAGTCTAACACAAATAAATGGAATTTACTTTAAAAGCGACCAGGTTTTCAGGCAATAAATCCCTATTTGACGAATGTATAAAACCCGCAAAGGAAAACGGTCGTGCAACCGGTGTGGATGAACGTGAACTAGTGCCATAAGTAGAGCTCGGACCTGTAGGCACTAAAAGGGTAGAAAATTGGGAGGAAAATAGAAACTAACAACTTAAAAGTAACAATAAAAAAACTAACAACTTAAAAGTAGGTACGGAAATAAGCATTATAGTTGACAATAGACAGGTACTTAGGAGCTGAAACCATTAAAAAAGGCAGGGAAATGGGCAAATGGTTGAATAATATTAAAATTTATACGTAATACGCACTACGTAATGGATCAACACAATTCTCCAAAAACAAATTGAATTTCTCCGATTGTCAAAACATATTGCGTAGTTTGATAATATTGCGAAAGAGATGACTCGCGTTCAGTTCTATATTTTGTATATTTTGTTGGTTAAACTGGTTAAAGGTTGGATTTCGAAAATAGAATATTTGCAAGACACAACTACAAGACAGTGTTGAAATTATTTCTTGTCTTCATCATTTGACTGTACTTGCTGAAGAAGGTTTGAATAGTTTATCTAATTTTTTTTTGCATTTTTTGCATGAGTTGCAGTGGTTTTATGTTGAAAGAAATATTTTCTGCACAGTTTACCACGTTTTCACAACACTGGCACAAAAATGAATTTCCAGTCCGCCGGGAATCTTCTCCATAAAGCCACTCTTTTAGCAGTGCACTTCTTTAAACTTTTTATTTGACATCATAGCATGACATTGTAGCAAGCATGCTTAACAGAAATAGCCAATTTACTGATCTGGCATGCACCAAACTTCAAAACCAATACAAATTATTGAATAAAACTTCTCATATCTTGTGTAAATCGACCTTCTAAAAGCGAAAGATGCCGAGAGCGCTATTTTCGAAGATAGTTGTGTTCTTGGTAAGGAACAGATAGCTCACTAATCATTGCGAAAATCGTTAAGACGAGAGCAATTTCCTGTTCTCTGGAACGCCATGTCGGATTTCGGCAAAGTAGATAAGGTAACCTGCACGGTGTCAAATTCTCATACGTCTCTGAGCGGTGTCCCAGCTCGACGCGTTGGATACAGGCAAGATCCCGGAGGGCACAGAGCTTCTCTCTTAGAGGACGCCCTGGAAGCTTTTACGCGGTTGTTACTTGTTTGTTAATTTTGTTTCTCAAAACACTTGTTATACTTGTTTGTAATGTGTGATTTCTCAAAAAATAATTGCATAAAACAAAATATAGTGAACAAAAAATATAAAAAATGCGGAAAATTCAATATATATCAAAATTCAAAATAACACAAAATTAAATTGTGTTACTCCTCATACAAAATGTGCTATATTTCACGATTTAATAAAAATTTTCCAAATCGTTTATGTGATAAAATAAGAATGAAGGAAGTAATAAAAGAAGTATATTCGTATTTTATTATGTTTTATCCTAAAAGCGTTTCTTTTGTTCCGATTCACGACGCAACTAGATTATTATCACTTGAGCTTGTTATCTCATCGCGTTTACCGTCTAACAATGCATGGGATGACATAAACGCATGATGTACATTATTTGTGAAATAAAATGGTTCATAATTAAATATTTAGAATGCGTGTATCACCTGAAAAACATTACGTTACAGCTAACTTACACTATGCAATTAGGGGTTCAGCGACCATAAATAAGAGCGTCGAGGTTTGCGCGAATGTCTTCCGATGTGTAAGACGCAATCCGCTTGACAACTGGTCCGACAGTTGGTTTGAACAATGTGTGATAATGGCACTTTACATAGAAGAGAGTTAATTTTCTCCGAATCAACAAATGGCGGTGTCTTCGTAGAACCTTGTGCTTGCTTTGACCCACGCAGGGCTGTATGCTGGTGGCCGTGTTCCGAAGGACCCTTTCTTGGGTACTTTTAAGCAAATTTAGGACACTTAAGAATTTTACAAAGCACTGGAATAAAAATAGCTTTTTCCAATAGTTGATTATTTTTAAATGGGGCATTATCAAACTAGCTGAAATCAAAATCCACGAATTATATTGCCAGTGATGTTTCATCTGAGATTAGCTGTAGCGAGAAATCTATAATGACTATCTTTTTCGACATCTCAAATGATTTAAGGTTTTTGAAATGCATGCAAGCTAGCTATGGTACATCCATTCCGTTCCTCAAATAACAAGTTTGGTAAATGTCTTAAATAATGCCTTATTCTGACATCACAATACGAGATACTTGAATTGATCCGCCTTGCAGGAGGTCATGAAGCATCACTTCACCATTCGTTCTTGTAAAATGTAAAATAAATGCAACTCGTTATTTCTCTTCTTACTAAATGGCAAATTTCACTCGCAGATGTGTATAATAGGAAAACAATTGAAAGTAGTGCTGTTACAAAAGCACATACGTTTCCGCATTATTTCAAAATTTCTATTTTCGAAAATTCAGAGTGGTCAACGGGAATAAGACCCGTGCTATTCCTTTAAGTGTCCCTTCATACCCGCGAAAAAAATTCTGAAAATTTTAGAGCGGTTTGTGAGACTAATTGTTTTTAGGATTGCAAAAATTGAAAGGGAAAATAACGTCACAACAACTTTTTTTAAACGTTGTGCCTGAACTTTTTTAAAGAGCTTATTATTTACAACAGAACTTTACTGAGACAAAAAACTCAACTTCAATTTTGTGTATTTGTAATGAATTTTTAAAAAACATTTCAAAAACATTAAAGTGCCTGTTTTTCACGCACAAATTACACAAAAACCGCTCAAAGTTTCGAAAAATTGAATATTTAAAGATATGTCTATGAGGAACAGATTTCATGAAGAAAAAATTTCCATATTCACTATTACAGATTAAGGAAGACGCCCTAAATAATCTAAGGTTTCAACGATCATGAAACTGGGACCATTCTCTTAATCTAACCTGGGAAAAAGGTTAATCAAAAAATTTAGAGTCATTTTTGAAAGTATTTTGCAAACAGTTTTTGAGGCTTCATGTAAATAAGAATATACGTTTGAATTCCTCAAAGTCGCGAGTGGGTTCAGATGCATCGGGAAATATAAATTTTGGAGAAAATCGGCTGAACGGTTGAGGCACTACCTTTGATCACAGATGGAAAGACGGACGAACAGGCAAATGTTTTTCCGTCAATACATGTTTTATATCAAAAATCCATATCACATAGACTGTGACTATCCTACATGTTGGAGGCAGTAAGTGACAATAAACCGCAATGGAAATCATCCATTTTTTCGTTATAATTCGTTATAGTTTTTTTATAGTAGTTTAGTATAGTAATTTCGTTATAGCTCGCTCGGCAATGAGAGCATTTTTGTCGATAATTCGCCGTTTTCCGGCAAACGATTACGTCACCTTCTTTTCTTATAAAGTACCTTCGTATGGGGATGAAAGAAAAAATATTTATTACATGTTCTCAGGATATTAGATGAACGTGAAACCATTGTGATCTCTCTCGCGTAACTTCGTGACTCCTGTGCTCGTGATGTGCCCTTTGACCCTGCAGGTGGCAGGCGCCGCCGGCCAGGAGGCGCTGCGTCAAGCTGCGCGCGACGGCCGCCAGGAGGCGTTGGCGGCGCTGCTGGCGGCGGGCGTCGACCCCGCGCTCCCCGACGCACGCGGCCACACGGCGCTGCAGCTGGCGGCGCGCGCGGGCCACGTGGCGAGCGTTCACGCGCTGCTGCCGCACCTCACCGCCCGCCCCGACCTCGTCCTGCTCGCGCTCAACCACACGCACAGCGCGGAGGCAGCGACGGCGTTGGCCGAAGCACACACCCAACTCCTGCGAGGCCCCGAAGGGAGCAACTTATTGATGCAGGCCCTTCGCGACGGACGATGCGCCGTGGCGTCAGCCCTTGTGACATTGGAAATTCAGCTGGAAGCAGAAGATGCCCAGAAAACTATTGATATGCTTGTGGAAGGAGGAAAAAAGGAGTGCGTCGAATTTGTCCTTTCGCACTTCGCCAACAGAACGCAGACCGTGGAGGATGTGCTACTTCATACACACAGTGTGAAGGTAGCGAAAACTTTCGGAGTAGCAGCAAATGCTCTACTCCGAAGCTCCACTGGAACCAAAATATTGATGCAGGTTGTTCGCGAAGGACGATGCGAGGTTGCGTCTGCCCTTTTGGCGTTCGAAATTCAGCTGGAAGCAGAGGATACCCAGAAAACAATTGAAATGGTTGTGGAAGGAGGGAAGAAGGGGTGCGTGGAAACTTTCCTCGCACACTTTACCAACAGAACGCAGACCGTGGAGCACGTTTTACTTCACACACACAGTGGGAAGGTAGCAAAGGATTTGGGAGTTGCAGCAAATGCTCTACTTCGAAGCCACACTGGAAGCA
This sequence comes from Teleogryllus oceanicus, assembly GCA_964035755.1. Lineage (NCBI taxonomy): Eukaryota > Metazoa > Arthropoda > Insecta > Orthoptera > Gryllidae > Teleogryllus > Teleogryllus oceanicus. Next base: position 81,276,992 of record CAXIVR010000009.1, read on the forward strand.
AAATGTTGATGCAGGCCCTTCGCGACGGACGATGCGCCGTGGCGTCAGCCCTTGCGGGCCTAGTGACCCAACAACAGAGGGTGGATGCTGCGAACCTTCTCGCTCAGCCAGGGAACAATTCGAAATGCCTGGGGACTTTCTTGGACGGTGTGCAAACATGGAGGACAAAACCGAGATTGTGGGTCACTTGATGAACACCACCACCAGCCCTGAAGTTCTCGTGGCCGTCGCAAAGGCAGTTCCGGAAGTGTTCCGCGCGGCGGCTGGGGAGCAGGCGCTGACGCGTGCGGTGGAAGGCGGGCGGTGCCTCCTGGCGAGCGCCCTGCTGGCGGGCGCGGGGGCGGAGGACGCCCTGAGGGCCCTGGAGGGGGCGGCGGAGGGCGCGGACGCCGAGTGCGTGCGGGCGCTGCGGGCGGGGGGCGTGGCGCCTCTGGCCGGCGACCGCTGGCAGACGGCGCTGCGCGACGCGTCAGAGCGAACGGCGGGCCGCGCTGCTGGCACTCCTGGCGGCGGGCGTTGAAGTCGACGCTAAGGACAATTATGGCCACACCGCCATCGCGTTGGCCGTCAGGCAGGGACACGCCGCCTGCGTAGAGGACCTCCTCAAGGCAAACGCTGACATCAATAGCACGTTACCAAACGAAAATGAAGATACAGTTTTAATATTTGCTACTTATAAAGGATACGTGGAAGTTGTTCGGATGCTGCTTAAGTATCATGCAGATGTGAATTTGAAAAACAAATATAAGAGTTCAGCCTTGATAATAATGGCATGGATAAATAATACGAACGTAGGACGATTGCTTTTAGATGCCCATGCGGACGTCAATGCCAGAAACACAGCTGGAGACACTGCTCTGATATGGGCCGCCTATAATTCCGTGGATATTGTGCGTATGTTGCTGGAGAGTAATGCTGACATTACAGTGAAAAATAATTCCGGAACAACAGCTCTCTCGCTGCCACGAAAGGATACAAACAAATTGAGCAAATGCTAAGAAAGGATGTAGGCACTTGAATTGCGTAATGTTACATGTTTTGCCTATCGTCACTTCGTTAATGATCATAAATACATAAAGCGTTTCACAGTTGAAAAGGAATAATAATTGTAACAAACTATTACAGGGACGTCTGAATCAATACTGAGATTCCAGTAAAACAGTATTCATTGAGATTTTTGTATACTTACTTATTCCAAGCCCGTAATAACACTTAATATGAAATCTAATGATGTGGAAACAGCAGGTACTTTCTCATCCGTATATTCACGCAAACTTAGGCAAAAAATACTCACATTTTCGAAAACTTGTTCATGACCTTATTTTAAGGCGTATATCTTCGAAGACAGAATTCATTAAGGGCAGATGGCAGTTAACTTAAACAAAAAGTTTGCTATTTTGTTTCCTTTTCCAAATACCAAACTATCTTCTTCAACGTATATATAAATTTTTCTCACATTCGGACCATTTAAATCGTTGAAATAGACATTTTAAATCTCCTGCTGCCCTTTTTAATAGTTACATCACTTTCTCTGTTCTAATTCTATTTTGCATCATTTTAGGATAATTTAGGAATTGTTTTGCTACGAAAAAATCTTCTTTGGGTATATTGCTTTACTCTGTAAAGATGCTTGATACTATCTATTATCATTATTCACGGAACTTTATACTTGTTTCTGCTTACATTTTTGGCTATACGAGTTGTGTTGTGTAGTTTTTCGCTTGTGTGTTGCTAAGATAAATCTTTCACAATCAAAATGGGTGTAATAAATATACCCCTTTGATTACGTCGTATAGATGATGCTTTCAAAGGAACACACCTGGACGATGATATAAATAGATTTCAAATAACAAAAATCCATTTATAAGGAGTAAGTAATTAGAAATATAAATATGTGATCTGCCGCTTGGCTTGGCATTGCCGTTTATTAGAATTCTGACACAATGTAGATTAGTAATAAACAACTAATATCTTTATTTCAACAATGCATCTTATCATTAATGGAACATATCTGTGCGGTTCAAAATCAGCAACACAAAACTCAAAATCTAAGCGCCAACGCAGTGCATATTCAATAAACATGTACAAACGTTTCTGCTTACACTCCTTAGACAATAAAGACTTGCAACCCGAAAAACGTGTGCAAATGGGAGTGTAATATAGAGGAAACATGTCATCGACAATATGAAATGATTACTTACACTTCCCCAATGCACATGTTGTGCACAATGCATTGAAAACTGTTATTATCAATTGGGTTTCCTCCTGTATTTCCTATGTATACGACCTATTTCCCTGTATACGACCTCCTGTATTTCCCAAACAGTGAGCCAGGTGTCATGGCACTGACTCGTAGAGATGTCGGATGGCATCCTGCGTAATTCCGTCCTAAGCCTCTTCAATGGAGTTCCTGAATATTAACACGGGCAATGAGGAGTCTTTTAGAGAGTCCCATGGCATCCCACACGTGCTGGATAGGGAGAGATCTGGGATGCTGCGGGCCATGGAAAGATGCAAGCGACTTGCAGGCACTTCCTAACTGACGGCTGCTTTCTGTTAGGACAGGAGCGTTGTCCTGCTGGAATATTACCCAGGTAAAGTCCCAGAATAGTTAGGCAACTGGCTGGAATCTCCACCACGTACCGGCGTGGGGAGATTGAAGAGTGCCTTCGATAAACATCGGAGGTAACTTGGATTTATGCACAATGGGGCCCAACACAATGACACCAGGTCTTCAAACTGTTTGGCGTTCGACAATAAACCGTGGGATTTCACGTTCACCAGGGTGCACACACGGAATCCCTAGTTATCGCCGCTCAGACAGAAGTGAGATTCATCGCTGAACACCACGCGCTGCCAGTCTGCGTCCGTCCACGCCTCCCGGATGCGACACCGTGCCAACCTTTGCTGCCGTTAGCAAACCGTTAGGGGAGTCTGTGCACGGCCGGCGCGAGCGCATTACGTCATGGGACGTCGCGTGGTGCGGCGTGTGGCGGGACACGTGATGTCTAGTTCTGAGTTGTTCTGCACGCTGATGGTCCGCAAGTAACGACGTTGGCTCAGTCACAGCCTTTCGGACAATCCTCGGGTCCTCCCTTGGTGTGGTCTGCGGGGCCTTCCAGCCCCTTCCCGTAGATGGCGCGCGCGCTCTTGTTGCCACTGCTACCAATATCGTGCAATGGTCACGTGTGCCCGATCCAAATGCTGCGCGATGCGTCGAAGTGAGAAACCGGCTTCATGGAGTGATACGATGACTCCCCTGTCGACTGCGTCGGCTGCCGATACCTTCGCATCACTTCCGTGGCATGTTGAACATCTCATGATGATACCACAGTAGATCCACGAACGAGCCGGGCGGTAGCTCAGTGCATCAACTTCTAAGGTACTGCAGTGCCTCCTGACCCCAGGAGGCCCTAGGTTCCCCTCCCGGCGGCAGGATTTTCGACACTGGCTTTTCAGCTAGGTCGAGATTCAGTCGCTGTCCAGGAGAAATTCATGACCAAAACTGCTCTGATCGGTAGTTTTCCATGGTTTCTCCGATTAACACAAGGCTAATGCCGGAGCAATACCCTAACAAAACGGGCGACGGACCGCGCGCGATCTTTCCTTCCTCTTCCTTGTCCTATCCTCTCCCCTTACACACACACACTTACACTAACATGCACCACACTATCACATATTCCGGGAGGCCGGTCGGGAGCTTAGAGCTTGTCCCGACTGGGGCGGTGCCCCGCTGGTGGGAGTGTCCTGTTTAGGGGGAAACCAAACTAGCCGACGGTATGTCGGCGCCGGATCTCGCCATCAAGCGGGGGAAGATCAATATCTCCCGAGAAAAAACATTCACTACTCTAACGGAACTAATGACCACAACAGTGGACATGCCCGGAAACACGAAAAAATCAATGAATCAATCCACGGACGACAGTCATTTTGGCGCCCAAAACGCTCTTTGGCTGCTGGGCGGACGGGGCGACGCGCGCGCTCTCTGCGAGCGCACGGTGCGCGATCAGGTGTCTCACCAAAATCAGTGAGTCGTCTTCCGATGGGGAACGAACCGCCACTTTTCAGCAATTAGTTAGCTTCCGTCTGGACGCAACTCTTTTTTGTCTAAGAGTGTTTTAGCAATAGCCTCTCTCCATTCTGCGTTTGAAAATAAAAAAACAGATTCTCTAATTTTATTACGACCTGTTAGATGTTATCAAATTTGGATATATTTCATTGCTGTTGTAAAGTATAAAGTAGCATTCCTCTTAAACTATTAATATTTGACGTATATCTAAGATGTTACTTTCTTGTATATGAAGCAATATTACATGTTATTATTCAGTTGATTTCTGATTAGAGGACAAATTACTGTAAACAATACTACGTTGATTTACATTATATATTTGTAGATAAAACCACAGGACTGTTATGTTGTGATTAAATTATGTTGTAGACATTGTACATATCCCTTTTCTGTCATTCTGGACACCATATAATATAACTTGTTCTAAAATTTAAATAGTATTCATTGTTCCAAATTCTTGTACTTGACTCCCCAATAAATAAATAAATAAATAAATAAATAAATAAATAAATAAATAAATAAATAAATAAATAAATAAATAAATAAATAAATAAATAAATAAATAAATAAATAAATAAATAAATAAATAAATAAATAAATAAATAAATAAATAAATAAATAAATAAATAAATAAATAAATAAATAAATAAATAAATAAATAAATAAATAAATAAATAAATAAATAAATAAATAAATAAATAAATAAATAAATAGTAATAAATAAATAAATAAATAAATAAATAAATAAATAAATAAATAAATAAATAAATAAATAAATAAATAAATAAATAGTTATACAACGTACGAAAGGAAGACCTGAGGAAAGATTACAACAGAAAACGTAGTACACCTGTATGATATAGAAACTCGAAAATAATTTACTTTCTTTTAGAATATAATCTTTATGACTAATAAAAATGGATATTAAAAATTATCCAACAATATATTCACTATTCACTGTATACTAGAGAAGTTAAACATGTTTCACAAACTGCAATTGAAATTTGTAAATTAAGATGTTTTCCCGTTCCTCCGATAATATAAATGTAATGATTCTGCATAATGAAGGGAAAGTAAATTTTTATATTAAATATTTATTCAGAAGTGATGAGTCTATTACTTCATACAGTTAATCTGAAGGAACTAGTTGCAAGTATCATTAAATAAAATCACTTCAAAATTCAAAGTACACAATTCATTTTATTCATACTCAAAAATTATCTAATACAATATATTTTAACGAAAATAATATATAAACATCGTGCCAAAATCACAATATTAATAACCATAAAGTAAAAAATTTCCCTCCTCCTTCTCCTTCTTATTCGAGCTCCACCCGTTGGGCTGCCAATATAATAAACTCTCTTGTTCTTACCCCTCGTTTTGGGCTCCGATATAATGGCTCGGCTACTGTATATTTTTCTACCTTATTATTCCCGTTTGCTGGCTAACCTGTCAAAATTCTAACAGTTTATGCGGGCCAGACTTATGAGGCCCTCCTTTTGGGGACGAAACGTGGTACTCGTGCAACGCGCGCGTGGATCAACATCTAACTACCTCAATCACACCACATTCTATAATGGTTTTGATGAACCCGAATGCATTCATATCAGTTTATTTGCTAGTTTATGGACTGTTTCCTTTGCTCTGATGTCCCCGATGACAAACATATGGATAATAATAGTGCCCTCTGACGGCACACAAAACAAAACATAGCAAACAAACAATACCCTTAACATTCAAACAAACAAAGAACAAATAATTACCATTCACACTGAAAATCACATAATACAAAATTACATGCAAAAATACATTCGTCCACACCGAATGCGCATTCTATCTTTTTCAGATTGTTGACCTCTTATTCTATAATAAATCAACAGGACTTGGTCTTCGACAGATGCTTTTGAAGTTGTCAGATAAATAAAACCGAATATACATGCATCACTTCCGTGACACCGGATAAACCTACAACATGCGGCCACATATTACGCGTCGCCGTCGAAAAATAGCCTCAGCTTGCGCAGTTCCTACCATTTATGCCGACTCACATGGTTAAAACCACTACAAAACGTTTTGCGATGAAACACAAAGTTTCGTACATTTTAAGTTCCGCTGTGAAGAGAGACTGTTTTGTTACGCGAACCGTTGGTTATAACCTTTTCATTGCGCATCGAAATATCTAAAATGTTTTAAAAGTCCGCTTCCGAACATGAATTTAAAATATTACACTACGCTAACACGAATTTAAGCGTCTTCTGTATACCCAGCACTTCCTTTTTGCTCGTCTACCACCTGACATTGTTGTCAATGTCTTATATAGATTACTGTGAACAAACGCCCATCAACTCACCCGTGACCACAAACAAGATTACAAATCTTCTCTTAATTTTCTGGTTTAAGCCCGTTCTTGAGTCTTATCACCGGTTGCCAATACTGTCTATAATTTCTCTGATAATTACTGTACTATCTATTTCTCCTTTCATTGCCTTATTTCATTAAATACAACCATTTTTAGTTCGATATGGCGTCGTGACGTCACTTTGATGCGCCTCTTGTTTTACTATGTATTGTAATTATACTTTTCTATACTTAATTTTAATTAGCCTTCTAGATGTTTCCCAAAATCGTGATTAGTCTCGAAAACGTTCATAAATTTCCCCTCGTTGTTCTATAAAGTTCCAGCCAGATCCCTTCAGGCGTTTTCGTAATATTTATTAGAAACTATATTCTGCCTCAACTTTTCCCTAACAACAATGGTGTTCATGTTCACACTTTTTAACTTAAAATGAACGATTACAATTCTCTTCGAAATTTTGTGAACCCCTCGTCCAATTTTGCTGATTGATCTTTCTAACAATTCTAAATATTATGCTTTATTGAATGTTTATGTTAAATTTGACTTTCTTCCACGCATTCGGTTAATTTGGAAAAAATGTTTGCGCGCGGCGCTGCCGTCTTCTGTCTTCTTGAATATAAATTTTGACATTTTATTGGAAAGTCTTTATTCACTGGAACATCAAATTATTTTAATGATCGCAAATCATTGCAATACCAATGTACGAGTCTTCTTGATATATGAAATCAACGTAAGCGAAGAAATAAACGTATTCATGTCCAATTCAATCCAGATTATTCACTGTTTTCAAATATGATAATTCCAGTGATGGTATGTACGGAGGTTCCCCAAATACTTAAGTCCATTCAATTTCTCGCAGTACTACCGTCAGTGTTTCGCCAATAAGGAACTACATTTTTTTTCTTCTTTACTCTACTCTCTCAGGTAGAGAGTCTCCATGGCACTAAACATTGTCAATATGGATTTCCTGTTCCAGTGGGTATTGTTTCTATTTGCATTTTTGTCTCTACGATAAATCGTGCTGCGTCTCTCGACCCCGCTGGCTGGAACCGGGAGCGGGAGCTCAGTTCATCAACTGATGTCACTGCAGCGCCTCTGACCGGGAGGCCCTAGGTTCCCACTCCCCTCGGCGGCAGGATTATTGACACTAGCTCTTCAGCTAGGTCGAATTCAGTCGTTACCTGGAGGAGAATTCTAGCGGCCGGCTGCTCTGATCGGTAGTTTTCCTCAGTTTCTCCGATCAGCACCAGGCGAATGCCGGAGCAGTACCCTACCAAATGGGCCACGGACCGCGCGCGATCTGTCCTTCCTCTTCCTTGTCTATTTAAACTCCCCTCACACACACACACTTACACACATGCACTGCACTACCATATTCCAGGGAGACCAGTCAGGAGGAGCTTAGAGCCTGGCAATGGTAGGGCAGTACCCGCTAATTAGGAGAGTCCTGGTTCAGAAACCTCACTAGCCGACTGTAGATCGGCGCCGGATCTCGCCATCCAGCGGGGAAGACCACCGCCATTTTCCCAGAAAGAAACATGCACTACATCAACGGACTAATGACCTAATCAGCTGACGCGCCTGGGCTTACGAAAAAACGAAGCAAGGGCCAAACCAAGCCATACCAGGCGAGAAACGAGCCAAACCAAACCATACCAGAGCGAGGAAACGAAACCAAACCAGGCCGGACCAGGCCAGACCAGGCCAAGCCAGGCCAGGCCAAACCAGGCCAGAGCCAAGATGAGCCAGAGCCAGAGCCAGGCCAGAGCCAGGCCAGGCCAGAGCCAAGCCAGCCAGGCCAAGCCAGACCAGAGCCAGGCCAGGCCGAGCCAGGCCAGGCCAGAGCCAGGCCAGGCCGAGCCAGGCCAGGCCAGAGCCAGGCCCGGCAGAGCCAGGCCCGGCCGGAGGCCAGGCCCGACCCGAGCCAGGCCCGGCCCAGGCCAGGCCCGGCCCGGGGCCAGGCCCGACCGGGGCCAGGCCCGGCCGGGAGCCAGGCCCGACCAGGCCAGTGACCGGAGGCCAGGCCCGGCCAGAGCCAAGCCCGACCGGAAGCCAGAGCCCGGCCAGAGCCAGAGCCCGGCCAGAGCCAAACCCAGCCAGAGCCAAATGACCAGAGCCAAGGCTGACCAGAGCCAAACCCAGCCAGAGCCAAATGACCAGAGCCAGGCCAGACAGAATGGGGCTGGGCCAGAGCCAGGCCAGGCCGGGAGCCAGGCCAGACCAGAGGCCAGGCCAGGCCAGAGCCAGATGGTGAGAGCCAGGCCAGACCAGAGCCAGAGCCAGGCCAGAGCCAGGTGAGGCCAGGTGCGTGGGCCGGAGACCAGGCCAGGCCAGAACCAGGCCAGGCCAGAGCCAGGCTAAGGCCAAAAAGTTTTGAACCGATGCCCTACATCAAATTAAGAAATGTATGACAGTGGGGGTGCTAACTTGACGTTAAATCAGCGATACCGCCCATGAAAAAACCTATGCAATAAAAAAATATAATAACACCAGAATTTGTACTAAGTTTGAACTAATTTATATCTAAATTAAAATACTTTGAACGGACGCAGAACTTCAAAATGTACAATATTTAAGAGTAAGGACGCTATCTTAACATAAAGTCAACACCCACACCCAGGAAAAGCCCATGAAACAAAAAGTATATGAATACCAGGATTTTGTACTAATTAAGAAACAAATAAAATATTACGTGGATTGAAACATATTTAAAGATATAATGATAAATAGAACCGAGAATATTCATGGAGATCTTAATAACTGGCTCCTCATCAATAGCTCTTTTACAGCCAGTCAATAAATTTCAAGTACTTTTTAAGCAAATCCGGGCAAAGTACTCAACTGATATAACCAGAGGATTGAGTATAAGTCACTTCTATACGTTGTAAAGGGCGCCGTGACGTGGTAAACGATAATTTTCCCAAAATGTGAGCCAATCATCATCCGTTAATGAAGCGTGACCTTCTTATGTTGTGTCGCACAGGCTTTGTTCCAGAGGTTTTTCGAGGTTGGTATAGAAACCTGCCAACATCAGATAAAGTAAAGGCCACTATTACAAAACTTGCTGCAGATGACACTGAAAATGAAGTTTCAGACAGTGTTCGTGCAGTGATTTTTTAACGTCTTTTGTTTGTGTTCAAGAAATTGATATAAACTATCTCTTAGAACTATAACGTGACTACTACTAAACGTTGTCTGCGAAAAACACTTAACTTCAGTTCCCACACACCACGATAAAATTTAAATGTTATTGTAACCAACTTATTTAAGAAATTGTGACTAATGCTATTTATTATTACAGAATTCATAATTATGTTAATGTAATAAAAATAACTGTTTTCAATGAGTTTGATTTTTCACAGACCTTCAAACTTTCAAACTGAAATATTTCAAAAGTAAGTTTTGAGTATTTAGTGAGTTTTCTTTGTAAGCATTTTTATCCTCTTTAAAATTCATTTTGATCATTTTTCTACGCGACTTAAGGTTAAAGAGATGGAGAGAAAAAAATTCAGAAAAATACTGGTTTTTTGGGCTATCGGATTTAGCTCAGGGTCTGATATGTCGAAAACTTGGGGATTTAACTAGTGCCTGGGTACATACAACAAACTCAAAACAATTTCTTTTATGATCTTTTTCCAGGTAAAATGTACATACCGGCTGAACTATTGCGAATATTCTTAATTTTAATAAACAATTTTTTAACATTATTTACTTTAGGTATAAATTAGTCCTTAATTAGAACTTTATTTTTGACCGATTAAGTAACAAATCCACTTTTATAAATAATAATGCAGGTCTTAATTTGACGTAATCAATTGATAAGTTTCGTAATTATGATAAAACATTTTTATTTTCATGAAGAACTCATCCTTGCCCCTCAAAATTAAAACATTCGTATCAACCTAAATCATAATTAATTCTATTGTTGTGACACTTTATTTTTATGAAGATTATTTTATGATGACTATTTTGTTAATTAACCTGCACATATTTTTACTTTCTCGTATAGGTACGTATTGACGGAGTAATATATGTAGGACAGAGAAAGTCAAGTAATGCAGTGGAAAATCGCTTTCGAGACTTCACCGCCAATACAGGATTTGGGGTCCCCTCGTACTGTAAAACTATTTTTAAAAACGTCCGTCTGTGTGCCCATCTGTGAAAGGCATCAGCTCTAAACCATGCGTACAATTGTTTCCAAAATGGTCGATGCTGGTCGACTCAATTTGCGATTTTGTAAAGTTTTCTTTAAAATTGGGGGGAACTTAACATGAAGCCCCTGGGACATATTCAAAAATATTCACAAATTATTTCTTTACGTGAAGACGTAGGCTTCCGCAGCCGGAGTCATTGAATTCTTGGCAGTCCGGGATTAGCCGCGTCATGGTCGATGGAGCTGACGTTTCGGCCATCTTGTTGTGACCTTCTTGAAAGCTATACTGCTATCAGCAGACAGAAGGGGCCAGCGCACTAGCAGTACGTAAAGAAGGAAGAGGAGTACCAAAGATTGGAAGAAGAGGAAGGGTATACGCCAAGAATTCTATTTCTTTACGTTTTTTTATAAAAATAGAGTAAATTACACTTATAAAAGTGACATAGGTCCGATATTCACTATTCTGAATTTCGAAAATTGCAAAGGTTGTTTTTTTAGGCGTCTTCTATCAGCTGCAATTACGAAGATACAATTTTAAGTGAAAAAGTTTACTTCCAATGAAATTTGTTTAACATATTTAGTTGTTTCGATGAGATTATGTACATGTTTTGAAACTTTTAGTACATTTCGACCAATTAAATGTAAATTTAAAAAAATAAAAAACAATATTTTTCTCAATTTTTTTTCATTTTTTTTCTTTTAACTTTTGTTAGGTAACATCTACTTTTATCTGATAATGATAAATGTACTATGAAATGACAAACTCAATTTTGCTCTATTCTTGTGTTTTTTCAAGAATTACATTTTTTTTACTTTTCTCTCGCCTCGTTAATATTTATTTTAGTGAAGATTTGTTCACATTATTGCATTTACGAATACATGTGCTTTAAATGATGTCTTATATACTTTTTCGAAAACTCAAAACTTTTCTGTAAAAACGAATTAAAATTGCCCATTTTCAAAAAAACTCAAATGCCATTTTCTCAAAAACAGCTCGAAACTTTTTCTTCAAACTTACCGTACGGATAGTGCTTGTTGCATTATTTAAGATGGCATAAACATTTTTTATGAATATTTTTGTTTTTACAAAATGTGTACGAAGGTAATTTTTCTGAAAGATATCTCACGCTGTTCATATGTACATTTCAGCTATTTGTATACATTATTATACTTGTGAGTGGAAGTCATTTAAATAACTTCAAATGAAGTATTTCGAAAATACACAAGATTCCTGTGAAAAAGAGCTTCATATTTTCGCAGTTACTTCAAAAGTCATATTTCGATTCATGTCAAGAAACCAAAAAATTGAAGAAACTTCAAAAAATACACTTTGTGCAATGATAGATGATAGTTGATAAGAGGAACAGGCAAGACCGTTAAGCTACCCACACTAAGGAAATTAGAAAACTTTACTACGCGCTCGTCTGTGCCATTCTGTATCACCACTAGTTAGAACAGCATTCTTATGAGACCGGAGAATTATATTCATATGAGAAATTCATAAGACTTTTTGCGTCTTTCTCCAAACTACTATTATGAAGATAATAGTGTCGAAAATCCTGCCGCCGTCTGGACACGAACCTAGAACCTCCCGGTCAGAGATTTTTGTATTAACGATATCTGTTCAGAAAGAACAGATCTTCAAATAGGGTGTTGAATTTTTTCGAAATAAGAAGATTTCTTTGTATAATTAGGCGTCAAACATATTCGTCCGCTCCGAATTTCCTGGACTTCGTGAAAGTAATGAAGTGATTCCAGGCAGTTGAATGCTACGTAAGTTAGAATTTGTATATTGTTTCATATTTCTTTGTTAGTTTCTTACATTCGAGATTTTGTTATGCGTTTAAAAATTAAACTTTTAGAAATTATTTTAAACATATTAAAAATATATGAAAGAAAAATTGCTAGTTTTCAGGGAATATCAGATTGGAATGTAGCAATGGTATGCGGCGCTGCGAGACTGCAGGTGAATTGCTGTGAAATCCGTCTCATTGCTGCGACATGATTTCACTGTATGAAAAGTAGTTATAATTGTCAAATTTGTGTATATTTGCTTGAAAGTATTTAGTTATCGAACCAAATGTTCTTCGATTTGTAACCTGTTTTACAAAAACTGATGACTGAGATGTCTTGATTCGAAGAGAATTTGTGGAATAAATTTTATTCCATAACCATTAGTAAGGTAGAGAAAGTACGTGCTCTTTAACATTACTAGTTATTTTCTGTTGTTCTTTTGTGAAAATTACAATATTACCCATATGTCCAGAACCGTCCAAAATAGCATTGCAGTGGCCAAATGTTCTCAAAGGACGTGTTACTGGTTTATTCACATCAGCTCCGGACGGAAGTTGGGATCATATTTATATCCTGAGTCTCAAAACCGCACGTGATTCGTCGTATTATTACCATCCCCAGCCTAGAGTCGGAGAAGAGACCAATTTGCTAATTATCATTCCCCACACTCTATCCCCACCAACAAGAAATATCCCGACAATACTGCGGGTTTGCGGATGGAGGAAAGTCTGATCTCGACTGTAGTGCAAGACTCGATTGCGCCCTCTGAATCGCTGTGAAGACCCTTTAGTGCGTCACTGCCGTTGTCACCGTTCCCAGGGGAGGTAATTGGCGACTGCGGCAGCAATTGAGTTCGCGCCATTTAAAGGCTGCGCGTCGCCTGCTGCGCAGCAGAGCAGCGGGACGCTGCTGGTCGCCGCCCTGGGACGCCTTGTAGTCGACTACCAACGACGACGCCACCGCAGGCGCTCCAGGAAGAGTTCGCTCTCCTCTCTCTCAGGTTGGCAGACTTGTAGTTATTGCTTTACTAATATTTTTACTATTATCTATTTCTTCACATCTTTCTGTTACATGTTTGAGGAGTCATACAGATATTTCTATCAAAGCATGATTCCCGTAGTACATTGCTTTTAACAAAAATATATTTATTTTAAGAAGTAATTGGAAGGTGAACATTTCCATATATATATATATATATATATATATATATATATATATAAATTTAAACATTTAGTTTATAAATTAAATAGTAAACAATTATTATACACAAATTTATTTAGGAACCCATTAATCTTCTGACTAAAGAACACGTGCTCAGGATCACAGCTTTCTGTAGATTGATGATAATGTTCGTCTCGATTCCCAGTTTATTCAGACTCAGTAGGTATCAAACCTATTGCTGCGAGGACGATCTGCACAATCTCCACCTCCAATACATGCCACTGCTCCTTTACAACTTGTGTAAGTTCCCTGTACTTTTGAGTTTTCTTTTTGTGTGTTGTGTGGAGGTTGCTGGTATCTACAACTGCTATGTCTATCAGCCTATTTTCTTTTTGATTTTATTATTGTTATTATTATTTTTACCATAACCATTATTTTTACATTATATTAATAATATTACAGTAGACTCCGGTTATAGTAAACTTCTGGGATTTAGGTTCACTATATCCGATGATGTCAAAATTAAATGGAATTTCTCCAAAATGATTAATTTTATTAATATAGAGATACAGATAAATTCATTACAGCACAAACTGAACATTTCAATATTTTTATTTGTCCTTAAGAAATCAATTATTTTCAATTGTTTGCTTTGTACATTTTTATTAGTAATTTCGCAGATCTTTCTTCAGAGTTCGGGTTCGCTCTATACTTCATTCTGCATTGTCCTCTTAAGTATGACAATGAAGTCTTGACACCTTTCAACGCTTCGGCACATCGTTCCACTGTCCGAAGGCCCTTTTACTCGCTAATAAAATGCGAGATCTAATTGTTAATTTCCAGGATTTATTTCCTACGTTCACTTAGCCGAGGTTCAGTTCACTATAACCGAATCTTCTTATGCTCATTTGAATGTAGGAACGAACCAGAGATTTTAATTCACTATAACCGAGGGTTCACTTTACCCGAGTTCATTATAAACGGAGTCAACTGTATTATTAATATTCCTCTAAGTCATGACTTAAAGATGTTATGAATCGGTTGTATATAAAATACCGTGTGACCCACCTAAGATGTTCCCTTCAATTTTCTCCTGAACCGATGCAGATACGGAGATGCTGTTTTCACTAAAACTACTATAAGCAAGAGGCACATATGGTCTTGTATAATATTATTCTCTTGCATTTTTTATTGAAGAGATATTGACACAACTTTGATTTTTTAAATGGAACCCTGTAGATTTTTTAGTTCATCGTAACAAGCGTGATGAGACGAATTCATAAATATACATATCGCCATATGTTACATAACAAAAAATTCGAGAAATTACGAGTTTTAGAGACGCACACCGACTGCTGGTTTCCGTAATCTGAACGAGAAATTCCGAGTGATATGCGGCGAGGCTATTCCTTTCCGTTGCGTCGACCCTGCGGTAAAGGTTTTCAGCCTTTCAAAGAGTAAACGTTTTGTTTCTGACAGCACACGCATTTATTAATTCTGTACATGTTTACTCTTCAATCTTTCCTTGCTTTCTCTACGGTTAATAATTCAAATATTTTCTCAAATCTTGTAGTATTTCATTAATTAAAAAATAGTACGTCCTGGCGTACAGATTAGCTCAGAACATGGTTATGGGTGAATACATTGTCTCCAGGACTAAGAGGGTGTAGTCTTAAAGAGCAAATCGCGGGTTTTCGTGAGCTCCTTTGCACATTGCATCACTTCATTTACCGCAGGATCGACGCAACGGAAGGGAATGGCCTCGCCGCATATCACCCGGAATTTCTCGGTCAGATTACGGAAACCAGCAGTCGGCGTGCGTCTTTAAAACTCGTAATTTCTGGAAAATTTTGTTATGTAACATATGGCGATATGCATATTTATGAACTCGTCTCTTCACGCTTGTTACGATGAGCTAAAAAAATCTATAGGGTTCCTTATAAAAAATAAAAGTTGGGTCAATATCTCTGCAATAAAAAATGCAATAGAATAATATTATGCGTGACCATATGTGCCCCTTGCATATAGTAGTTTTAGTGAAAACCGCATCTCAGTATCTGCAACGGTTCAGGAGAAAATTGAAGGGAACATCTTAGGTGGGCCACACGGTGTACTGCGCATTGCAACCAGCTCCCTAAGGAGTAGATCAAAAGACAGCCGGTTCCTTTACTATAATTTATTTGTTTAACATTTAATACTATTCTATCAGTTTATTTAATTTTGTTATTAAGTGCGCTGCTATCAAAATATGCCCATTCACTAAAACTATTTTTTAAAAATTTCTAATTTCTGTTATTTTATATCATTTGAAAATTACACCAATTCATTGTGAAAAATCTAAAAAAACATAGTAATTTTATATTCACAACTAGTGGTGCTAAAACACCACGTACTTTATCAACCTTAATAACGGTTATGCAAAAATATTTAACATCAATTTCTGCCCATATAACACATCTCAAAGATCATTTACAAAAACTCACTACAAACAATTTAAAATTGGTTTGTGGAAAGCCGCATCTCGGAACTGTGAGAGTCTTAAGATTCAAGTCACTTAGTTTTTATGTTGAACACATGTTGCTGGCGCCCTGAAACATTTATTTAACTTGTTGGCAGCTAAAGCTCAAGGATAAGAAGTGAGGGATAAGAGCCCAAACTTTAGCTGATATACTCTTGAAAATAGATTTTATTACATCGGAGCGAATATTTTTGTTAACAATCCTTAAAAAACGCTCATTTCTTTCTTGATTCAAAATTCAAGTAGTATATGGCTTATAGTAGGGACTTCAGAATTATGAAAACGTTCACTGAATTCAGATTCTCCCCGTAGCACGTCACACACAGTTTTTACCTGTTTTTGACATAAAATAAAAATAAATAAATAAAGTTATGTAATGCGGCGCGAAAAATCAATTGACGGCAAAACGTCCGTCCGTCTCTTTACACCGCTAGCGCTTAAACCATTCGTCGTTGTTTTTTTTTAATTGATGAAAACCTTGTTGACCTGACTCGAGACGAAGCTTTGAAATTTTGAAAACACTGTTTAAAGTTTGGGGGTACATTATACGAAACCCCTAGAACATTTTAAAAATTTTCACAAATAAAATTTGCAATTGTTTCTTTGATATTTTTACAAGCACATAGTAAAATTTACTTGTAAAAGTGGCATATGTCCGATTTTCAGCGTTAATTTTAGTTTTCGAAAATTTCAAAAGTTTCAAATTTTTCGGCGACCTCCCATAAGAACAAAATTTAAAATTGGGATTTTTCCTGTAAGTAAATTTTTTCCATATTTATTTATATTATTAAGGTCCGGTACTTTTTTTTAAATTGTAATTTTCACGTAATATTGTGTACATGTGTGCAATATTAAAAACTAATAACAAAATAAAATAATAATAATAATAATAATAATAATAATAAAAAAACGATCCAATTTTTTTTAAGTTTTGTTAAGAATAGTGCTTTATGTACCCAACGAGATGACATAATCGCAATTTTGCTCTATTCTCCTGAATTAAAAAAAATACAAAATTGTATATTTTTAGTTGCACCTCACGTCGTTAACACTAGCGGCCATTTCACATTATTGCATTTATCAGTACATGTGGTTTGAAATATATTATATCAAGTTTCTAGAAAACACAACTGTTTTCTGTGAAAATGAGCTCCAAAATTCGCATTTTCTTAAACCTTTTTCAAAAATGGTTCAAAACTTTTTCTTTAAACTTTTCCTACGGATACTTTAATTTCACCGTTTAATGTGAAATTTACCCATTTCATGTACCCGTCTTGCTGCCCTCAAATTCCAGTAACCTGTTTGCGAATTTCTAATCAATAAATGGGCGCCTGGAAATGGTTATGAGAATGATCTCCCAAATTATATTTAATTATAACTCCGTTGCTGACTCAGTCGGCGGGTTCTTTACCAAAATAATCGTGAATACTTAAGATTACGTAATTCGCTCCCCATACGTAGACGCGTGGAATCTGAAATGCAAAATTTATATAAACTACTGGATAGCACGTGACGTCAAAGGATAATCAGCTTTCACCAATAACAAATAACGAATTTATTTATAATGTTTAGTAACAAAGTATATCTTTTTCTTTTGGTCATGACCTTTACTATAGCGCTACAGAATCTGTTATCTATGAGAATCTTGGGCGCAGTCCTGGTAAAGGATGTCTCCCCGAAGACTACAGAAATGGACCTCACCCAATCTTCTTTCTTGCTACCGACCAAATCCGTATCTTGTCATTTCTTCTCATAAACCACTATGTACACTGTTTATCCATTGGATTTCCATCCGCATTCATCGGCTTGAATTGCTACAAGTTCTAATACTACTTATTGTTCATTATCTAAGCAAAATATTAAGTGCTTTAAAATATTGGCATACAAATTCACTAAGTTATAAATTACGTCCATGAACATTATATAAGCCTCGGACCCGAGTTCCTATCGTCGGAGACTAAGTTCGATTATCATTGTCCGCTTAATAAAATTTATAAGACCCACTTTTGGATTCACTGTTCACTTCGTATAAAACAATTTCTGAGTTCTATCTTTGAATACTAGGAAATGAACAATAAGGAATATTAGAACTTGTAGCAATTCAAGCAGGTGAATGCGAATGGAAAGCCAATGGATAAACACTGTACATAGTGGTTTATGAGAAGAAACAAGATACGGATTGGGTCGGTAGCAAGAAAGAAGATTGGACGAGGTCCATTGCTGAATTCTACGGGGAGACATCCTTTATCGGGCTACGCCCACGATTCTCATGGATAACAGGTTCAATAGCACTAAGTAAATATAATTTGGGAGCTCATTCTCGTAGCCATTTCCTGGCGCCCATGTTTTTTAGGGCGGAACCCGATACATTAGAAGTCGTTTATTTTTGATTAAATGAGTTCTGTTTCATCTTTTTCGACTTTTATTATTAGAAAATTTCTTAAACCTAAGTGCTAGTTTTGCTTTTTGTCGTTTATTGGTTACGTTTAAAGCAATTCTAATCCGTGGGAATTTGTCATCGCTTCGTGGAAACTGTGCTACTCTCTTACGCCAAGCATGTACACTTAGCAATTTTATTTTAGAATCTGTCCATAAGAGGACACTTGTACACTCCATAAAAAAACTCCTTCCGTCAAGACAATGGTAAATTGACCCATATAAGATATCCCTGACCCATCCAAATAAGGAATTTAGAGTTCACTGAGATTACACGTATATAAATTAGCATGAGCTGTTTCTGTTTCGCTAGTCGTATAATTACTGGGCAAACGTTCATTCCGTCCTCTACTTATTTGATGATACATAATTGTTTTATAATTTAAATCGATATAAAGGCGACTAATAGTGAAATACTCTTCTTGCGTATTATTTCACTAAAAATATACTTTTGTAACAAAGAGAATGTGATACACAAGCGAAATAAACAATTTGTGAGCTTAAAACGCACTTCCTTTTCTCAGCCGCAGACTTTTGTATCCTGCCTATTTTGTGGCATTTGTTCACACCGTTATTAGGCAATGACAAATCTAATATTAGCAGATTACATTCATAAAAAAAATTAATTTATTCTGTAAAGGGGAGAATAGCAGATTTGAATTTGAATATTTTATGCTAAATTTTAAGTTAGAAAATATTTGTTTTCTAGCGATAAAAATATAATCTTTGGTACAAATATGTGACTTACTTTAAATATGATTTTCCTACAGACTCAGCTCTAACAATCGTTTGTTTGATTTCTGTAGAATATTCCACCATGTGCCACTACGCATCTAGCAGATTTTGGCTGGTGGCAGTGCTCCTTCATCTATGTATGTGTAGTACCACCGAGGCTTCAGGACCAATGAAAATTCCGGAAACAACTCAGACACTCACGGATTGGATTGCGAAACAGAACTTGAGCCTGGACGAGCCCCGCTCCCTCGCGGAAGCCTTGCAGGCTCTACAGATCGCCCCGACCGCGCACCCGCCCACGCCCCCGTCGCCGCCCCCGCGCCCGCTGCTTCACCAGCCCCCCCGCGCCGGCCATCCAGGCGGCCCCCCCGCCGCAGGGCCTCTCCCAAGAGGACGTCCAGGACGGGGACTCCCTGCACGCGGCCGCGGCGCCGACGACGCGAGGCGCGCACGCGGCCACGGCCGCGCTGCTCCTCTGGGGCGCCGACGCACGCACGCGCGGCGCGCTGCTCCGCACGCCGCTGCACGCGGCCGCCGCACACGGCCAGCTGGAGAGCGCGCGGCGGCTGGTGGAGGCGGGCGCGCCGCTCGGCGCCCGCGACGCCCGCGGCGCCGCCGCGCTCGCGCTCGCCGCCCGCCTCGACAGCCCGGCCCTCTTGGAGTGGCTGTTGGAGCGGGGCGGGGCGGTGGAGTGGGCGGAGTGGGCGGACGCGGCGGGCGACACGGCGCTGCTGGCGGCGGCGCGGGCGGGGCGGTGGGCGCGGGCGGGCTGGCTGGCTGCGCGGGGGGCGTCGCCCGCGGCGCGGCCGCGACGGCGTGTCGCCGCTGGTGCTGGCGGCGCGGGGCGGGGCCGGGGGCGCTGGCGGCGCTGGAGGCCATGCTGCGGGGCGGCGCGCTGTGCGACGCGGGGGAGGTGGCGCGCGCGCTGGCGGCGGCGGCCGGCGCCGCGCAAGTCTGGGCCATCGCGCAGGCGGCTCCCCAAGAGGTGAGTAACAACATTTTAGCTCGTCATGCATGGCCAAACACAATGGAT
Source organism: Teleogryllus oceanicus (assembly GCA_964035755.1). NCBI lineage: Eukaryota > Metazoa > Arthropoda > Insecta > Orthoptera > Gryllidae > Teleogryllus > Teleogryllus oceanicus. The sequence continues at coordinate 81,297,250 of CAXIVR010000009.1, forward strand.
TTATAAAGACCCCGTTAAAAAATTAAACATGTGAATCTAAAATGTAATAAAAGGAATTGTTAAGCTATTTGCATTAAAAAAAGAATTTAGAAATTTATTTGTTTTTTCCCTAAACGTCTGCATTTGATACGATTGATATTTTCCGTAATTTGAAAGAATAAGTAATTTTTACGAAATTTTGGCAATGAAATCCAATAACTTATTTTTATTGCCAAACATATTTAAACAATTACTTTTTTAAATTAGTTCAAATTACTTGCAATAAAGTTTTTCAAAAGTCAAATATTCTTGTGAAAAAGAGCCTCAATTTTCGCATGTACACTAGAGCTTTATCACCATTTTCAAAAAATAGTTCTAAATCTTTACAGAAAATGTTCATATACTACGTAGTTTAATTCTTCTTTAATATTCTAAAAGTAATATTTCAAAACACCATTAGGATACTAAAAATTTGAGAAAACTTCAAAAATATATTTTCGGCGGCGATAGATGGCAGCTAGGAAGAAGATGGGAAGAAGATAAAGGTGGCCCAGACCAAATAAAGTAGAAAACTAACAGTAGAGAAAATTCCCTAGCATCACTTGTTTGTATAATATGCCACATATGTTGTAAGGAAAAAGTTTATTCATTTTTGTTCCATATCTAGAAGTAAGAAATGGCTATTATTTTTGGGTATCGTAATAAATGCAGATATCCACTATATGCAGTTTGTTCAAACTTTCTAAATTACACTTTGCCAAATTACAGTTCAGGTAAGTGGAATAAATTGCTATTTTATAATAGTATGTAACTCTAAATAATACGACATAGTACGTTCTGTAATATCTTTACTAGTGTAATAGAGTCAGAATACTTTAATAAAGATAAGCGGCACGTGTTGCCATGATAATAAATTACCAAATAGTGGACTGAAAATTGTTCAAAAGAAAAGGTATAGTTGTATTTGCCATATAAGGAGGATCACATTTTCTGTAACGTTGAACCAGCCGCTTAGAACCAACAACAAATCAGCAAGCTTACTGATGTCACCAATACGTACGGTTACGGGGAATTGTAAATTTAACCGGAGGACGACGGAATGCGAAGTGCATTGCATGTATGAGAACTCTGTAGATAGTTTTCAAAAATTTGATTTGCGAACAGATCCGTGAGCTTTAGCAGAGTTATGTAGGATGGTTGAAATGTTTATGATTATTAACTTAGTGCATTTTTTCAAACAACAATAAACTTCAACCGATAAATTTTATTTTCTTTCTTAAAGGTCTTCCCATTCATTTTGTACTGATGAAGAAAGGAGGCAAAACTCTGGGAAAGGAAAATTTTCCTCAGGGCGCTTACTAATAGACTGTATGAGAAGCCCAGTGTGGGTAGTACAGAGCCTAATAATGGAGTTCTTGTATTAGTATGTCACTGAAAGTACTGAAATCAATATTGAATATATTTATTGCCTATGTTATTTCTGCTCCAAAAGACGTTTGCAGTAGTGATAGTTTTAGAGTAATTTTAATACAAATTTTATAATATCTTTTTGGATATCATCATAAAACCTGCTTAAAGGAATGTAAAATTATCGAACACTTAACTTCTCCAAATATTTGACACTAAAATTTATTCTTCAACCTACACTCTAAAAATGGCATGTCTCTGAAGAGACATTAGAAATTACATGTGATTTTATCGCGGTGCGGTCTCTCACTTCTTCGATCTCACAATGTTCTTCAACATAAAAGTGAAAGCCATCCAACTGACAGTAATTTCGTATTATTTAGGTAATTCAAACCTCAGTAGATTTGATAACATTATTTCATCGCTTTTCCCATTTTCAACCAAAACAGTTAATTGCAGTTTGATTTATCTGCCATTACCGGCATGCACAGGCTGTGTATGGTAGATCCTTTTCCATTTTAAAAATAGCGAGTTTGTTTTAGTTATATATAATAGTGCCTATCTCGACAGTGTATCAAAACTCATTTGACCCGTCTTACAGGAGGTAATGAAGCGTCATTTCACACTTTCTCCTTGTAAAGTAGAAAACCAAATCATTTGTGATTTCTCTCCTAAAAAAAATTCGAAGTTTCCGACGTAGATGTAAGTTGTGGGAAAAATAGTTTATTGCATTCTCCCAAAATAATAGATGAACGGAAATCCATTGTGATCTCTCTCGCGTAACTTCGTGACTCCTGTGCTCGTGATGTGCCCTTTGACCCTGCAGGTGGCAGGCGCCGCCGGCCAGGAGGCGCTGCGTCAAGCTGCGCGCGACGGCCGCCAGGAGGCGTTGGCGGCGCTGCTGGCGGCGGGCGTCGACCCCGCGCTCCCCGACGCACGCGGCCACACGGCGCTGCAGCTGGCGGCGCGCGCGGGCCACGTGGCGAGCGTTCACGCGCTGCTGCCGCACCTCACCGCCCGCCCCGGCCTCGTCCTGCTCGCGCTCAACCACGGGGGGGGCCACGCACAGCGCGGAGGCACTTTCTTGGACGGTGTGCAAACCGTGGAGGACAAACCGAGTTGTGGTCTTGATGAACACCACCACCAGGCCTGAAGTTCTCGTGGCCGTCGCAAAGGCAGTTCCTGAAGTGTTCCGCGCGGCGGCTGGGGAGCAGGCGCTGACGCGTGCGGTGGAAGGCGGGCGGTGCCTCCTGGCGAGCGCCCTGCTGGCGGGCGCGGGGGCGGAGGACGCCCTGAGGGCCCTGGAGGGGGCGGCGGAGGGCGCGGACGCCGAGTGCGTGCGGGCGCTGCGGGCGGGGGGCGTGGCGCCTCTGGCCGGCGACCGCTGGCAGACGGCGCTGCGCGACGCGGCCAAGAGCGGGCGGCGGGCCGCGCTGCTGGCGCTCCTAGCGGCGGGCGTTGAAGTCGACGCCAAGGACGCCGAGGGCCACTCCGCCCTCACGTTGGCCGTCATGAACGGACACGCCGACTGCGCGGAGGACCTCCTCAAGGCAGGAGCCGACGTCAATAGCAGGATACCAAACAATAATGAAGATACCGTTTTAATATTTGCTGCTTCAAAAGGGTTCACGGAGGTCGTTCGAATACTGCTTAAGTACCGTGCCAATGTGAATTTTTAAAACAATAAAGAAAATACAGCCTTAATCATTTCTTCATTGATAGGTTTTAAAAAGGTCGTGCGATTGCTGTTAGATGCCCGGGCGGAAGTCAATGTTAGAAACAAATGGGGAGAAACCGCACTGTTAGCGGCATCGTTTCATGGCCACGTGGAGATAGTGCGTATGTTGCTAGAAAGTAATTCTGATGTTACATTGAATGATATCAACGGGAAATCAGCTCTTTATTTCTCGACATTAAACGGTCACAAAGAAATTGCGCAGATGCTAAGAAAGAAAATGGAGGTCGTTTAGAGAGCCTCAAAGTTTGCGTTACGCTTACTTAAAAATAGGTTATGCACGTGAAACAAAATGCTAATCGTAAGTGAAACCACTATAAGGAAATCAGAATGAATACTGATATTTTAATGCATTTTAGAATTATTAGAGTACTAATTTGCCTACACTTAGTTTTAGCAGTAGGTGTATCTCATTTTATATATTCTACAATGACATATAATTACAAATTAACTGAAAATTATATATTCCCGAGAAATAACCATGCTGTTACATCGTATAAATGGAACTACAAAGAGACAAATCCTCGACAACGATACGCTGTTCTTTCAGCATTAAACATCTCGTTTAACGCGTAAAAAATGAAAACAATTCAATGTGAACCCTGTATGTTGCTTAATCTATCAATTTCGTTATTAAAATTCTATCACATACAGTATTATCATACCGCAATAATATACTTACAATTTACTTTCCACAATATATTGTATGCATTTATTTAACAGACATTTGTACACTTTGTAATCAACTGCAATACAAAACACTAAATCACTTGTAACTAGTGTACCTGAAAATCGTGACAACCTATTGTTAATACTTTATCCTTAATACTTTGTCTATACTGCTTTATTAAAATACAACAGATTCATCCAAAGATTACAATTGGGCGCATTTGATCTTACACCATTGCATATGGATAGAACATTCAAAAATTGTTTCACCTAAAACTATTGTCATTTGACACGTGTATAAGGCGTGCAATCGTGCAGGTAATGCACAATACATTTATTCAATTGATTTCTGATTGGAAGACAAATCACTCAAATATATTCTGGAAAGATAGAACATATATTAATCTGAAATGCACAATGTAGAATATTTCTTATCGTTTGAATTCAATCATATGTTTAGCGTGTACTAAATTCTTTTGTGAACATTATAATTAGTTTGTTTGCAGTATTGTCAAACTGGAAGCCATGTAACATAATATGTTAGAATATCGAGAAAGTAAATTAAATAATTCATCATTCATTGAAGCAATAAATAAATATTAGTACATCGATGAAAGAAGAACTATAAAAAGAAAGAAAAGGAATATACATGTCCGACGGAAAACAAAAACAAAAGAAACTTTCATATCTTTCAGAATTTATTGTCCAGTAATAACAAGGAGTTTAAAAATTCTGAAACAACATAATTACTGTTCAATGTGAACTCGGAGAAAAAGATATGTCTGCGAAATTCTTATAATTACCAAGGTCTGTTTTATCTAAGTTGTAGTAACTGTCTTGTTAGAATAATTTGTGTAGATATGTATATTTAAAATAATAAAAAATTATACATTATTTCCTAGAAAGTCTTTATATTTCTGTAAAAAATTAACACCAATATATGGTGCTACTTCATAATCCACACATTTGTTACTGTTCTTCGGCATATATATATATATATATATATATATATATATATATATATATATATTGAATATCACCACCCTCCTGCGCTAGCTCAGAATGGTTTTCAAGGTGGCAAAATATAAAAATACATTAGAATGAGCAGGATCAGGTCATTGATACCGTTGTGATTGAATGCATTTACCAGAAACTCAAGTCGAATCACTTTCCACTTACTTAAGTATATTCTAATTAAATTACTGTGACAGTCAATGAACATAAAACACTTTACTAAGCAAGAAATTTTGTCTTCTGAAAAAAAAAACAACTTACACTCTCAATAATTTAACTACACTGTTCTTTCTCTCATTTAAATCAATTTCAAAGAATACTTAAAACTTTTGCTAATCATTCCAGTCGTAAATTCCCTAGTTAACTTTACAATTAGCTAAGTTTTTCTTGAAAAAGATTGATTCTATTTTACAGAATATCGTATAAAGAACCTGTACTAATACTTTCTTTCCGAAACAAATTATTCCTTCTAATATCTACAAATTGTTCAAGTTGACTGACCTTACTGTGTCTTTTCAGGCGTAGAAATCTTTCGGCGTCGACTCTTCAGTCGCTGAGTCCTTGTCCTTGCAGCTCGTCAGAGTTAAAGCCGCCTCTGCAGAACCGCACGGTCGTCCTTTCCAGTACCGTTGTTATTCTTTCGTATTCTTTTATAAATGTAACTACTTTTAATTCCATATTTAAAAGAATCTACAATAGACAACTGAGTCTATCGTATAAGAAGAATAAATATAAAATAAGAAAAACTGCAAAAGAAAGAAATGAATGGCCTCGTTAGTTCATGCTATCACTCTCTCTCTTACAAAGATTTTAAATGCGTCACTTATACTTTCATCCTTTCCTGATGAATTGTTTTAATGCCTTGTAAATTATAATTACCTACCTCGAATGTCTTGAAGAGTTTTATCGTAGATGCAGTCCTGAATCGTAGCAGTACGAGTGCCGCCTTCTCGTGATCGTAGGTCCTCACTCTCCAGCTGTTACTTCAGAAGAAAGCTTTTTTTCTCCCGACTCTCGGTGTCGCATACTCTACCGGACGCTCCTTTACGATATAGTTCGTAGTTTTCATTTTCGATTGTATTCATGCGCGTTGCGCGCGTTCAACGCTCATCTTATTCTTGAATATTGATGTGCTCCGTTTTCCGAGACCTCGGCAAACGGATGGTCACAATATATATATATCACACCCCCACCTACCTACTTTACCTACTTTACCACACGTGGTGGGTCGTGATAGCATTAATGCTCGTGAAGCGACCTTAAAATTCTCAGGAAGCAGGATCTTTCGGGTATGAGAAAGGTCTGAACCCTTAACACAATTAATCAAATAAAATACGAATAATATGAACATATATTCAATGAGAAAATTTACAGTGACGCAATTTCACAACAGGTTATTGCATTTTAAATAGCTGGTCCCTGAAAAAATGAAACAAGACAAGAGGCCTTTTTTCAAATGAATTTGATATTTGTTTCAAAGAAACCCTTTCACTGGTGCTAGCTTTGGGCTTCGCACTCACTATAACACTGAATAAAAAAAATATACGTGGCATTCATGTTACTTAAATTAGACCCTTTTACATGTCACAAAAGCAATTACTTTAAACACAATACAACAAATTGATCTTTCTAGATAATATTAACTGTACAAGATACAAAAAATTCTGAATCATTTATGTAAAATTGTACTAGGTATAGCCTCTTTAAATGAATGTAATGATACGTGCAGTAAATGACCTGGAAACTGCCACTCACACAGTTCGAAATATTTCTCCCATCTATGCTTGACCTTTCACCCACTTTTAACACTGATGGTCGTGTATTTACCACTATCCTCTTTCCCCAGCTGATCGCTGCATAAACGTTGCCAGTTCCTTTACCTCACAGGCTCCGCGTCGCTCGCCTGTAGGTAACCTTGGGGATTTTCTGCCGCTCGCCCCGCGTTGCCGCCTCGTCTTCGCATGCTGTGCTGCGACGAAAGCAGTTCCTTCCGCTCGAACGCCGCCATGCCTCCAATTTCCACACCCTTCTCTCGTTCCGAACCCGTACTATCCTCGCTCTAGGCCAAGTCCTTCTCGCCTACGCTTCGCTCTTCCTGGGGTCGTCCGTCTTCCACCGCCTCGTACAAGTTCGTTCGCGCTTCCAGCCTCGAAATTATTATTGTTGCAAGAGTTATGCTCAAATGCTCGGGTCGACCTACCACAATTTAGGCATGTGTGGTCTCAGCGTGCAATGTGAGATGCTTAATTTAATTAATGTTCTACTGCGCGAATTTTACAACTTTGAAGTTATTTCGACGTCAAACAGTTATTTTTCTTGCTCTCCGAATTATTGTGACTGCGACGAATGATTTTGCACTCTATTTCCTAATTACTTCACTTTCTAAGACACGCTTTCCGAGCTAACGTTTCACTACCAAGTTAAAATAAACTCCTAGACTATCTACTTGAACTCGCCGTCACTGCTGTAGTCAAAGAGAGTTTCTTCTGGTCGCCGTCACTGTTGCCGCAAAAAAGAGTTCCTCCGAGGCGCGCCGCGATACTAAGTATCGCGTATGGTACTCGCGCCTGGGGAAATTTTGGAGGGGTGAATATTCTCCTCCTTTCGTGACCTACCGGAAAAACATTACCCAAAAGCTCGGGCGTTATAGTTCGAAAAGCTGTGGGCAGATGGCGCGTATACCGGCCATCGCTCCGCCACGTACCCTAGTCCTCTCTGTTCGTGGGCTTCTTTACATAGCTGATGGTGGCGTTATGGGGTTGTCTAACCCCGTGACGTTACAATATATATATATATATATATATACACATATATATTGCAATGAGGCCATTGCTGGTCGCCGGACCCAAACTCCCCCCTCTGTCACGCCAATTAGGACAGTCCCTGATTTGACACGGCTCAGCGCAAGACGCACGAACACGTGCCTGTCGTTCTATTCAAAGATTTACGACTAGGGTGGGATTGTCTCACTGGGATAGCCCTTCAGGCAAAGAGCGGGCGGCTGCCCGCCCACGTTTACACTAGGCACCGGAACAAGTGAATTATAGAGATCCCGGCTACTGTTTACATAATCCCATAGGACTCATATAATCATCACGGAGATAGCAGAAAGGACTACTTTGTTCTTTGTTCATCTCTGGTGTACTGGCCAAAACACACGTACAACAAAGACCACCAATCAGGCGCCTAGAAAATGACGTTAATTAGAAAATGCCCTATCGGCGTCCGACTCGCGTCGAATATTCCAGAAATTGAGATTTTGACCAATAGCATTTCACGTGAAGGAGCGATGTGCGAAATTAGAAAGGAAAGTGGGGATTCGACGCAGGAAGCTCGAGAGAGTAGGATTTTTGGCAGAAGACAGATAGAAGGCGAGATAACCGCATAGAAAACAGACTGATGTGTCGAGGAGAGGTAGTTGGAGCCAGCGATTAGTGTAGCCGACCAACGGAGTGCAGGCCGTCCCGTTTGAAAGCACAAACTGGAATTTATTCCGTTTCAACGGGCCGGCGTAAATCCGTAAGGATCGATAGTGCAGCCGAGTTATCGAGGCTGACTTGGTACGGATAGGGGTGGCGTTTGACGGCCTCCTCCGATACTCACCGATCGGGGCTCATTTCATCCATTTCCTGAATACGGGCGGCGGATCTGCGAAGTATTGGAACGGGAAGGAACGCTGGCACCGCACGAATTGCTGCTTCGGGCTGGCTGCGCCTTGCTGCAACGCGGTTCGCGACTGCACAGCGTTTGTTTTGAGGACGACCACAGATGTGCAATCATCAAAAGTGGTAGAATCAACGACTATTTTGTATTCATTCCAAAGACATTCAAAAACAAGTCATCTATTGTAAAATTAATATTAGAATTTAATTTCAGAAACTTTACGACCTAAAATGTATTTTAACAAGCAATAAACGTGTTTCCGCCATTCAGACGACTGACACTTAAAAAGGAACATAACTTTGTAGTTATTATAACGTAGTAATAGTAGCAAAACCAGTGCACGCCAAGAGTGCTCACCCCTGAGATTCTCACATGCCGGTGCCAGGTGTCAGATAAGTGCCCGTTTGGCGCCCTTCATTTATAAATTTAACGAGCACACCTGTCATCTGATTTCCGACACACTTCGGTGTGACGGTGTTCCCCCCCCCTTTTGTGAGGTATCTAGATTGTGTGCTACGCGCATTGCTCACATGCGTGGGTTGCCGTATGCGGCGGGGCGGGTTCATCACTATATATATATATATATATATATATATATATATATATATATATATATATATATATATGGCCTAACGGTCATCTGACCGTCAAATCGAAACAAGGGCAGAGTTTGCCAATTCGAATTAGGCGCGTGGGACGCGGCAGTAAGTTTGGACGTTATTGTGTTCAGAACGCCAATGGACGGAAATTATAAGGTAGAGTAAAAGCACGTGGTGAGGTGATGTATGCGGGCCATAAATTAGTGGGAGACAATAACGATCCTCAACCAGTGAATTGCCATGAGAAGAGAGAATTCGTATCCATATTACGTGAGTAAAAGATCAAGGAGCAGAACTCTGGATAACGCACGGCGGCAGCGAGGGAAAGAGGCGGCCACGACGGCGACGAGCGACCACCCCGGACCGGCGGCTTTGAGGACATTTGCAGTGACAGCGCTGTTCCCACGGCGGGAGTGAAAGAATAGCAGATAAGTAACGAAGTTCGTAATACATGTGATAGGAACTGAACTATTGCAGTCTTACACGAGGTAACTATTGTAGAATGGGTAGAGGGGATAATGATAACTGATTATAGATATTCATATTCAGAGAAGGGCGAGTGTATTGTCATTGCTTAGTGGTGGGGCAAACGTAGTACTGAGAATAAAACAGGAGATAGAATATTGATGTATTATTGATGTATAAAAACATGGGAGCTCCCGAATAACAATGTGAATATTCCAAGTAGAATTAATCAATAGTGTTGTTAGTTATATTCTTCTTCTTCTTCTTCTTCTTCTTCTTATTATTATTATTATAATTTTCATTATTATTATTATTATTCGATCATGTGATGGTCTTTCTATTTATTATTCATTATTGTTCAATGTGAGTTAATAAATAATTGTAGCGAGTAAATTGATGCCTAATGAATCCAATAAGAGAAGTGACAAAAACAAAACCAACATCATCCTAGTAAAGGCGCTCCCCCCTAGAACGATCCCTTGTCCTTGATAATTCTCGACTACAGCATATTATGCATTCAAAATTTTAATGTGTGGTAAGTACTTGCCCAGGCATTTTTGAATCCCTAATTTGGGAACGGAGGTAAGTACGGTCACAATATATATACTGCTGCAGAAGAAATAATTGTAGAAATATCGTTTGAAATTTTAAAAGCTATCTTGTTCTTTATTCTTATTTAAAAATTATTGCATTTTTTCTCCCTCCCTCTCTGTCTCTCTTTATCTCTCCCTCCCTTTAACCCCTCTCCCTTCACTCTATCTTTCCCTCCCTTTACCTTAATCTTTTTCTCTCTCTTCTCTCCCTCTCTCTCTTCCCTCCCTCTCCCCCTTTGTTCTCCCTCTCTCTCGTTTCTTCCTCTCATTTTTCTCTCTGCCTCACCCATATCTCCTTTTCCTCTTTCCCTCCCTCTTTTCCCTCTACATCTTGCTACTTTCCGTCCCTTTTCTTCCTTTTCCCTCTCTCTTTCCACCTTTTCCCTCTCTCCCTCTTCCTGCTCTTTTTGCTCCCTTTTACCTCTCTTTCCGTCCCTCTTTCCGATCCTTTTGTCCTCCCTCTCATTTTCCCTCTTTCTTATCTCTCTCTTTTTTCTTTCCGTCTCTTTTCACTTTCCCCACTCTTTCTCTCTCTTTTCCCTCTGTTCTCTCCATCTTGTGTCGCTCGCTTCTCCTGTCCACGACCTTGCCCCATATCATACGGCAACGCTCAGCAGCAATGGAGTTCAGGTGCATTGGAAATTGCAGTTAAATAAAACGATATTTTGTGCTGCAGCGCCATCTAGCGGAGTTACAATAATTGTGCTATGCCTATATTCTTCCTACAAGTGCAAGAAATAAGTTGACAGAGGTTTATCGCAATCGGTGAACTGCACGGCTATGCGTACCCTGCGGTTCTACCGCATCGCTGCTGCCCCCTGGCGGAATATGATAAGAACCTCTCTCGTAGCGACAGGGGAAAACTAATGATCGTGGTGCATCAACTAGCATATTACTTAAATTATTTATTTTCTTTTACCAAACTTTGCAAGGACACTGTGTGAAATCTTGAAGAAGAGCCTGTAAATTTTTCATATCGATTCATACACTCCTTTTTGTGTTTCATACACTCCTCGATGTCGATTACATGTCGCTGAATTCACTTTTCTTAGTATGTATATATTCTGACGAACATTCCCGCCAGTAATTCCTGGGCCTGTCAAGAATTCGCAGTATCATGCCCTTGCGAGTTTTGCGATACCTCAGGCATTGGAATCTGTGTCGAGAGGAAATTAAACAAATTTCCGAATTGTTTATTAAAACATGCACCTGCCATTATACAACCATTAACTCACATTTTCAATGCTTCCTTGTGCACAGGAATATTTCCAGATATTATCAAAACAGCGAAAATTAAGCCACTTTTAAAAAAGGAACAAAAATCAATTCAAAATTACCGGCCAATTTCAAAGTGTCAGTTTTTTCAAAAAGTTAGTGAGGTTTTCTATACGCAATGGAAATTTTTCTCGGGAAAAACGAAGCGTTTTCAGACTCACAACACGGTCTCAGAAAATAAAAATCTACGGAAACTGCCATTTTTTCTTTTCTTAAAGATGTTGCGTCATCAGTGGACCAAAATGAAGAACCCATTGGGATATTTTTAGATCTTTCAAAGCTTCTGACATTATTAACCATACCATCTTGCTCTCAAAATTACCTTCTTATGGAATTCGTGGAATTGTCCTAGTTTGGTAACTTCGTACCTTAAACATCGATCACAAAAGTCGAAATACCGTACTGGCACGAAAGGACATTATTTACTTATTTTTCCAATTCTTGCCAATTGAAGATGGGATCCCACAATGTCCGATCCTATCCTCTTTCTGTTGTTCGTAAACGATATGTCCTCGTCTATTAAAAATGGAAGAACAGTTCTATTTGCCGATGACACGAATGTTCTCTGCAAAAAGAAACAATAGATATTACAATTTCAGAAGTTTCAAATTGGTTTTGTAATAACAAATTAATAGTTAACGAAGGAAAAACTGTTTTAATGCAATTTTGCGTTTCAAATCAGCAATCGTATGCTCCATTGAAAGAACAATATGCAATTAAACACTAAATTTAGCTCATTATGTAAGATTCAGAATTTTTTCATATTCTGTCAGTCTTCATGCAGCTCGTTGCGTGTATTTTCCAAATGTACATTCCCGCCTGAGATATGGCATAAAATTCTGGGGAAGCTGTCCTTTAGTGCCAGACATTTAGATTGCAAAAAAATTATCCGACTAATGAAAAACCATCCACGTGTGCGTGTATTTTCCAAATGTACATTCCCGCCTGAGATATGTGAACACTTTTCATAATACTATATTTATAATTACAACACTCGACGTCAACATTCATCAAGATGATCAAAGCTCACTACAAAAATCACATACAATACATGTACGTTCTGTAAACGCATCCTACAATTAAACAATAAATTGGCACAAATGTAAGTTAAAAGTATCTTCCTGCCAAACTGTTTCTATATAATTAGAATATACTGATCATAAAAGAAAAATAATGTTTACTTTAACAAAACAATATACAGTATAATGATGTGTTTACATTTAATTTGTAAAATTTTATAAACTTAAATCCCTTTTACAATATCTGACTTGTCAATGACCCATCCGTTTGGTTTTTGTCAGTTTCTGATCCATTGAGCAATGCGAGATGGTTCCTTGTTTACTTCTGTCTAAATGTAGTTTACAATGCGCATGTTTTGTTGAGCTTTGTTTTACTTGTAGTGGTAGTAGAGCTAGTAGTTTCATGTAGAATACAGAAAATCTAATCTTTCGTTCTTTACACTAAATATATTTTATATTTTATTATTATTATATTTTATTATTATTATTTTTATTTTTATATTATTATTTTGACTTAATATAATATTTAATTGTTGAGTTCTAAACTTAGAAGCGTGGCAGATGATGTCTCCATACTCACATAATTTTGACTAAATACTAAATAAATCAAACAAGTTCATAAATTAATTACACGTTGTGTAATTTCTAAACCCTTTAAATGGTTACACTATACATTTAAAAATACGCAGAACAACAGAATCAATGTTACCTTTCTCCTTAACTATGCAACCTTCATTCATTTTTCGCATTAAACCGAAATCCCTGTCCATCAGTTTACACTGAAATTGTCAATATCGGTTCAACATCGGAACGCTGTTGATTTCACGTTTAGTCTCAAAATCAATTTATCGATCAACTTTCAAATTACATAATACTCTCATAATTTATCGTCACTGTAAATAACTAGTACCAAACACAATTTTCATAAAAATTTATTGAAAATTATTTAAATGGCAGATATATTTAGTTTTTGCTAGCTTCCGTCAAAATATATCTCTACCAACGTTCTTTTAAAGTTTTGTCGCAGAGTCGTTGCTACATTTCAGGCTTGCAGAGTCGCCGTATCATCGCCACGTCTTTCCTTTTCCTCCGCGGCGCCTCAGTCTCTCCTTCTTCCTGTCCGTCCTCTCGTTCACACCCGTACAATCATTGCAGCATGATGAAAATTGCTATTCGCTGACTTGAGTCGACGCGTCCACTATATACCAGTCTACTATTTTAATCATAGCACTACGTCTTACATAAATTAGCCTTTTTGTGACCACTGAATATTTAACTATTTTGAATACTTGCGTCCGGCGAGATGACAAAGCTGTTCAGGAAAACTAGAAGGTCATGCTCATCTAAACAGTCAAAAAATTCACTTAACTCTCGGAGACCAGAAGAAAGTTCAGTCTTTCATTTATATATATATATATATATTATATATAAATAAATGTGGTGTGTTTGTGTGTGTGTGTGACTTATAAACTGTCATCACTGACTCATCTTTATGATCAATCATTTATTTTGAACACACACAATATATATAATATATATATAATATATATATATGATATATATATATATATATTGAAGACACGTTCACCCAAAGACGCGAGACATCCAAAACACGGCAGAACGTTGCAAGAGGCCTGCTAGCAGAAACGTTTCCGAGCATAGGGTGGTCAGTTGCCAAGGATGTGGAACAGACGCCGAGGACAGGTCTCTGCGCCGCGAGGAAGGACGTATCTGGAGTGCCGCGGTCGAAAACAAAAAATATCGCAACAACGGGCAGAAAGATTAATTGACGGACAATTTGTTGATAACCATCATGTCGATCGGCATATTGCACAGTGATAGCTGATATCAGGAGTACCACAAATCAAAAGAACTTGCGTGCAGAGGAGTACAACCCGAGAGTCCCCAGGTGCGTGCGCGTGCGAGGTGCGTACATGGAGATTCTGCCTGGTGATTTTCTTGACAACCGACAGTTGAGACAAGACTTACACGAGATATTAATGTAGGATTACTCCACATTCAACGATCGACAAGGGGCAAAGGACGTGTCGTGTAGATACTGATAATATTAGGGACGCAACAAATTTTAAGGAAAGGCAAACAAACCAGAGGTGACATATTTCTTCCAAGCCGTAATTTAGGCAGATGATATTTAGTCGACGACGCGAGCACATGAGAAGGTATTTCATGGTGACCGCGAGATCATGGAAAGCAACTTGGTTGTAGTCGCGAGCATTTGACAAGATATCGTAGCGGGCATACGGATTATGACATAATGTATTTAATCGTGGTACTGATTCAATTAGACAGAACGTTTAGTTAAGGCGTTTGAAGTATTAAAAAACCGGCATTCGGAAATTTCTTTGTAAATATTTTGTTTTAGTTGACAGTAGATTAAGGTAGATTAACTTTCATTTAATATCAATATCAAGAAAGAAAACTAGACGATACTGGTGGTCGTCGAGACTCTTCCGGTGAAAATTGTTCACTTAAGCAGCACGCAAATGACGAGGACAAACCCTTCACAAACCGTGCGCGTCACGAACAACTTTTCGCAAACCGGGAACGTCGTTTAAGTTAACGTACTCATTCTTTGTAAGGAAAGATTGGACGAACTTTCAACAAGGCCTTCAATAAATAAGAGGAGTCATATTTAAATTTGTGGCAGCCAGTGGTATTTTATAAATAATTTTTAAAAATAGAATAGCGAAATAGCATTAATAATTTATATAACTGTATTATTGAAAAACGCTGATTTTTTAGTAGATTCCGCAGAACAATCATTTTGTTTTTTTAAGAGAATAAATTTTCAGTGACTACCTAGTCCATATTGGATGGGACGTCATCCACGTGAGTAATATTCAATAGAAAGAGAACGGGGAAGTCTATAATTTTAAACTGTTATGAATTAAATGATTAAATGTTTCAATATGTTATATATGTAGTTACCGCAAATTTTTTCAATAAAAGTGAAAAAATGACGTCATTTTGAAAAATAAGTCAGTGTTTCCATGTTAAAAGGTGTCAAACTATTCGCGAGAAAAAAGTTTTTTTTTCTGATTAGAAACACATTTGAAGGTTCATGAAGTAAGTATAAAATTTCAGTCTCGTTACAAATAACACTATGTTGTGTGTGCTGTTCAGCACAAATAGTTTTTAATCAGATTTCATTCGAGGCAAAAATCTGTCATCAATATTGAGTTTGACAATGTTAACTTTTAAATTTTTAAAATATTGAGAGTTAATAGAAAATTGTCTTGCACATTTTTATCGTTTTTGATCATAGAGGAAAAATTGAAATGAAAAATTTGGAGCTCTTTTTTACAAAATAATTGTTTAAAAACTTTATACATTTCCCGAATTTCGAAAAAAATTAGTCATATTTTCGGCAAATTGTAATTGTCATTATTTTAAGATGTCTGTCAATAACATATTTTATTAAGGATAAAACCTCTATCTTGAATATTGTAGTTGTAGGTAGGTGCCTAAAAAATTTACAATGTTTGTGAATTAAAGAATTTGAACGAAAATATATTTGCCCATTGTTTTAAACGCTTTTAAACAATCGAGAAAAGTGTCAATCAAAAATTAGGAATCCAAAGTGAGAAATTTTTGAAAATGTTTTTGAGACCACATGAAATACCTTTCAAAATCAAAATATGCATTTTAACTCTATTGCCTCCAGTCCTTTAAATCTATCAAAATATCAATTTTGGAGAAAATCGTCTGAACGGTTTAGGCGCTAGTGTTCAACACAGACTTACGGAGAGACAGACGAACGGAAAGGCAGACGTTTTGCCATCAGTCGACTTATCGTTGTCAAAACATGGATTCTGGCTACACAATTTTTCAAATGATACATTAAATAACATACACATCTCACTTAAAGTCGAGGTAACTAGGTAAATTCTAGGCAATTGAGGATCCCCCGGGTGCCTTAGGCTTCCCCGCGGGACCAAGAATTTCCTTTTCTGCTTTTACTCCCAGCAATGCTAAATTGCTCCATCGCAATTTACTAGCTTAATTGAGCTTTTGAGAGCAATTAACGAGATAGACAGTAGATAGCCTCGAGACATGATCCCCAACTTCTCAAGGGCACTGACTGTGGATCTTGGCAAAGCCCTAGCAGTTTCAATAAGCACTGGCAGAATTCTGGCGTTGGGCATTCCATGAAGTTGGGTTGCCCTGGTTGATCACTGGTTGATACATTACCACCATTTCCTCTCCTGATTTAATAAGGCTAGCCGATTCTAGTGGCGTGAGTCTCATCGACCACGTGGACCCCTTCCCGGCTTTTTATTACCAGGTCAGGTTTGAATTTAACCCCTTATGCGACGGAGAAAGTGGCTTCTGTGGACACCACAGAGTCTGATTTCCGTAGCATTTCCCGTCTATGAAGTTGCTGATTCTTGCTGACTCGTAAAAGTTGACCGAGGATGTGACTCATGGTTTATACGACTGTGTTGCACTCCCTGCAGTATAAATCCT